>JAPTOF010000004.1:6902500-6910000 GCA_028554755.1 Cordia subcordata | reverse complement strand
CAAGCGTTGCCAGCCGGTAATAACCGAAGGCAAAAAAGGGGGGGATAGGGAAGAGGAGATTAAGGATAGTCACTCCACTCCATAGATAGTGCACACAGATTCTTCTTTCATTTTCTATTCCTTTCGGGTCGGAGGAGCAACTAGTCCAACTTCTTGAGCAGCCGAGATATTGAACAACGAACATTTGATTTAATTCCTTGCCTCACCCTGAGATGAGAGAGAAGGTCTATTTGATGGACCTGATCTTTAATCCTACACCGGTTAATGATGCGATGGGAGAAGTTTTGATTTTGTCATTTTTTCATCAATGCTGGCCCAGTCGAGGCTCGTCCATGCCCAATCCCGATGGACAAACCTTCGAATCGAAACCCCCAACTAGAGATGGAATTATAGAACCTAAACAACTCAGTTGAGAGCTCCGTGACTGGTTCAAGAGAAGGTCCACCAATGATTGATAGGCCATTCCCCCCTATCCGTCTCTTGATCCCTCATTCCCCTAATCCGTTGTTACTGATTCATTCAAGGCATAGACAGCCCCTTGTCTTATTAGCGCAGGTGTTCGTCAACGATGAAAGCCGCTGAACTTCAGACTCGAGTTGAGAAAGAGGGCTAGGCCCCCGGGAGGGCTTTCAGGGACTGGGGAAGACGGGTGGATTATAGAGCTAGGGGCAAATCGAAGGTTATAAAATGGGGTGCGGGTTCATCTCTCTCGACCAGTTCAGGTTCAAGGGAGGGTGATCGAGGGGACCCAGACTTTAGATCTCTTCTCTATGGCGGGAGCTTTCTTTCGTATCAAGAGTGTGTTGGGGAGGCCAGGGAAGACGGATTGGATCGAGAGGCAATGCTTATGCCTCTTCTTTATCGATAGGATTCCCATCATTTTCAGTCTCCGGCGAAGGAGACAGGGGCGAGGCACCGAACATGTTCTATCCTCAACCTCCATCCGTCATTAGGAATCTCAATTCGCTTTTCCTATTCACTAGTACACTGCGCGCTACAACTAGCAGCCCCTTTACTAGTAAGGGAAAACGCTAGCTCGCTAGCTAGCTACAACTAGTTATAGCCCCAACTTTGTTGGGATATTTGAAGAAGCCTGCTGAAAAAGAGAAGCGCGCTAGCGCGCAACGGCTGATGAAAAGCCAGCAACTTGTTAGGAGTCGGTTTTGGCTTGCCCCTCTCTTATTAGGTTGATAGGTTTGGAACCCTATACAAGGGGCTGCTTGCTGCTCGCCCCTATCTCTAAAGGGGCTTATGCACTCCACTCGTTACCACTAAACGACGAAGCCAGGAGCGGAAGGAGGGACTTGAACCCTCAACCTCAGCCTTGGCAAGGCTATGCTCTACCATTAAGCTATTTCCGCCAGCTACGGTAGTGGCGAAGCACTACTGAGCAATTCACGTATCACTTGAGACGGACGACTTCTGTTTTTCCGCCGGGCCACAGTCTTGACCTCCGATCGAGCTACGAACACGAGTAGGTAGGCGGCTAGGGGTGGCGGCTGGGCTGCCTTTTCAATCAATCTCCGGCCGCTCAGTGCCGCTATTGGTGCGAGTTGTAAGGAGTCTTGGTCTCGAGTCAGGCTGGGGCCTCATCTTGTAACGGGAATGAGTGCACCGCAAGACCAGACAAGTTGCTTCCTCGCCTCGCAGCGGCGGCATCTGTCTTTTAAGTTAAGTCATTTCCTAAGACGGCTCCTCTTATTCTACGATAATCCAAGCTGCAGCTCCACGAGTCTGCTCGGAACCGGTCGATTCCTAAGCCATTCGTTCTCCCCTCTCGGTTGGCCTTTGCCAGCCACTAGAGCAAGTAAGAGAACCTAGAGTGAATGAACTTAAAGAACCGCAGATTTTGACCGGATTGTACACCTTTGTGTCTGGCTATGTATATGGATGTGCATAAAGAAGGGACGGGACATCTCTCTCCTTTTTTTGGGGGAAGAGAGAGGGAAGAAGCTGCAGCGGCACCTCACGAACTTCTTACTGGGGCAGTACTATAGTCATTTGCGAGTGTTTGGATGCACGTGCTTTGTTCATATTCCTGCGCAGTTAAGAGAGAAATTGTCCCCAAGGCAACCACTTGTGTCTTTCTTGGATATGCTCATTCCGGATATAGATGCTATGACGTGAAATCCAAGAGACTCGATGTATCCTTGAATGCTCTCTTTAATGGAGTCGCCTCATATTTTCCTTAACCTAATTAATCAGCCCCGGGGGAGAATGATGATGGAGATGTATTGCGGCCTTCTCCTGTTCATCAACTCGAACCTCATTCTTCTGCAGTTGATGTTACGGATTAGCCTCGCTCTTCAGGCCAGCACCTTTGCTCAGCATTTTCTGCCGATTGTCAGCCTGTTCAGCTGACCTCAGAGGATTCCAGTCACCCGGCACAGCATGTTTATTCTCGGCGGCGATTACAGTCTCTTTCCCAGGGTCAGGCTACTCCAGAAGATCAGCAGTCTAGCCCAGTTGCTTCCCTTCGTTCGCTTCCATATACATTCCCATTTCATCTACCAGTTTTCCGAGCAGATTCGATCACAGTCCCATAAGCAGTAGGGACCGCGAGAGAGCTTATTTCGTGTTCGAGATCAAGATGGTCCCCCATTTCTTCTTCTTTGCGACTAACGGCCTACCGGGTGCAATAGATTCAATTGATGGCGGCACAAAAGCAAAAGAAAAGAACTCCTGAATTCACCCAGTCCTTCTCACTTCTGGTTCATCAAGATAGGCTGGATAGCGGCACATCTCCATTTCTTCCTTCTTCCATTCGCTGCCCTGCGAACGGAGGCTTTCGACGCCTACGTGCGCAGGAGTGCACTGGAGTTTTCGGAGCTTGGCTTTTCAGCCGTAGCTTGCTGTTCTTCCAGCAGCATTTGCAGCCTCCTTTCGAGGCCCCTGATCCTCTCTTCCGCTGCGCGCATTCGGTCTCCTATGACAGCAGGATTGGCCGGGCGCAGGTGTCCCAAAAAGCCTCTTAAAAGCCTCCTGCGCGAGCGCAGTTCGTTCTCCACGCGCTGTATCTCCTCCCCGACTTGAACAAGTCTTTCTGGAATAGCCATATCAACCGCACTACACTAATCTAATTCTTTGATTTGATTTTAGAGCACGAAGGCTTATCGAGCCTCTCTTTATAGAGTGTAGAGTAATCTCGCCATGCGGCACGAATTTGATGATAGGCACAATTCTTATGAGTTTTCAGCAGTTGAGTACTATCATGACTCTTTGATGAAAAAGCTAACTACCTTGCGAAGCAAACGCCCCCGCAATCGCCCTGTGTGAACAAACAAAGAGTGGTGGCACAGCTTCAGCATCCTCAATGCCACTGCAGCGACTGTGATGCCATATTTCACATATATCACATGCCACTATAGATTCTGGGTAGCCCCATAGAACACTAGTAGGCCACATCACTGGTTGCATCAGCCCCGGGCAATCTTTCTGGTGTGGGTAGTGGTTCATTGGAAACTATTTCAGGTTCCGGCTCATCAACCTGAACACCATTCCCAAGCTTCTTGATTGAGTATTCTAAAACCCTAGTTAATGGGTTCACACCACGACGGACAATGTAACCTCCAAGAATTACGTTGTTCATTGATTTCATAATCCAGCAAACACGTATCGCCAATGTGCAGGCGAGCTGCATCTCTAGCTTCCTGCCTAGTCATCCCACTGTGGCTAAACTTTTTTGTTTCTTTTTTTTTTCTTTCAATAAATTCCAAATTTCATTTTCTGCATATTCCAGTCTTATCACAGGCCATCGGCTATCTAAATTTACGGCTACAGTAGCAAATGTTTTCTTTTGAAAGCAAGATGCGAATCACATGTTTCTCAAAAATGTAATCATTAGCCTATACTACCGTGAAGTTTTCATCTTAATCAATCAAAAAAGGAGCTACTTTTATTTCTGCTACAAGTCAAACTTCTCATACACTCAACTTCTTTGAATGAATGAATCAACAAAATTAGACTCCTAAACTAGCCTTCTCTGTATCTTCAAAGACATAAGTACACATCACAGGAAAAACCCAAAAACAAAAGCAGAAGAGGAAATACTGGTAGATGGCTAGCAGATTAGCAGCAAAGTAAGCTTATAGTTCCTTTTGGCACAACAGGGTAAGTGGTCAACTCTATCTCATTCTCTCTCTGACTATCTTCATTCATACCAACATACCTGCCAAAACAAACCAACAAATTCTCAACCCCTCTCCCAGTCATCAATCCTGCAACACTAGAGCATTCAGATAACTAAAAACACTTACCGTCCAAGCATCAAAAGAGTAGCCTGGGGATTGGTCCCTGGTGATACAGTGAATATCGAACCATCAACAACTCGGAGAGCATCAATCCCAATAACCCTGAAATTGCGATCAACTATCTTGCCCGCAAGGCATCTACCATGGTAGTGCCATATAGTACTCACTGTGCGACGGCAAAACTATCCCATCAACCGATCATTTGATGGATCAACGGGCAATGCAGGCCCCACGTATCTGAAATCTCGGCCCCCAAACCATTCCCTGAATTTGAAATCCTCCATGGAAGGGCTCCTCAGTACATCACCGATCTTGCAGGTGCCATTCACACACCGCTCCACATCACCCGGATTACTAAAGTAGTTGAACCGAACAATTTGGTTAACCCTGACATCCGTAGATGCCAACCGGAGTGAATCCTGAGGCCGAGGTACGTAGTGAGGTCTTTTGCTGGGCGATAAGGAATGGTCGGTTTTTTAGTCTTAATCCAGCGATTGGCCTTACTCCGAACGATATTTGAAGTATGGTTCGCTTAGCCAATTTAGCGGGATCTTATTTGACAACTTCACCCATGGCTTCCAGTAGGCTTGAAGAAAAGGGTCTGGCTTTTGGACGGCCACTATCTTAGACAGTTCGCCCCGGCTTCCAAGTCAAGGTCCACAACTTACAGCTTTCGTTGGCCTGCAGGGAGTCGTTTCTTAACTTCAATCCGCTTAGATCCCAGACTCTCCCCATTCATTACCTTAAACGACAAAGGGTAAAGATGAGGTGATAATGGGCGAAGGATATTCATTGTGGTTTGTCATGTATTCTTTATCAATGTCCCACCCTTTCTTTGAACCTTGTCAATGATCGAACTTAAAGATATGAACTGAGTGCCATTTGATGAGTAACTGAGAACAAAGGAGAAGGATATAGAAAGAATGAAGTAATGAAAGAGGAAGTCATTGCTAGTAGTAACGACTTGTCACGATCCATTGGTTCATATAGAATCCATGTCCTAGGTGTATCAAAAAACATTCTTTTCGCTAAGCGTATATAATAAAATAGAGTGAAAGGGTCCACCCCGAAACCAAAGGGGTACTAACTAACAGCTGAGTCCTCTCCGAACCGCAGGAGATAGTTGCCCATCATACGGCTCACCAACTTCACTTGCCTCTATGGGGGGCTCGCTCCGGGCAGGTTCGGATCACTTACAATACACGGCTCTACGAAGGAAGGGGTTGGGTTAGGAGCGTTTTCAATATGATTCTTTTCCCCTATTTGTTTGATGAGAAATGCGAGTCTGTTTTGTCCACTTTCTTCATCCCCCTCTATCAAAATAATCAAAAAGGAAGGCGAGCTTGCTTCTTATTCCCGTGTTTGATCTCTTCCATCTCTGCCTCGCTCGTTGTCACCAATGTTGAAGAAAGGTTTGGAACCCTGTAGAGAATGAAGAGGGGCCAAGGATCTTCCTCTCAACAGTGCTTTTCGAGGCTCCACTCTCCCCCTGAATAAGTAAGGCCCCGTTAGCCTGGGCGAAGATGGGGATAAAGAGTAAGGATTGAAGCCCCCTTAGCTCTGCCAGGCACTGGACAGGGGTTAGCTCTGTAAATGTGTAGAGCCAAGTGTAGTGTGGTGTAGTAGTAGGCACTTCTAGGCCCCTTCCCGGCTACTGGATCACTTCAGTGCTTCGGGTACTACGGACCCTCTGCCATCCATTGCAGCAGAGCCGTTTCATGAGCGGGGGGGCTAAGCGCAGTTCTTTGAATCAAAGGTTGAATGAAATCGATTCTTTTTTAGATATCAAAATCGAAATCGGATAGGATAGATAGATGGATCTATCTTTCTATTCATATAGAAACCTAAAGCAAATTTGATATAGTTAAGTAGCGTAGCAAGAAGCCCCAAATCCTTGATTTGGCCAGGAAAGACTGCACTGCTTTGGGCCTAGGAAGCGAAGGGAATGAGCTCGGCTGCTTCTCCTCCACACTTATTTTTCTCCGTGCCCGTTCCGCATGCGCTTCGCGCGCCATTGGCGCTTTGCTCTCCTCTTATTCTTCATTGGACGGTTCGGATGGACTTCGCCGTTCTTTCCCAACTAAAATAGAAAAGGCTGTATCACATCGAGATGTCGATTCGTTTTCCGCCCCCAATGAGATGGAGAAATTGTAACCCCCTATTTAGACTTTTGGGCCCTTCATCTTTCTGAATCGAGACCCGGCCCGGCTCGCGTCGTTCCAACAACCGGCGGGGAGCACCTCAGTATACGATCACGCGCAGTAACTGGGAGTCCTATTACACCTAAGGCCAACTTCAATTCACCAAACCAAGGTTCATCTCGTGTAGTGATTGTGGACTCGTACAAGGATATTGAGTAGACGGTTGATGTATCAGACTCGACCCTATCTTTCGTAGCATGCATTCCCATCCGTGTTGCAACTGATTCGGTAAGCTACGTGTCCGGTGCACGGAGAACTGCCTTCGGTCTCCCAAACTGACTTACTCGTGGCAACCTTCCGGCCGCCCAACGACCTATAACGCTAGTCACTACTCCCACTGGGGCTAGGAAGTAAGCCCCACAACCCAAAGCGGCGAAGAACAAATAGAATTTGCTACAAAAGCCGGCTAACGGGGGTATTCCTGCGTATGAGAACATAGTAATGGAGAAGGTAATAGCCAAAATAGGATTCGTTTTGGCTAGAGCGCCCAAATCAGCTATATATTTGACACGGGTTTGCCGTAATGCTGAAACTATGGCGAATGCATCTATCGTCATTGATGCATAAATAAAGATACCAATTAGTAGTGATTGAATTCCTTCTATGGTTCCACATGAGAAACCAGTACGAATATAACCTACATGTCCAATTGAACTATGAGCTAGAAGTCTTTTGACTTTCGTTTGGGCCATGGCGGCCAGTGCTCCTAAGATCATAGAAGCAATGCTGCAGAAAAAGAAGATTTGTTGCAATGTAGCTCCATAAGAACCATAAATAGAAACACGTGAAATATTAGCAGAAATAGAGATTTTAGGCGCAATAGAAAGGAATGCTGTAACCGGGGTGGGTGAACCCTCATAGATATCAGGTGCCCACATATATAGAGTCAAAAGAGATATGGAGTCCGAAGGGGAGGGGGTTTTCTTCGGGGCTCGAGAGATCGAATAGATAGGGCCCCACAAGTTTTGAATTCGCCGCTGGGGAATTCACACGAAAGGGAACGAGGAATTCTCAACGAAAAAAGTGCTCTCTGAACCGAACGTGAAAGT
>JAPTOF010000004.1:6885000-6890000 GCA_028554755.1 Cordia subcordata | reverse complement strand
ATCGATTGAAGGACCCCTGCTTGTGATCGAGTCTGTCGATAGAGTCATGCCTTGCATAAGTACTCTATTGGAGAAAGGGCAAATCCGTCCCCCCTATTCCTTCGTTCTCCTGTCGTATGGATGTCTGTTTTCCCTCCTAAGTCCCTTCAATGCTGTCGCATTGTTTCCCCTTTCGGTATGGTCCTTCATTCAGGCCTTTCCTTATGCACCGATGGTTTCATGATTCGGGTTTATCTTTGAGTTCAATGTTTGCGAGCGTCAAAGCACCTAACCAACCATACCTACACCATGCACTCTGCCGGTAAGCAGCCCGGACATGAACCCGCATTTTGAAGGTGCCACTTTGGCACGAGATTTCCGCTAGACTTTAATAGTTCCACTGTTCGTCGAGATCCCTTGAGTGCTATGCTATTAAGCACGTATGTTGAGCTTTGCTTTCGAATGAGGAAAGAGTGCATTTCTACGTGAAAAGTCTGACTGAGCGTCCCCTCTTGGCTGAGTGACCTTGCTCTTCTCTCTGGACCCATATAAGTGAAGTGTAGCGCTCCGATCTCCGGCACAGATT
Organism: Cordia subcordata; assembly: GCA_028554755.1. Lineage (NCBI taxonomy): Eukaryota > Viridiplantae > Streptophyta > Magnoliopsida > Boraginales > Cordiaceae > Cordia > Cordia subcordata. Next base: position 6,889,435 of record JAPTOF010000004.1, on the reverse strand, counting down.
TAGCGATAGATATGCAGCATTGAAAGTCACAGTTCTTCATTGACTCGAGAGCTAGGCTCGCCTCTCCCTACGGTCGAGAGGCTTGTAGCTGCTCTTCTTCCGATCTTGGCCTTTTGACCTTTGATTCATAGGAACTCCTGTCCAGTCATCGTGTTCACTGCTGGCCTAGTAGAAACTCTTCCTCTCCCGCGTTGTTCGATTGTCTTTTGCCTAAGCTGTATGAAGGGCAAGACTCTTCTCAAGATCCTTTCTTCTCCTATTCCATGACTAGGACATGCACCCGAACTGGTTGTTGAAAAAAGGAAGACAGACCTGCTTTGAGAAAGTTGTAAACATAAGGAATATACCCTTTTATTCTATATATATTCCAAAGGCTTATAGTTAGTAAGACAGGTGTCAATACCAAATCCTTAATTAGTAGTGGACTACTAGTTAACGCACTACTAAAGCAGAGTATCCAGCATGCGCACATCATGATTTGCCAGAGGAGAAAGATCGAATGGAAGAAGCAGGCAAGAATAGATAGCATTTTTTAGGGAAAAGTGCTTTGAGATCAAAGATCTTTCAACGCCTTGATTTCCTACTAAAGAAACTGGGCTTCTATCAGGAACGAAGTCACTCGACTGAAAGGTTTGAAGATGCTCGACCGGGAATGGAATATTTTTTTTGAGAGAGAATACGGCTTCCAATAGTAGGGAGACTCTACTTCAATTAGTAGGCCTAGCTGCCTTCCTAGCTCGAGTGAATTCCGGAAGTCAAGGTCGCTAAGGCTTTCTTTTCTTTTCGATCGGATCGATGAGTACAAGTGCACTAAGAGCTCGTGTCGAAATGAGTAGAGGTGGAAACTTTCTCTTTAGAAAACTGACTTTTTTCCAAACCGGGTAAAGAAGAGCGAAAACTTAGAGTAACTATCCAAATTTCAAGCAGAAAAGTCGCCCCGGGTAAGATCGACTTATAGGTCAGGTTAAGAGCTATTCAAAGTAGATAGAAAGTATAGTAAGGAAGTCTCGAAATTGATGAGTTCCGGGTCCGTAAGGTTCGTATCGTAGAGAGTTTCCCTTGATTTGGTAGAGTGGAGAGGACCAAGGTAGATCGCCCTTTAGGTTCTAGTCGGAGAGCGGTTTGAAGACAGGGAAGGAGCGACACTACTTCTTTCGAGAGGGAATGAGAGGCGTAGCTTTCTAAGACTCTCCTTTCCGCTAGAAGAGTGGACTACGTGAAGGTTTACTTTGCTCACTCACAGATTCGTTAGAGGAAGGGGCCTATGTTTGTTTACATACAAGGAGCGATAGGGAATGAAGGGCACTAGCCGCTTTCTCGACTAAAAGCTCCGGTTTTCAGTAGCTCAAGTGAGTTGGTACGACTCAACCAAGGCCAGCTCCACGGGAAAGGGAATGGGGTACGGAGTAGTGAAGTGGGAGAGGAGCGTAGGACCAACCAAAGATGCTAACTCTCTGGGCGGAGTTGCTCTTTTATTTAAAGTGGTTGAGGGAATAAAAGAGTCGAGTGATAGTGATAACGAGAGAGTGGAAATCACTCCATTTACTTTCTGAGGATCAAGAAGATGAGAGATGCCCAGCCGGGTGCCTTTGATAGCGCGTACGGTAGGTATAGAAAAAAGGGCTAGCTTGCCCGTCAGTCCTAGGTGGAGAACTAGGGGGTTTTCAGATTACAGGTACTTGCGTAATACGTTTTTCCCAATCGAAGTTCAAATGCCCTTTCTTTCCTTCGTTCGAAAGGTAGGATCGATCTAATGCTAATGTGATTGTTTCTGATAAATTACGGGTGAGAAAGTTCATCCCTGCATTTCTCAATTGACCTTTGACTCACTCGGAAACTCTTATCATGACCTTTCGATCCAAGTATGCTACGAACCAGAGTCTAACTCACTTGCTTTTTAAGGAAAGAAAGAAGTCGTCTCTCTGTATATGATAATTAAAGTCGCTCGATTCCGCCCTTTAGCTTGGCACGTTGATGGAATAACTTCTCTCTTTTTCTACCCGGGGATCTCCTCTTATACTGTTATTGATATAGAATACAGAAGAATGACATTCCCTTCCCCGAAAGCCTAGAAGTAAGCCATAAGTCTGAACGATGCAAGGAATAGCTATCGTTTCGTGCCCAAGTCCAAGCACGGGATGAGACTTACCAACTGATCCTAGTGGCTCTGGGTCAGGTCACGAACGGTATTCGATTGATTTGACTTGCTACCGTACTTTAATTAGTCTTCCACTGTACCTGGATTCTATAAAGCTTAAAGGGAGTATACCTCGGGTCGGGGGAGATATTAAGATAATCGATTTACGAAGAAATTGATTTATCTAAAAGAAGAGAATCCGCAACTCTTTCATCCCTATCTGGCACTGCTTTACTTGGCTTAACTATACTGCTTTGAGCTTTCACGTGTCGAGAAGGAGAATTTAGGCATCGGTAGAGGGGCAGTAACCAACCCCAAGGCCCCACAGTCAAATACGGAAGCAACTCGAGCAGAGGTTCCGTTCCGGAGTGAACCCGCTATTCACTCATTCAGGGAATGGTGGCAGGGACGAAAGAAAGGGTCCCACCCAAGTGCAACCATACTAGCAGGAAATGAAATGAAAGCAGAAATGGATCTGTGTCACTTTGTCACTGTCTGTATGCTTGTCTTCAAGAATCAATCAACCAAAGAAGCAATCAACAAATCAAGTTGAGGTCTCAAAGTCTATCCTGTCTTCTTTCGTTTCGACCCTGATGTATGAGATGAGGAATCCCTCATAGCTAGATTCATCAGTAGCTTAGAAACTAGGAACTGGATGAGGGGAAGAGATGAGAATAGGCCTCGTCCATTCCATTACGGCATTCTCTTCTTGATCACCGGATATTGATAGAAAAACAGTCACGCCAAAAGAAAGAAAGACGAAGGGGGAGCCAGCGGCAAGGGTCAGATTGACCTTAGGCTTAATGCCCCAACGAGCACAGTCAGAAAGAAGAGAAGGCCTTTGGGCAACTCGATAGGAATCAGAGGAGAAATCGACTGTCATTGCCGTTCTAACCGCTGTCAGAAGACGTGAAGTGAGGGCGTGGTTCAAGTCACATCGTATGCCCGTCTTCATAAAGGTTTGAGTTTGATTGTTTGTTGCCAAAGAAAGAGTCCATTTAGAGAGCAATAGTACAGAAAGCTGAGGCGCAGGCCAAGAGATCATAAAGGGCAAAAGACAAATGAAAATCGGGGTAGGGGCTACCTCTAAATAATGGAAGTTCCTGGACTGTGAAGGTCAGCTTCAGGTCAAATAGATTCCTTATTTTCTTTTAATAAGAGAATTCTGACCTCAACCTCACTCAAGGGATAGAAAGGGGCGATGAGCTCAGTGGAGGAGAAGCCGTCCTGATGAAATAGAAAGCCCTAGCTATGAGTGACTCAAATCTAGCCGTGATGCGCGAGGGCCAATATTCAAATGAAAGCAAGGGGCTGATTGCCCTCATGGGGAAGAGATGAATACGAGCAGTCGGAAGAGCAGCTCTCTCAGAAGCAACCAATCCAAGAATTGATGGATTTGGTAGAGTGCCAGTCACAACACTAGAACCAAGTTAGGTGAGCTTGAAGGCATCGGTTGAAGCCCTTAGTTGCAAGGTCTTTGACTGTGCCCAAGAAAGGGATGTGGGACAGGCAGCTAAGCAAAAAACCAACCCCGCAGTACAACTACAAGAGGGGGCCCCTTCATAAGAGAAGTGCCGAGCCCGTGAAGTCAAGTCAACAGAACGGGGCATTTGAACAGACATGACCCGACCATTCTACTTTATTTGGGTTTTCGGCGGGATGGCATTGAAGGTGACGGAGTTAAACCGCCCTGCCTGAAGGGCTTAAGGGAATGGAATTGCAGGAAGGTCCAGCAGGTCAGGTAGTCCAGGAAGTCTTCTAACTGCTTGATGGCTTCTAGCTGGTACAACCCCCTCTCTCCTAATCTCGTCTATAAGAGCAGGTTCCTCCCCGCTATGCCACTGTATAGGCGTAGTCACTCGAGTGAAATTGAGTGTTGAGTGGCCGCTCCTGCTTTTCACCTTAACGTATCGAAAAAAAAGCCCTTTCTCATTTTAGACTAGGGCTTCTCTCTATAAATAAGGAAATTTCTCCGCTTCGGATGATGTCTCATCTGAAGTTTGAGAATCTACGGCATCGGGTTGAGCAGCAGAAACCACTCTTGGAATTTCATGTGTGAAGCAGTTGCCCTTCCCTAAAGATTCAGAGGGAACCTCAGCAATAGGTCCGATTTTTTTATTGGCCAGTTAAATAGGCAAAGGTACTGTCCAACTATGGTATGTGACCTCGGTCCAAAAAGGCCTACTTGTCAATCATCTACTTTTTGATAGTTTCTTCGAGTTACCGAAGCGGGTTCAAACCAAGAAAGAGGTCAATGTCGAAAAAGAAGCTTCATTTGAAAGAGTAGGCGGAAAACTA
>JAPTOF010000004.1:6867500-6877500 GCA_028554755.1 Cordia subcordata | reverse complement strand
TTGGCAGCGGTTATGCATTAGATGATTCCTTTGTTTGAATACCTTCTCATACTTAACTTCTTCCAGACCTATCCTTTTGCATGCTTCTAAGGCTCGAACTCATCACTAAGTACGAGACTTTTCTTTTCTTTCCTCTTTTATCCTTGGATTGCTATTGGTTGCATAAAAGAATATCGTATAGAGAAGTGTTCGAAATAATCTCTGTGCGGAAAACGAATATGCTTGATGAGGATTTCTCCCCTTATCTGACTGGTGGTTCTAACCTGATATCTATCATGGAGTCGGGATCAGAGCGAGGACCTCCCCTCGGCTTAAGAAAGCTAGATTGCTCAGAAGGAGGAGAAAAAGATAAGATATAATATAAATAGTAGAACCAACTGGGAATTGACTAAAACGAGAGACCCAAGCGGTAATCCCCTTTGGGATAAATTACTTGCACTAGATTCAACGATCTTGTCTCAAATCCTAGCTCACTGGCCCTCCACTCTTTGCTGTATCGACTCGTTCCTGTATCGCCCATGAAGCAACTCGCCCCTGCGGCTTCAGTTGTGACTTCCCTTCGTTCTTGACCCCCATCCTATGGTCTTTCGGTTTGTGCCCCCTATAGTTATGGGGTTACGGTCCGTGCCCGAAAGCAAGTCAAAAAGGAAAGGGCAATGTCGCGTCTTCGGTCAAAGGTAAAAGAAAGGCTTTCAAGTCAAGCAATCGGCTGTATTTCAACACTAACTACTAACTTATTGTGAACATTCCTCTTGAGTTGCTAATCGTCCCGCTATTCCTGTTATGGGAATGATCCAAGGTTTTCTGAGCTCCCGAGTGGCTAAGAAATAGGTAGTTGCTAGGCTAATGGGCGACCCGAATCAGAATCCAGCCTATCCTAGCCTAGTAGGCCGGTATAGTAAGCCATAAATCTGGGTTCCCAGGAATAAGTTTCAATCAGCGTAGGTAGAACCTCTTCAAGCTTAAAGACTAGCTCTTCCCTTTCTTGCTTCTGTACGGTTGTTGGGTTATTTCGTATTCATTCTTTGTTTTTTGTCCTAAATGTAATGTTAAACAACTGATAAGTGAAATAGAGTTGTGGTTGTTGACCACAGCATGGGAGAAAAGAACTTATTCTGTGCATCAATCCACACCCGCGAGAAAGACGAATCCTTTCTCTTTCTATACGCTATTTCGTAATAGTCTAGTTGATAGGATTCACTCACTTTCATTCTTCCTGTTCTCTTCTTCTTTGACCTTCTGGAATGCAAAAGAGAAAACATGAACCTTATCTTATAGATCAGATCGAAGAGTGTTGGTTTGGTAGAAAATTCCTCAACTATGGTTAAACATAGATCCTAGAGAGCGAGTTTAAGCAGCATCACTAGAAAAAGGAGTTTCTGAGGTTTTTAGACTCAAGGCTTCCGTCTCAGTTCTGGTTGATCCAGCAGGTTATGAAAGTTCCGTGCCAAGCCCCAGGCAATGTCGGACGGAAAAGAAGGTCAAAAAGGACCTATTGATTGACCATAGATGCGAAATCCTACCCCCGTAGCCAGTATTAGCGACTACGGGCTACGAGGTATCTAGGGCGAGAGCCCGCTAAGCTAAGGTAAGCCTTAAGCCTACCCGTGTTGAGCCTCATGCATGTACTGAACAATTGCATAGCCTGCTAAGGAACCCAGTAAATTGCACTAAACTAAGTACGCACTTATTTCCGGGACCACTTGATTCAGCATACAGCAGCAAGCACACATCTATGCGGTCTTTCTACTAAACCTTATTAGTTTATATAGCCATGGTAAGAAGTTAAGCTAATGCCCTTAGAGTTTCCGGTCGAATTAGAAATCAGATTCGTCCATCCATGGGACACCTTTCGTAGTGAGGGAACTCCTCCTCAGCAACAAAAATCTTTAGAGAGAAAAAAAGCTTTAAAGATCAGAGAGATGAAGTAGGCTTTAGAGATTCCCTCTTGCTTGTGCCGGTAGTAGGTGTGACTAATCACTAATCTAATCTCAATAACTAAATTCCACATCCTGACATTCCAACATGTGACTCGCTGCCCGAAAAGCTCTTTTTTTTATGCTAGCAGGGGTGGGTAAGAAACATAGTCCAGGAAGACTAATTGAGAATGGGCCCATGGACCAAGATATCGATCCAGCCCAGAGTCAGGGAGGGAAAACCAATCTCAGAAGGGAAATCCGGATGAAAGGGCAAATTCCTTTGATTCTTGGTTAGCTGACTAAGGGCGGATGGGGCGGGCAAGGAGAGCGGCATTGCTATAGGTTCGATTCATCAATGTCGGCATCTCAGTCACAGATTTCTTTTGTCCTAATACCCCTGATTAAGCTTTTTACCTATAATACCCAATTGAGCAAGAGTTGCCGTTTCGTCGAAAACTTTTCAAAACGTATGTGTGAAAACGAGTATGTGACCAGAAGCTTCTTCAAAGCCCTCAGGCATGGGCGGTAGGTGAGGTAAAAAGAAAGTACATGCGAAATGTAGCACCATCACAAGAGGTATGAGACTGGAGACGAGGACACTTTTACAATTGGCTAGATCTCCGTTCATAGAATGCCCGTTTCGGAACTCCCTCCCATAGTAGGTCCAAGTTAATTTGCATGAGTTTTGCTGGTCATACATCGATCATAGAAGCGATCTCCTTCATAGCATGGCATGTTCCGTTGTTCCTTGATTAGTCAGCCAATTAGTCAGTAATTGCCATCAATAGTAACATGAATCAACTCTCCTCAATGATACAACTAGGAATGTGGAATACCAGGACATTTATTTAGATGTTGGTTCCGTCTAGTGGATCCCCCTCTCAGAGGTTGGGATTAACAGCCATATTTCGTAAATCATTAATAAAAGGCTCTGACACTGCTACTTAAGGGCCTTCTCCTGGGCATTCTCTTAAGCTTAAAAGAAAATGCACCGGTAGCCCCCGAAATGCTGTTGTTAACTGGCCTAAAAAGGCCTGGAAATGGCCATAGGAAGAACACATTCATTTGGCAGTGGGGCTAAAGAGATAGGGAGAACCCCTAGCACTGAAAGGGGATAGATGGAAACTAGCACTGAACCTCCAAAAAGGGAACTGGATGAATGGGAACTGGCTAGCCTCTATCCTTAGGACCTAGAATCTGCTATCCAAGGTAGGACGGACTCCTATCATCATATGGTTTTTTTGAATACCTTCATTTCATTCCCTGCTAGGTCTAACGATGAGAGAGTGCTCCGGAAATAGAAGAGCAAATAATCATTCTTTTTGCCCACTTGCTTTACTCCTTTGAGTGGCTAGCTTTCCTAAAAGATCTAGTTTCAAAAGGGGCATTCGATAGAGTAAGATACGGCTTTTGAAAGACTTTCAAACCCTAGCTTGAAAAAAAAAATATACCACCTAATACAGCTTTCAATAACTATTCCTGCGCTTACCCTGCGGTGACACAGAACATAGAAAGGCTGGAGGAACAGGCATACTTCAAAAAAAAGGAGGATTCACTTATTAACCCGCAATCTATTACCTATCAACTTATCCTAGCCTAGATTGGCTTCCTTGCTATGAACTCATACTAGATGGACTTAGCACTGTAATTATCCCTTGATCTATATGGATAGCTTCAAAACTGACTTGCTCTAGAGCTTTAGAACCCGTGGAACCTGCTATCCCAGATTTCAATATTGCTGCTTTTGCCCTTGCTTGAACTAGCTAACTTTATCCGAACATGGAAAAAATCCCGCTTTATTACTATATGGTTATACTGCACTTTCTCCTGCTTCTAAAGAAAGAGAAGAGCTTTCTTTTCATCTCCTGCTTGGCTTGCTGCAAGAGGCTACCTTAGGACTGCAGCAATTGGCGCGGCTGGATGGCTTGGAGAAGGAAAGGAAATAGAAAAGATGCTGTACTATGCAACTCCAACAGGCTCAGAGGGATCGAGTGGAACTGGCTCTAAAGAAGAACCAACAAACTTGGGAATATCTTTAGCACAGACTGGAGAATAGCTTTCAATTGCAGTAGATTAGATTAAGAGAAGAGAACTGGGGAAACTAATCGTATAGTATTCTCTCCCAGGGAGAAGCTAAAGTCCAAAACTCTTCCTCTCCTTGTCAAAAAGAGTAATAAAATCCCTAGCCATTGCTTTCACTGTCTTACTCGCTGGCAACTGCCACTGCAACCAGAGGGGCTTCAGGGATTACCTCAGCTCAGTGGAAAGCGAAGGGTCAAATCCTGGAGAAGGCGAAGGAATGGAACTGCTTATCTCGGAAAATGAAGAGAAACTTAACTGACTAGCTTGCCTAGGATTAGGATCCCTATTTACCCAAGAGACTTAAAGGCTTTCAAGTCAAGAAACTGCGCTTGCCCTAGAAAAAAAATACCTCACTAAACAAACTAAATAAAACTGCCTTGCACACACTCCTGACCACTCAACTATCCAACATGGGGGATTCGCTTACACAAGGAAAGCTCTAAACCTAGCTTAAGCTTAATAAACTAAACTCATATAAATGCTTTCAAAATTGCTTGCACTAATTAGAGTTAAACGAAGAAGAAAGAGCGGATAGCCGACTAAGGAAAGAAAATAAAATTGGGAAAGACTCTTCCTGCTTGCTGATTTTCAAGACTTCTGCTTTCAAACTTCCTTGCCCACCAACTGGAACTTTTTCCCCAGGAAAGAGAGAAGCAACTGGAAATGCCACTCCAGAGGCTTAGCTTGGAAATAAAATACTAAAAGTGTGAACCCCTACTCCCGCTCCATCAATAGGCCGGCCAAAGAGAGCGACTGGTAGGGAAAAAGATTGGATATAGAGTGGAAGGCAGAACGAATCCAAAGGCTAATCTGACACTCTGATAATCCCAGGAGAGGGACGAAGTAGTTCTAGCCTGAGTCTCAAACTCTGGTATGTAAGGGAGAAGTGCAACTCCTCCTGAAACAGTATTAATGGTAGAAGAAACTGCAACTTCCATTGCAAATTCAGGGGATTAGAAAAGCAAAAGCCCAGACCTATAAAAGACATAGTCTATATATACGACTTCTTCAAGCCCCAGCCCTACTGGAGGAACTACAACTCGTGATACAATGCCACTAGTAATAGACTTAGACTGTGACTCATACAATGGGTCTCGCGGGACAAAGACTTCTACAGGCTTTCTTTTGCCCTTCTTTACCTATATGCATGGCTTGGAACTAGATGTAATCGAACTTACTTACACTTGATGAAGGCAGCCCCCAAAGAATAGACTGGATGGACCCTATTCGCGCGCCTATGGACCGATGTAACCCAACCAGTAACTAGTGCCCCCAATGGACCTCTCCTATGTAACTCCAACTGAAAAGGGGGACGGAATAGAAATAGAATATTATGGGCTTGCTTGCTCACTTGCTGACTTACTTCTTTTCCCAAAGAAAGAGAAAGCCTACTCCGAATGGAGAAAAGCATATTCTAGTATTATCCCAATAGCTTATTCAAAATAGGAGTGCTACATAAGCATATGCTAAAGGGAAATCCATTTCTTATTTCTTTCTTAGCCTTAGCCTAGGCCCAACTATGTACAGAAATCTATCTATTATTGCCTGCATCGACAGCAAAGTAAACTCTCGCTGATGATAGAAGGACTTATCTTAGGGCAGTTGCAAGGAAACTATGAGCTATTTCTTTACCCGCAGTTACTGAGACAGGCTACAAGAGAAGGGATGGCTTATGGTATATTTTCTTACTTGACTATCCTGACTTGGCAAATAAAAGAGAACCTGCTTGCCTAAAGTCCCTCTTGTTTGCTACCTTGGGAAATCTTTCTGCTTACCTACTTGCTGACCTTAGGACAGGAAATTCATATTACCTGAAAGCTAGTCGCTCGGCTGGCACGCTATCAAAGCACTTAGGATTGGCTGGAACAGAACCCCCGTAAACTACAACTCGAACAGGCTTGCTCACAGGATAGTACCTTTTTTTCAGTATATTGAGTTGACTATATATCGATTCATCTGCGTGCTTCTTTTCTTTCTTATTTCTTAAGAAAAAATGGAGCCAAAAGGGAATATGTTCGTAAGATGGTTCTAGTTCCACACTGGAAGAAAGAAAGGAGCTAGCTCACAGGATTGGTGAAAGAAACTGGCTTGTTAACTTGCCGCCTCTCCTTGAAAACTGACTCACTCCCTGTCTTAGACCCTAGGAGACTGGCCGGGAGAGCTCACTTGCCCACCTCAAACTTGCCTGCCCCACCTCCCGAAGGGAACTCAAACTGAAACAAACGGGAAGGAAGATGGACTCCCACGAGATGGAACTAAGATATGCTCGTAAGCCTACGATTAAGAGATAGGCTGGCTATTGAACTTGTTAATATATCCTGCTGTTAGCTCAAAGGTTCTGACGGCGGAGAGCTAGAGAGTATACCTGGACGGTAAGAACTAGAGGAGATCCCTACAACATTAAGCCTTTTTCTTTCCGAGGAAAATGGACAGCAAAGCACAGGGCTCAGCACTCAAACTGTATAGGTTTCCGCATTTGGAGGGACAACTACGGCTTATCCATAAGCAAGGGCCTGGCCTGAAACTGACTAAAAAGATACCGCCCCAGCTGAATAAGTATACTAGTAGAGTAGTCTCCTGTAGAGAAAGAAGATTAGATAGGCGAAGGGGAACAAAGCTATTTCTTCTCTAGAATCTTAAGATAAATCTATCTATTATCATTAGCTCTTTCAGGGAAATACCTATAGATTACTGGTAGGGATGGAACAGAACTCCCAGAAAGTCAAACTTCCACTGCCCCAGCTTTTGACCTTGACCTAACCCTTTAACAACCTAGACCTAGCTATTAACCTGTGCCTGCCCTAGCCGTCTTTGATCTAGCTGGCTTGAGAAAAAAGAGAAAAAAAATCCCAGACTACCTCAAAGCGGGACCACCCACAGGTTAGATAGTTTCTTGCTACTTTCAAGGCATTCGCCCGGGATGGAGTAAAGGCAAGCTGCGGTTAGAAAGAAAAAGAATCGTCCGCTCTCCTAGCTCTATAATTAGGTTACTGAGTGGTGAGTCTTTCTACTCTATAATCTAGTAAGAGCTCTCAGATCTCCCTTTTTCTTGGGTTAAATAGAGCCGGATCCCTTATCTCCGGCCAACGTCAATCAAGCCATATCGTCTATTTAGTCGAGGAAGAAAGGTAGGAATTTCATCTAGTTGCATTCCATCGAAGTAAGGCGATAGATTCGCAGGAATGAACGAAGAAAAAGCGTTTTTACAATTCAACATCTTTTATTTATGTTAGAAGGTGCAGAACGCTAGAAGCAAGTGGGCCTCTGGCCACACTACCAAACCTCCTTACGGCTTCTTTTGAAGCTCTAGTTCTCACGCATTCTAGCTTCAAGATCTGGCTTTCGCTTTGAGCGCGAAGCGGCTTGCTGAGATCAAATGCCCGACCTTAGATTGTCAAACTTGCAGTTCCCATGAACCAAGCACAGGATGGATGGTGTACCAATGGGAAGATGGCGAGGATGAATGAAGAATATCGAGAGAGAGATAGGAAAAAGAGTCACAGCGGATATGCTTAAGTAAAATAAAAGGACCTGTTCTAAAAACTGGGCAGCTATGGGCATGCAAGCTCTTTAACCTGGGTTGATCGAAGAGCTGCTAACAAAAGGGCGAAGTCGCCGAAGCGAGTCTAAAGGCCAAAGAGTCATCTTTGAAGGCTACTACGCCTCCTTACTCATAGTAGAGTGTAAGGTAGGTTTGGGTATAGCAGGACTTGAACCTGCGACCATTAGGTTAAAAGCCCAATGCTCTACCAACTGAGCTATACACCCAAAAAAAGATGTAATAGTAAATAAGGATTGGTGCGGAAAAGAGGGCGGCCCCCCTTCTTCTCATCATATTAAAGGAGCGCGGCTCTGTATGAGGCTCGTACTGCAGAGCAAGCGAAGAAAACGTAAGGGCGCGCGTTAGCACTCCTGCAAGAAAACGGATGCGCGTTAGCGCAACGGCTTTTAGCCCCTTATTGAAAACTCAAGGAAAGCCTTGATCGATATGAGAAAGATGCGCTCAAGCACCCAAGCAACCCATACAAGGGGCTTGGGCTCGAAAGCCGGCCTTACTCAACAAGCACTTTATTAGTAAGGTTGCTTGTTTCCACTCATTGAAGATTCTATCTACAAAAGAAGGTCAACGGGGGATACTAAAATGGCTCTCACTGACACCATTTACGAGAAGGTGGGGTCATCTTTCTTTCCAGCCGCCATACGGTTCGCCTTAAAGCCTTAAAGACGGAGAAGGGTAGGAGCAGTTATCTATGTAATTACGGTCTTTGTTGGCCGTTGTTCCGGTCGAGCACTCTCTTTTCTTTGTCCAATTCCGTCTTACCAAACAAGACTGACTTTTTACCAACCCGCGAGGGGTTGTGAGGCTGGACCAGGTACGAAGAATGAATCTATATCTGTGCACGGAAGTTGCTGGCCGGCGGCCGCTCAACTGTTCGAGCGCAATGCAGTGGTCTTGGTTCCGATTCGACAAAGGTAGAATGCCTGGTCGAAGGTCCAGTACAGTAGGTAGCAGGCGTGTTCGTTTTGGCTCCCGAGCGAGAACGATAAATAGGCGATGCACCATCCTTGCTGCTACGTACGTTTTCCTTGACAGATTCATCCAATTGAACCCACACTCAAAGGAGGACCACAAGCTCGGGGCTCGACGAAACAGAAAGTATCAGCATTAAGAAACTTCTTGGGGTTAGCAGTGAAAGAAAGAGCCCGGCATTCATTTCTTCATGAATATTCATAGCTGAGTCTACTAAAAGAGGGACCAGCCTCATCGTGGTGATTAGAGGACACCTCTGATCGTTCACCTCTAATGTGACACGTTCCCTCCCAGTTATATGATCAAGGGGATCAGTCGGCTAGAGAGCGGGGCTATTCTTCTTCCGGGGAGACAAAGTCGTCCCTTCTACTGACCGAACCCTCAGTTCGGAGGTCTTCGTCAACATGTTACGAAGCTCCAGTCTTCGGCGGGTCAGGTCACCATTACTTGACTTAGAAAGGCGAACATCTGGGCAAGGGAAAGCGCAGTGCGCCTGGTGCAAATGGCTTTCTTTTTTTTTTCATGATATACCAATCAGAATGGGGGGTCCTACCTACGTACATGATTGATAGAATCACTACGTAGGGAGGGCGGTCAACTTGATGCGGGAGAGGCATGAGTGCAGTTCCGATCTTGTGGTGTATTCGTTTGGTTTGAGTAGGGCCTCTTTCTCGTTGATCAGTTCGCCTCCGCTCTATTGAAAAGTCGGAATTCCTACGGCGGTTTTGTCAACGAACGCGTCTCGGGCCGGACTGACTAAGCTAACCCACCCTTAAGGAGGCTTTTCCATAGTTGGGTGCTCTGCTTTAGTGTGATTGACGAAGGCTAGGTTAGGTTTGGTAATACCCAAAACAAATGAAAAGAGATCGGGGTCGATAGTTGGCAGTTGGCAAGGAACTTGATCCCCCCCAAAAAAAAGGGGGAGCTGCGGTCGAACTCTAATTCTGGAAATAAGTCGAGGCCCTTTTACCAAGTCTACCAGATAGAAGATGATAGAGGGCCAACTATCGTTGCTTTGCACAAGACGGTGCCGTTTCACTTCGAGTTCCTTCCTTCGTAGTCAAATCTGATGATACGCTTTGGCGATGTTACCTACCAAATAAAAGGCCTGCTAGGTGATCGAAATCGCTCAGGTCAGTGAGGACTCACTCACTCACCTACTCCTTATCTATTTAATAGAAACTTCTATCTACTGAATTCAAAGGCGACCCGCCGCGCCGGGCTATAAGATAAGATACAGCTGTTGTACTACTTGACTGGTAAGAAAGAGCTTCCGTAAGAACTGGAAGACTATTGTATGTACGGTAACCCTCTCTTCCGCTACTGGTGGACTGTTGCACAGAAAGGCCGACCAAGGCGCGCTTTTCAAGCGCTTAGCTTCTGCTAGCGGCGGGGCGGCAAGGCCATGTTGTTCAGCTGGAAGCCTAAGCCAAGAAGGTACGAACGAAGTGACGGGCCCATAGGGGGC
>JAPTOF010000004.1:5145000-5620000 GCA_028554755.1 Cordia subcordata | reverse complement strand
GCCAGAGTTTTACCAGACGTGAGTTTGAGAAAAACTTTTTCTTTCCTAAGAACTGGAGTAGTCCTTGAGTCACCAAGATAAATAGATTCTTCTCCCTCGTTTATTTAGGTGTAAGACACAAAATCATTTTTATTAGGACAAATGTGCCTAGTAGTATCAGAGTCTATCACCCAATCTCTCATAGTGGCCACAATATTTACTTGAGAAATGACAGCAACAATAATATCATCTGCTTCAACCAAATTTGCATTTGGTTTAGTAGGATTGTCATTTCTCCCCTTTCTTTGTCTGCATTGAGGTTCATGATGTCCAGGTTTGCCATAAACATAGTAGTGACCTTTTTTTTTTTGAAGGTCTCATTATTAGTTTTGAGGTTGTAATCATTTTTATTTTCGTACCTTTTATTTGGCTTTCCATGTCACTTATTGTCTTGCACGAGATTGGCTTTTGTGGTGATCTCCTTCTCTTTGGCAGCAGTGGCTCTTTTTGGTTGGTATCTTCTATAATGATGTGAGTAACCAAATCGGTAAGGGATAGTTGCTTGTGTTTGTGCTTGAGATTTTGTTTGTAGTCATTCCATGATTGAGGCAGTTTTTCTATCAGGATACCGGCTACAAATTCTTCTGGCAGAATGATTTTTTTGACTTGAGATCCTCTATCAGTTTGTGGTACTCATTGATTTGGATCTTAATGTCCATGTCTTCGGTCATTTTCCATTTGTAATAATTACCAATGACAAAGTTTTGTTTTCCTATGTCTTCGGCCGTGTAATTGGTTATTAAAGATTGTCATATTTCCTTTGCTTCCTTCTAGGAACAATAGACATCGAATAATTCGTTAAAAAGAGTACTAATTACCGTACAAAGCTCTAGTTGTTTGGATAACGATTCATTAGGCTTTGGATTAGTAAGGGCGAAGGCTACTCCATGCATGTCAAGGACAATGTACATGCGGTCTTGCCATCTTTTGAAATTAGCTTCAGCAAATACTTCTATTTTAGATATATCGAGAAATGGCTTACCAAAAGTGGTTGCCCCCATGTTAGGGAAGGTGGTACTAGTGGGTTGCACTTGTTCATTTTGTGTTTGTGTCGGAACAGTAGTGATTAAGGGTGTTCCAATTGGGCTAGTAGAGTCCATTAGTATAGTACGTAAAATATCTTTAAGATTGCTGGAAAATTTAGTCCAAAATAAATAATAACTATAAAGCAAGTGCAAAAATAACGCAATAAGAATATCATAAAGAAATAATTTTAATTGCAGCAATATAAAATAATAGCTTGAGGCGTGTTATGAACACTGTTCTTAAGGATATTTCGCCTAATTGGTAAGCGTATCCCCAAGGATTCAACAAGCTCGTTTAATATTTGCAACTAGGAACAGGAACAACAAATTATGTTTATAATAAAGCCTAACAGAATAGTATGCTAAGCAAACATTAAACAAAGAAAGAGCAGAAGAAGAGAAGTCTTGGAAAGGCTTTTCAGTGTGCAACTCGTCCAATGCTACAGGCTCTATTTATAGGCAATGATGGCAACAGAAGCAGAGAAATAACAGGGGCTGTAGTTGAGAAATAGAAGGAGCTGAAGTTAAACAACTTATTGAGCAGTATCTAGGACTGCACTGGATTTTCACATGCGATTTATTTATTCAAATTTCCATTTTAGGAGCAAAGTTCGAACAAGCAGATGATACTGTTATTTTTTACAAAAATAAAATAATAATTTTTTTTTTGCTTTCTGATGCCTATAAATAGAAGGAAGCAGTTGAAGTTGAGCAATTTCTATTGCCATCACTGCCTATAAATAGAAGGAACTGAAACTTATGGAGCAAAATTTGGAACTGTACTAGATTTTCATAAATAGAAGGAGTTGAAACTTATGGAGCAGAATCTCGAACTGCACTGGATTTTCACATGTGTTTTACTTATTCAAAATCCAAAAAGATGGATTTGACCGGGCCTCACGTATATTTCGCGTGCAGAGGGCAAATCCACCAATTTAAACTAATGGCCCAAGTCTAATGCGCAAGTCCAACTCTTTATTCTATTTTTTACAAGCTTACTAAAGTGTGAACTAATTATAAGGTAAGAAAAGATTTATCATTTTTCTAATATGGGAAGTAAACTTTTCTTTTGAGATGCAAACAAAAAACATCCAACATAGTTACACTTCGAAATTATATAATTTTGATAGAATCTAATTTTACTTCTTGTGACTAGCATTTATGCCTGGGCTGAGCATTTTGAGCACACTTTTAAGTCGTATGTATCAAGGTAAAGAAACGCAATATGCACTGAGCCAACTGACAACTTGTTCCACTTCTTGTCACCTTGGAGTAAAAGCAGCGAGAAGAATCGCGTTTCTTGTTTAGAAATCACATTATGAAAGTTCTGAAACCTTTTTTTATAAGTACGCGACATTTTGGCATAAAAACCAAAATTCTCTGAATGGAACCCGCAGAAGAATAGTGGATATATACGCAATCCTCCAAAAGTACATTTAATTTGAAGAATCAGAATGCGAGTCTTTTAGATGCTTCAAGCTCATTGGTAGTAATATAACCGGGACGAGTCAAGCTACTTTTCATCTTGCATGCTCTGTAGAAGCACTTTCCATGTAATGAATTAAATTCAATCATAACATTTACTCCACTCAAACAATGTCGGGTCCACGTCTGCATTTTCTATTACAAATACATCGATGTTACTTATGCGCGCAGCTTGTATGTAACTATTGTTATTAAGGTGAAATTCATGTTACCTACGTGCTTTGTGAAATTAGTTAATTATTTCTCTATATTTAAAGTTTATTACATTACCTCTTTATTTTTTATAAAAGGTACCATATTAAACCCCAATAATTTGTTTTATTAGCTAATTATCTCTCTGTGATTTGTTTATTTAACTGATTAGCCTTTCTATTTTCAAAACTTATTACATTACCTCCTTATACTTTCGGTTACTTTTTGTATGCCATTATTAATATTACGGATTTTTTTTAGTCATTATTGTTTAAATTGACTAATTTAATCATCATTATTTTACAAAGTTAGTTAATTTAGTCTAAATTTGGTTAAGTTTACGAGGAGCATAAAATGACTAAATCATCTTTATAACAAATTAAGGATTAGTCTGGATTTTTTATAAAATATTAGCTTGCTAGAAATTAGGTTTTTTTTTTTCTTTTTGTGTAAAACATTAAGAATTAGTTTAAACTTTTATGTAAACATTGGGAATTAGATTTCTTTTCCCAAGTTTATCCCTCAAGTGATACACATGACTAATTGATCTATTTGAATTAAGTTAATTTTAACGGTGTGGAAATTAAACTAATCCGACTAAATTCTAAAAATTTGAGAAGACTAATTAATTGACCACTTTATGAATAATAGGGATTAAGTTAAAGATTTATGTTAGTATTGAGCAGCACTAAGGTAACTACTCCTTTTTGTAATCATTTGTCATCAATAGAGTACATAATTAGGTCAAACTCAGAGTACTGCAATTGCTATCTCGCGAGGGTTTGACTAAAAACTTGGCATGAAAGTACACAGTAAATGAACTAATTATGATAAAACTGATAACAATGATCTTGGAAACAATAAAAGCAACATGCATGCTGTTACGAAGTATTGATAACACTATCTTCTCTTTATTTATATTTTATTCCACTCTTATCTTGTATTTTTTTTTTCTTTTTACAACAAAAAACTCATCGTAAATGAAATAATATTGGATCAATTTCAAAAGTACAAATATATTGTTATAACAACCTAATTACACACCTCAACAAATGCATTTTAACAAAGTCAAAAACTAGACATAGCTCGTGGCGGAAGACAATAAAATTTGAATTGATCAAACAAGTTGTTACCCTACCTCGACCCGACCCTTGGTGCTAGTCTTTCTATTTTTATATTGTCACTTTGCAAATGTTCCCGTCTCTTTTTTACCTTTCTTTTGTTGGGTTATTAAAGTAGCTTCACAATGAGGTCCACAATTTTACATGGTGCGTAATCCAAATATGCAAATAAAGCTGGAATACCCCCTCTAAAGCCACTTTCGAGTTTGCATTGTTGTCTAAAGCTTGATTATAAAGTTAGACACATCAGGCAGAGATATCTAATAATTGGGGTCTATTGATGGAGGGTATGTTGGGTTTCATCTGTATTGAGTTTGTGGGATTGTCTAACAAGCATTCATCATATTACGCATGCCATGGCCACTTCATTTCCAACATTACATGTATAAAGTTGAATCGCCAAAATCAATAATGGATTGGTGACACCTGAAAGTTGCCAAAGCTTGTTGAGAGCTAATTAACCAAAATGACAGAATTAACCTCATGGGTCCCGAGAACTGATGCTATATACTTGCATATTATATCTTCAACGTTCTCAACTTAATCCCTCATGACCATCAAGTCCGCGAGTGAGCCTGCTATTTTAGATATAACAAATAAGTACTTGTGCCCTTGTTAAAATTTCCTCCCGTATAGAAATTCATAAATACATCCAATCTGCTCATGTGGAGGAGTGTTATAATTCCCTCTCACATAGAAAAATTAATAAATTAATAAATTTAAAATCACTTAATAAAATCATGGGCTATTTCATCTAGTACCAATTAATTTTAGGTTGGAACCTCATAATTTTTAACAGCCCTCAAATAAACAAGTCCAAAATGGTGAATTCAAATTTCCCTTAGATGATCCTGAATTGTGCCACAAAAACTATTTTTTGAAAAAAATAAAAGCTAAGACTGAATAAGGCCAACTGGTCATCGAAGTAGTTCTGAAGAATTAACAAGGAATCGTCATAATATGATGTGGTAAAGGGTGAAAGTCTGCTAAATCGGCGGCGTCTTTTAAGGTTCAGCTACATAAGATGTTGGCAATTTGCAGGAGTTAGATGAACTGAATCAGATCACACCAAAAATATTATGGGTTGATATTGAAGGCATATGTATATTTAATACAACAATGGACATACGCAGTTGCCAGATTATTAACAAACTTGATCCACATTCCTTGTCTTTTTGTTAACCTCTTTGTGGACAGTCTCAAATTGGACACTAATTTGTACGTACTACTCTTAACTCTGAGGTCTCCTTTGGGTGGGGGTTTGTCTGAATCTAGCCAGCTAGCTCTGATCCTTGTCTTCAATTTTCCTTCTTTATTTATGTTGTTTTAAGTTCGTATGCCATATCATCAATTATACATACACATAAGAAATGACAACTTTGATTTATACAATGCTGTTTTTTTATTTATTTTTTCTAATTTTCGTTAGTCGTCAAGCAACTTTCATTATGTTATATTGCAAGCAGAATGTGAATAATATTCTCAACTTCTCTTGCTTAAGATCTCAATACCAAAACTTGCAATTATATAAGATACACTTAACTTGCAATTATATAAGATACACTCCCCCCCCCCCCCCCTATATATTGCGAGAAATTGTGAGAAAATTTTCAAATTCACGTTAAATGTATTTGATTCTGACATACATGATCTCATTAAAATATGCATATAGTCGACAATAATGAGATTCAAAGTCTCTTAAATTAAAAGATTAACATTGTAACTAATTCGAATTTGAGATAGATATCCATTAGTAAGACTTAAGTAGGAGGAAAAGTTTACAGCAATGCATGGGCTGATCCAAGAGAAAAGCGTAGGACGTGGAAGTCCTCTGAAGTGACCGACAACGAGATACCCTTCACATGGCAAAAGGATTCCAATCAGCTCAAGAATTGTAACATGTCAAATTAAAGGACCAAACAGATGTCTCAAGACGTAGCACACGGCTTTTGTGGAAAAAAAGGGCCACAGCATTTATAGAGTAACACCCAACTGGTAATTATATTGTTTAATTTTGGAAACTACCGTGATTGCACAAAATTCTCTAATAGAAGAATCACCTTAAACGTGATCACTTTAAATTCATTCTAAGAACTTTAAGGTTATATAATGAGCGGGTATGAATTCAAATATAAAATCTTTATCCGTAGTAAATTGTTATCTGACCACTTTACTCTATCTTTCGGGCCTTCACAAACCTGTTCATTTTGTGAAAACTATGCATAGATTTCAACTGATAGTTGACACGACAATTCTTGCGTGTGTGCCCCATTTGCGAGCAACTTAGGAACTAGAATTATTAGTTGATCCTAACATATCAATAATTGAGTGTCCTATATATGTCTTAATGGAGAAGGTAACTATGTTTAGGAAAAGATGGAACAACATAATTAGGACAAGATCGACCATAAATTAGATAACGTAAACTAATTGGCGTGCAAAATAAGCATAATTTTGGACTTAGGTAGCCTATATATGAATTAGAAACTTAAATGTAGCATGCTATGGGGAATAATCATCAGTTTTCACTCATTTTGTAAAAGGTTAAACAAATTAAGCAGTTGATGAAGTTAGTCTCTATGAATTCTGCTTGATTATAAACTTCGGGGCTAGAGTTTCAGCGTACTGATTGGACCAATAGGATATTGGGGTTTGAGGGCACATTAATATTGCGCACACACAACACACACAGCAAAAATATGAGCGAAAATAACGAGAAAAGCATATGCCAAAATTTATGTGATTCAACACTCTTGCCAACAATCAGGATCCCTTCTGGGATAATCTACTATTATACGAGGCTTTTTATACGCAACGACATTTTGTATTGGGAAAAAAAGAAAAAGCCGTCCTCTTATGAATCTCACAAATGCTCTCTTAGTCACTAAGTACAAATGTAAGATTCTCTCACCTCACATACAAAGAAAGTAACCCTATTAGGGCAAAAGACCCCTCGTCTCATTGAACTTCTATTCTTTTTCATAATGAATTAGGCTTGAGCTTGGTAGTAGAGCCACAATCCAACACCGAAAAGAAACTGTTGAAAGTACTTGAAATCATCTACTATTGGGCCATGAGCAGAAATTTATGAATAAAGTGTCCTTAATAGTAACATGTTAAATACATCAAAAGAAATATCTAATAGTTATTAGTTATCTAATTATTATTCACGTTAATTACATAATTAGTTGACAGTAAGGATTAGAAAAGAGCAATCACTCATTCTCAAAACGCCTTCTTAAGACCAAAGAGTCAATAGAAAATGGTAGAAAACTCTCCCTTCCTTGTTCTTTGATTAGCTAGCTGGTGAGATAATAGGTTACAAAGGCGATAATCAGTAGAAGATGATCAAAGGCTAGTTTGAAATTCGAACTTGCTGAGGTTCACATATTTTTCTTTCATTACGAGATTACACAGCAAGCTTCCAAATTAATATTCACCGCTTTTGATGGGTTGCATTGGAAATATGGTAGCTCAAAGTTAAAAGAAAAATGAAATTCAAAACTTGATATTTGAGAAGGCCAAATTATTGATGCTGCACGAACCAGGCACAACAAGAGAGCAAGAACCTTAAATTAGGAGAGAGAGAAAGGGGACACCAAAAAAGAATGGGTTGTCAAATCAACTCTTGATGAAAGGATAATAAACGAAAGGGGTGTTCACCATCGTACGCTAGCCAGTTCATTTTTAGTATCCCTACTAGGGTTCACTAATAATACTCTCTGCATCTCTAGTGCTTGTTTATAATAATCTAAATTCTAATAATATTATTTGCCAATTGTAGCACCACTAGCAGTACTTGCTCTAGCTCTGCTTTATATTGCACCGTGATTGATATGTATGCTAAAGATCAAGTGGAATGTCTCACATATTTATTATGAGTGGTATAATGATCAATTTTTGTTAGTTGCGTATAATTAGTTTTTGGCCTCCTTGGAAATTGAAAAAAAATGAAAAATAAAAGAAAAAGAAAAAAGAAAAGGGCCACCTTGTATAGTAAAGAGAATGTTTTGGGTTCGATATTCGTAGCGCATGGTAGTGCATTATAGTGATTGATGCCGAGACCAACTGATTTCATAGATGTGGCTCGTAGGCCCACCTTACACTTGGGTTGGGCCTATGGCTTACAATTTATGCTTGTGTTGGACTTTAGGCCACAGGTTTTAAATTCTTTCCTTTTTTTCATTTTCCTTTTTTTTTTTTGGGTTATAGTCAAACAGATTTGATTTGTCATACATAGTAATTTGCACAGAATGAAACTTAATACATGGGTTTGCAAGTAAAATTTTTATTAGTCCAGCTTTGAAGCGATAATCTGCAATTTCGTACTGGTATACATAAAGCATAAATTTACTCAACCTAACAATAATAACCATTAAAGGCTCATCCTTCCGCAAGTTGGGATGCTATCTTTGGCTATCCCTATTATTGTTGTTGCATAGAAGCTAATATATAATCCTCAAAAAAAAAAAAAAATCTACTAAACTCTCTTTAATTAAATCAAGAAAAGATAAAATAGAAAAAAATATATGATCTTGACCTTCACACCATAGTTGGACCTAGGAGTTTGTTTTTGAATTTGTGGTCAATGTACTTGACCCATTTATTTAATTTGTCTATTTTGAATTTTATTATATTGAATTCTTCCTTCTTCTTTTTTGGTCCACTTGTTATTTGGGTCTCCTTTGATGTAATTATAGCTTGCAATATAATTTCTCATTTGTCTTCAATCCCCTGAAAACTCAAGAAGCAGCTGCACCTAACCAATTAAAAACCCGAGACTTCAAATTGGAAAATAGGCTAACAACTTTTTCTTTTTCCTTCCTTTTGCAATATCACATTTGTATTTATTCTTCATAACTATCTTCAAACTTATAACACATACTTGCATATTTACACATTGACGAGACAAAAATAATGATTCAACTCTCCATGCTGCATGTCTCGTTTTTTTTTTTCTTATTCTGCATTATTTACAAGATCACAAACACAAAATGACTAGACTCTTCTTGTTTTAAGTAGCGCCTTCTTTACATCATTCTTCAATTTCACAGCGGAAGAAGCAGCATTCCTCGTACGTGAACCCTTACCGGAGGCCTCAAAAGGTGACTGAAAGCCGACATCTTCCACGGCTCCGGCTGTTTTGAACAATCGTCTCTTATTAACCTCCTCGACTATAGCCCGATGCAACAACTGGCTGCGCATATCGACAAGCGATGAATTCCTCGTTAATCTACGCATATCCATCGTGCTCTTGTCTTTAGACGTGGAAGCTCTTTGTGATCGGAGCATATCCTTGCACTGCGCAGCAGCAATTCTAGCCAGGGACTCCCCAGTGGTTGAATACTTTTCAGGGCAGAACCTTGAAGAACTTTGTGTATATGAATTAGAATGCTGACCGTGTTTTCTTGGGCTGGTCTCAGGATCATGTTCATCTATGGATATGTAATTCATGTTGGAATACTTTGATGAGGTTGAAGAGCTCTGGGAGTTAGTGTCATCAGAGAAATCATCTACAAGAAAGTATAATTTTTATATAGATCATTGCCTTGCAGAACTATACTTAATTTATAGCCAAATCATGTTTTTATTAGCAATTACTTAATTTTGCGAGCGTGTACCTTCAAGCCAATGATAACCATGAGTCGTTGCGTTTGCATCTTTGGAACCGATGAGACCAGAAAGTGATACCTGGGAAGATGAAGAGGATGAGAAAGAGTAGAAAGGGTAATTGTGATCGTCATCATCTTGATAATTGAGTACATGGCTGTGAGCTGACTGCTGATCGTCCCACTTCTTCCATTGTGGTACTAGACCGGCTATCTCTCCATCAATCATGTTTGCAATTTCAGATGGACTCCAGTCTGAAATCTCTAAGTCCTTTACCATCTCATTTGCAACATCGATTGGTGTATCGTTTAAAATGTCGAAGGGGAAATATACATTCCTGGCAGTACCTACAAACACAGAGCATTACAAGCTTAACTACAGGCATATAAAAATGGACACAATGCATGACTTAAGAAGCGAATGCAGCAACAGTTACCTTCCTTTTCCGCAATCTGCACTTTAAGAAAAATGGTATCGTCCTCAGGGTTCAACTTCCCGGTAATAGTCATATTAGTCCTTGGAAAATCACTTAACTGCAGATCCTCAATTCCAATGTCATCATTTAGAAAAGGCTTCTGATTTCCCATCTGAGTTACTGCCTCATCATCATTGTCATCAAGTGTGAGAAATGGATCATGCATCAGTTCTTTTGCAGATAATCTCTTTGATGCAGTCTCCAAGCATTTGCCGATGAATCGTTGTGCTTCCAAGTCTTTAACTTTGTAAAATGCCCTTGGTTTCTTGCCCTGAATGAATTAACCAAGTGGGATGAAGGGTGAGTTTCTGATCCACTGATCTCGACTGTCTACAAAATGAAATGTTTAACATACCGACGTCACTTTTTTGTATATTTGTGCTGGATTGGTGCATTCACTATATGGATATTCCAGAGTTAGCATCTCCAGTATGCACATGCCAAATGAATATACATCAACCAGCTCATTGTAGTTTTCCTCGTATAGCTCTGGTGCCATGAATTCTGGTGTACCTTTGATCAAGGGAAAAAAAATTGAGGGAACTTCTGAAATAAAACAGAAACTTAGCAATGCTTTCCGAACTAGATGCACAAAAGTCAAAGATCAACCAAAAGTGTCCTGAATTCAGGAAAATGTGAGCCTAAATTAAGCTGTCAGAGATGTCTGTGTTTTAAGCTCAAAGTCCAAAAACAGAAGCTATGCTAAACAGTTCAAGCACCTAGTTCAAGTTGACCTGATCTTTTAATATGATATCCATCTTTGGATTTTAAAGTTAATAAATGACAGAAATAGAATCTATCTTTGGTTATACATTACCTTGAACTGTTTTCTTCTTGCAAAATTCAGGGCAAGAAAAACTCTTATCAAAGTGATTTACTTAAGCAGTTCCATGTTCATGTTATTACACTTATAAACTCAACCAATGATTTCCAGATAAGCTGAAGTTTCAAAGGCATGACATGTACAAAACTCTATTTGCCAACCAATCCTTAGAAATTTCGTCAAAATGCATTGAAATGGATGGAAAATCAAATTCAAAATAGGGGCATCGGAAAAGGCTAAGACTTAAATAAGCCAATTATGTTGCCTGATCAATTAATTCAGTGATGAAGTAATTATCACAGTATTGAATCTAGTCAGATGTCCAATAAGCTATATTGTATCACACAGTGCATGACACTTTCAGATTTCACATACATTTGCTGTTATAAAACAGTATCAAATTGAATTCTGCAGTTCTGCGTATAAAAGGCAGGTGGAGAGGAGGAAAAGAGAGGTGAGTACCTATAACACTATGTGCTCTCTGGGAACCCCGAAGGATTGCCGCCAATCCTAGGTCGCCAATCTTCACTTGTCCCATATGGCCATTTACAAATATATTATCACACTTGAGATCTCTATGGATCACAGGAGGATCATGGCCATGCAAATAAACAAGCCCTTCCAGTATTTGGCGTGCCCAGATCTTGATGGCACGTATGTTAACTCGCTTATACTTCTTCCTGTATCTGCAGTACATAACCTGAAAGCTATTACACTTCTCCTCTCATAGGTGTTAGACAAAAATAAAATTGCAAATAAATTGTAGTATTCCATCAATGATTTTGCAAATTGCTGAAAGAAGATGGACCATATATTTCTCAATCCTTTTACAACACCCTACAGCAAGCAAATTTGCAGCTAGGCAATCCCCCCTGTTTCTCAAGCTCCATAAAAATGCAGGACTTTAACATTGTATGCTTTCATGGGATTGGAGTTCATATCAGCGCAAGGTCTGGAGTATGTCAGAATTTTCAACTACTTATTTACTTTTATATCAAAAAGGGATCATCCTTATTCAATTGAGGATCTTGTCTCAGCTCTATATTTCATGCAGAGTGAATTATTCCTAAATAGAAACAAAATTGTAGGATGCCATTTCACACTATCAAAGAACTAGTCAGGACTCACAAGTCAGGCAGCTACATCAGATGTAAGATCTCATTTCCGGTTTGCAAGTTGCAATTGTTTTCTTGGAATCAATAATAATGAAACACTGATTTTGTTGAAACAGGTATAAGCCTTTTGGTTAGGCATCTAGCCACATTCTACCAGTAATATTGTTTTCACAAAATGACCTCATCTAGTAACCTAGACACACTGACCTGATTAACTTGATCTATACCAGGAAATTTCTGGTACTTTATGACTTGACGAATAATATAAAAGTAGTCCAAACGAAAAACAACTTGAGTCTCTAAGTTAGTTAGGCAAAGAGGACATTACTCTCTGAGTGTACCGGATGTGAACATCTCCGTGATAAAATTAAAGCTTCTGTGCTGAACATCAATCCATGACGTGTAGAACCGAATAATTGAGTGATGATTCAGGGTGCTGAGAAGGTGAACTTCAGAGTATAGCCTCTGTAAGTCATCCGGCGACTGAAGCAAGTCATTGAGTTTGACTTGGCTCCATGCTACTTCCATTCCAAGGTCCTCATCAATCGCCTTATACACAGTTTTCATTGCCCCTTTCCCGAGAACTTCGTCAAACTGCCAATAATGTACACAAAGCTAAGAATCATTCTGAATACTGTAACTAGGTGCATCTAAATAATTTTGACCAGATAATTGCAGCAAGATATCATTTTCTTGATATATCCGTAGTCGCAAGTTGCAATCGAATAACATATTCGAGTACTATTAGTGTCATAGTTCATCACCACTACACACAAGATCAACATATGTCAGCAAGCTCACGAATTAAAAGCCTGAAAACAAAAATTCCATGGTAAATGCTTCTTGAATCATTCTAGTGTTTTCAATTGCCATCAGTCTTCGACACTTAATCAACGCTTATAGAGACTGCAACTGATTAACTTGAATTTGCAATGCATATTTGAGCTTTTAATGTGTGTTCTAAACTAAAGGTTGCAGACCCGTTATTTATCTGATTGAAAAAACAACACTTGAAACGTACTTAACATAAGATCCCTTATTTATCTGAATGGAAAAAACAACAGTTGAAACGTACTTAACATAAGATTCTTATAGATAAGCTGGCTTTATATTAAATAAGCAGCGTTTTTATATCTTATGATTGATAAGACTTTCAAGTCAATCAACAATATTGATGAAGCACTTCACCATATAATTTAGTACCATGCAAAACTTACCACTTAATCAAAATTCAAAGGCAAAATAAGCAAATAAAGATAAAAATTAAATTTCCAGAGGCAAACACTTACACGACCATAGCGACCACTTGGGTCGGTTTCAACATGACCGTGATCATCCTTGGAGGATTCATTTGGATGCTCTCCAAACTCATGAGCCTTGTACATGTTAGAACCCTTTTTTAGCATAAAACAACGTAAAAGCAAAAGCCAAAATCTTGAAACCACTCAAACGATAAAAGATACTAATAAGCAACTTACTACAACTACGTAAACATCTAAACTTCAAATTAAGCAGTTTTTTTTTTTTCTTTTTCTTTTCCTAACAAAAGGGAATTAAGCTTAGCTTGTTGAGCTATCCCTCATGGTTTTCATAATAAAAAACACCAAAGAGAAGCCAGTAGAGCCTTGAATAGTCAATCTTTGGGAGTAGCAGTAATTTCTCATCGGCCATGACCACAACAAAGCTTGGAGGGTTGTGTTTATTCTTCTCGAGCATTTGATTGAAAAGTACTGCCACGAGAGAGAGTTGGATTTGACACGACCATACGAAAATGATATGTTTTTGGAAATAACAAGATTCGTTTTTATAGAATCATGATTAGCAGTAAAATTCTTTTTAAAGATTTTTCTTTTTTTTTCTTGAGGATGAAAAAGAAAATACTAGGACATGTTTTTTTGTACTACGTTTAGTATAAATAAAACGACAAAGATTCGTGCAAGAAATCTGTACTTGAAGAATCTGTGGCTGCGTTTTGATAGTTGTGCCATTTTTCGTGGTTGTAAAATGTACACTCATAAATTCTAAAAGCATGTGGGGAAAGAGTGATTAAAAGAGAATATGAGAAGAATCGCATGATTTCATCGTAAAAATTAATTAGTTAATGTAAAAAATAGTTTAGAATTTTTATATGATGATGTTAATTTTTTATATTTTTTATGTGGGAATAAATACTCTAACACTCCCCTCATGTATAACTTAATTTGATAATTAAAGAAAGGTCATGCGTAGATAAATTAGAACATCACATGTGGATAAGAAGGGTTATACGTGGACAAATATAACTGGTCCATAACTTAGGCTCTAATACCATGCGAAAAATTTGAGATTTGAGATTCCATCATAAAAATCAATAAGTCAATATAAAAAGTAGTCAAAACTTTTATATGATAACCTTAATTTTTGATAGAATATAAAACCCAAAAAAAAAAAAAGAAAAGAAGAGAAAAAGTCAGAGCAACGTTAAAAGCGACACAAGCAATTAAAAAAGGAAAAAAAAAAAAAACCTTTAAGTTGTGTGGCAGGTGGGATTGTTTTGGGTACGTAGACTTGGCAGCCTCTGAAATTATACACGCAGCTTTTGGTGGCAGCAAGCTGACAGGTGGATTTAGAGATTTGTTTGGTACGTTTATAATACAGAAATTCGTATAAAAAATATTGATCTTTTTCTTTTTTCTGGTAGAAGTTAATTAATATTTGAATCAAATGTAAAAATATTTATCATTGAAAAGAATTTCATATGTGTTTTCTTTATGGGTCAAAAGAGTCGGTGTATATAAACCCCATCTTAAAAAAAAAGAGTCGTGCATACTATTTTTTTTGTCAATAGAGTCGTATATACTCTAGAACTGTAATCTTTACTAACTCGTATATGAATTAAATGGATGTGTATAATATTAAAATTAAATGCATTGTATCATATGGGACATGGATACGAAAGAAGCCAATTTTGAATTTTCTAGTGATGAAAGCATGAAATTGACATGGCTCAAGTAAGGCCTTGGGTAAGTTAATTTGGTGTCTCAGGAGTGATTATGGCTCAACTTGATAATTATTGCACCAAGTTTATTGCTCAAGTTGGGTTTTGCACCAATTAATTAATCAAAAGCCATCACACGTTATTCTTATTTTTTCCGAATTTTGTTTTCAGGATTATTTAAGGAAGCTTGTATATATGCAATTAGCCAAATATGAAATGTTAAGTTGCTCAACAACTTCGCGCAAAAGAGAGAGTCAAACTCCCGAGCAAATGATACTGAATTGTGTTAGAAAACGAGCGCTGATTTGTAGAACTAATATTTAATTAATAATAAAATAATACAAAATAATCAATTTACAGCACTTAATGAATTAACACGAATATGGAAAGTATCAAGTCGAGACCTGCACTTGATTCAGTTTCCTTAAGACTTAAGAGGTTTTTGCTGCACCTCCACTTAAAATTTTCAAGATATAAGAGTCATTAAAAGCTACTACTTATCCTAAATTTTTACGGGCAGCATTGTCTGCACATCACAGGAAAAGGCAAAAGCATAAACCCCCACAATGCTTTGCACCAGAGTTGCAATTTCATAATTCAGTTTTCCCTTTGAACCTAGATCTTGAGATCTCTAGTCAACTAGGTAGGGTTCTCATTATGGCAACTCTTCATTCATGGGCTTGAGACCCACTTCCCTTGATGTATTATATACTCTCTTTTGGTAAACCTTTCATTTACAGATCCGCTTTATTATCTTTTGATCTTACATAGTCAACAGATATTATACCACTAAAGAGTAATTGTCTAACAGTATTGTGTCTTCGATGTATATGTCTAGACTTACCATTATACATATTGTTCTATGCCTTTCCAAATTGCTGATTGAGTATCACAATGAAAACAAATTGCAAGCATAGGTTTAGTCCAACATGGAATATCCTCGAGAAAGTTATGAATCCACCTTTTTTCTTCACCTACTTTGTCTAAAGCAATGAATTCAGATTCAATTATAGATATGGCAATACACATTTGCTTTGAGCATTTCCATGAAATAGCTACTTCTATTAAAGTGAAAATATATCCACTTGTGGACTTAGTTTACTCGAATTCGATATCTAATTCGTATTGTTATAGCCTTCAACCGCTGCTGGATATCTGTTGTAGTGCAACCCATAGTTCAAGGTATATTTCAAGTACCTAAGAACTCTCACAAGACCAATCTAGTGGTTTTTCCCTGGATTGCTTGTATATTTAATCAATTTACCAATTGTATATGCTATATCAGGTCTTGGTGCAATTCATAATATACATTAAGCTACCAATAATTCAAGAATATTTCAATTGGAATATTGCCTCACTAGTATTCTTTGTCAAATGTTAATTCAAATCTATAGGTGTTTTCACAGGACTGCTATCATACCCTTTAAACAATCAATCCTTCAGATGTTCTAATAATCTTTATTCCTAAGATTACATCTTCCACACTCATATCTTTCATGTCAAACTTACTGGCCAACACCTTTTTGGTAGACTAATGATTTTAACATTGCTCCTGATGATAAGCATATCCGTCTACATATACACAAACAATAACATATTTTTGTTCAGTGCCTTTCACATAGACACATCTATCACATTCATTAATCTTAAACCCATTTAAGATCATTGCTTTATCGAACTTCTCATGCCATTGTTATGGTGCTTGCTTTAAACCATAAAGAGACTTAACAAGCTTATAAACGTTTTTCTCTTGTCCTCGTACTACAAACACTTCGGGTTGTTTTATAGAGATTTCTTCATCTAAATCTCCATTTAAGAAGGCTATATTGACATCCATCTGATGTATCTCTAACTTATTGATAGCCACTATCGGAATCAATAATCAAATGGATTTTATTCTAGTAACTGGTGAATAGGTATCGAAATAGTCAAGCCCTTCTTTTCATCGGCAACCTTTAAGCACTAACCTAGCCTTGTACTTATTGATTGATCTGTCAGCTTTTATCTTCCTCTTAAAAATCCACTTACAGCCCAAGGGCTTGTTTCCTGGAGAAAGATTCACCAGTTCCCAAGTATGATTTTGTATGATGGATTCTATTTCACTATTCACTGCTTCTTTCCGAAGCATTTCTTCCAGAGAGCACATTGCCTTGTTGAAAGTAACAAGTTCTTTTTCTAACAAATATGTTAATAAATCTAGACCAAAAGATTTGGATACCTTCACTCTTTTTCTTCATCTCGGTTCCTCTGTATAAATTCTTCATTTCCATCTTGCTTAGGTTTAGAACTTATACTTTCTTCATATGACTGTTTAAGGGTCGTTCGTTCTGGTACACTTTTATAATGGTACACTTTTACAAAGGAATGTGTCTTCAAAGAAGTATGCAATCTTTGACTCTATGATTGTTGACATATATGTCTTCAATCTTAGATATATACACCAAGAACCTATAAGTCGAACTATTGCTAGCATACCCAATGAATATACCATCAATAGTTTTAGGTCCCATTTTCACCAATGTAGGATTTGGAACTCTTACCTTCACGAGACACCCTCACATCTTTAAGAATTTGAAGGATGGAGAATGACCTTTCCACTACTCATAGGTGTTTCGGGCAATCTCTTATAAGGTAATTTATTAAGGATATAATTAGCAGTTAAGACCACTCCCCCCATATGTTATCAGGTAAACCTAAATTAATCAACATAGCACTCATCATATCTTTTAAAGTACGGTTCTTGTGTTCAATAATTTTGTTTTGTTGAGGAGTGTAAAGTGTCGTGAATTGATAGATTATTCCGTGTTCGACACAGAATTGCTCAAAAAGAGCCACGTACTTTCTTAGCCGATCACTTCTCAACATTTTGATTCTTTTGCTAAGTTGATTTTCTACATCACTTTTATATTGCTTAAATACTTCTAAAATTCCACCCTTACTCTGAAGTAAATAAACATAACAATACCTAGTGCAATCATCTATAAAAGTTATAAAATACTTTTTGCCTCCTTTAGATTGTACTTGTTTTAAAGCATAGATGTCATTATGATTAAACCCTAATAGATCTGAGCTTCTTTCAATTGATTTAAATGAAGGTTTATCCATTTTCACTTCTTCACAAATTTTGAATTATCATGTAAATTATGATTCATTTTAGGCAATAATTCACTTTGAACTCGTGGGAATAAACTAAAATTTACATGTCCTAATCTATTATGCCATAAACAAAGAGGTTCCAACAAATAAGCAGAAGTAGAAACTTTATTATTCACTTCAATTTCAATTACATTCTTAGGTACCACGATCATTACATTCAATTTAAAAAGACCGTCACAAAAGTACCCTTTACCAATGTACATATCACTCTTAGTTAGTAAAAACTTATCAGATTCAAAAACTAGCCTAAAGCCATTATTGCTTAACAATGACACTAATACTAAGTTCTTCCTGATATCTGGCACATGAAGCACATTGTTCAGAGTAAACTCTTTCTTGGACATCATTTTCAGGATCACCTTTCCTGTCCCATGTACTTTCAAAGTAGAGAAATTTCCCATGTAGAGAGTCTCATCGTTGATGCTTTGTTACGTGGTGAACATGTTCTAATCTGAGCATATATGTCGAGTAACCCCTATGTCCACCCACCATTGCTTGGAATTTCCGACCAAGTTGACTTCTAACACAACCGTCGAAAGATTTAGATCAGTTACTTCATCAACCAGGTTGTCCACTTTGATCACATTGGCTTGGGCTAGCTTCCCTTTCTTGGAATTAGTTGTCTTATGGTGTCAACAGTCCTTGGCAACATGTCCTACGTTCTCACAGACATAGCAATTTTCTTTGAACTTCTTGTTATTGTTCTTCCTAGCACTGTGACTTGGTTCAGCAAGTTTTCTTTTCTTGATTAACGGACTTTGCTCTACTATGTTGGCCTTGGACTCATAGGACTGGCTTTCATTCTTTTTCTCTAATACTCAGTTATCTTTCTCAATTCTCAAACATATGATCAAGCCCTCCAAATTCATCCCCTTAGTTTGTGCTTTAAATAGTTCTTGAAATTTTTCCAAGCAAGTGGTAATTTTTTAATTAAAGAAGCAACTTGAAAAGATTCATTTAAATGATATCTTCGGCATGAAGTTCATGAAGTATGGGTTGCAACTCTTGGACTTGATTTATTATTGTTTTGGAATCCACCACTTTGAAATCCAGAAATTTGTCAACAATGAATTTCTTTGTTCCGGCATCTTTGGTTTTATACTTCTTGTCAAGAGACTCTCACAAGGCTTTTGCCGTACTCAAAGGACTATGCACGTTGTATAACGAGTTGTCCAAGTCGTAGTTCTTGTAACGAAAATTAGAATGTTTCCAAGCATCCATGGCTATGGCCGATAGCCTATCTGGATCATCTCTTAACTCCAAAGTGTCCTCTCGCAGGAACCTTGCCAAGCTCAGAGTAGTAAGATAGAATAACATCTTCTGTTGCCATCTTTTGAAATCGTTCCCATTAAACTTTTCAGGCCTCTCACTGGGTCCAATCGGTCCAGACGTATGTCCTACTAATAGTATAACCTTTAGAGGATTGGTATTATTATTCCCTTGTGCACTAGTTTGCTCGGTTGAAGGAACTGTTTGATTTTCTTTGGTTGACATTTGGAATGTCTAGCACAAATCGAAAGAATTTAGTATATCTTTCAATGAAATATCACTTCTAGTTTCTCCTCAAACTAGAAGTTCTATAAATTTAATAGGAGCAAAATAGGCAACAAAAGTAATCCAAAAAATGTAAATCGAACTTTGGAAAGAATCTTTAATAAAAAGGATCTATTAAATCTTCCAGAAAAATAGTTTTCAAGAAAAGAAGTTTTTAGAAAAGATCAAGATAAGTTTTAGAAATCAGAGGAAAAATTAAGTCTTAAGATGGTTAGAAAACGAGCATTGATTTATAGAACTAGTATTTAGTTAATATAATAAAATAACACAAAATAAGCAACTTACGGCACTTAATGAATTAACACAAATATGCAAAGTATTAAGTCGAGGCCTAAACTTGGTTAAGTGTCCTTAAGATTTAATTGTCCCACATCAGTGCTCATGGTTGATGACGATAAACTCCCAGGATACAACAACTTCATCTTTAATAGGAGCACTCCAAATCCAGAGACCCAGCGAACCAAAATAATAATGAACTCTTCTTTCAATGCTTCAAACCTATTATGAATGCTGAAAGAATTTTGTTGTAGAATTTACATGTTATATGCTTTGAATGATCAAACTGAATGTCTGGAATGGCCTATTTATAGATGCTAGATGTATGTTCGGAAAAGCTATAGCAACTCTTCATGCCAAGAGATATGTCCTTTAGCCAAAACAAGTTATAATTAGCTCTTAGTTCAAAAAGTAATAACCTTTAGTTAGGGGTGTGTCCTTTAGCCAAGAAAAGTTATAACCTTTAGTTTAGAAACAACCCATAGAATTTAATTTTAATTAAATTCTATTTTAATTCATCTTTCCCAATACCAATTAAATTTAATCTTAAGTTCTAATTCACTCAATTTTCTAACAAATTGTTCAAGGGAAGTGAATATCTAGTTCTATTATCTATGTGTTTGGAGTCATTTTATTTCAAGATACTTATTTTATTGAAATAAAGATACATATTTAAGATATCTTTATCACATGCACTTAATGAAAACTCAAAATAAACCATACTTCTATAGTTATAAAAATTAAGATGAGGATGGATTGTTTATTTCTTTTAAGATAAAAATGTATAGTTTATAGGATGTATGTAATAAGATATCTTAAATGTTATAAGATATATGATCATCTCAATAAAATAAGTTTCTTAAAATAAGATTATAATAAACAGAGCATTGATTTCATGACACAATTCTATAGGGAAAAGAAAAGGTAATTTTAGGAGTGAATAAATTTTAAAATTATAAAAAGTATTTTCGATTTGATTATTTAATTTTTAAGTTCAAGTTTAATTATTAAGAATTGATTAATTCAATTTTTTATTTCTGTTAGTCGTTTTCAATATGATCATAACCAAATTATCCACGGCAACAGGTATCATCGGGTAACAGTCCGAATCCTCCAATCTACGTGTAGCGTGTAAATCCGAATCATTCAATGCTAACTGGAACAACTCTAAGTTAAAGATAGTAAGATACATACTATATATATATATAGAGTTCGATTCTAAAATGACTTTGTTTGTCAAGTAAACTTGATGATCTTTAACATAGTCTCAAAGTAAGGTTACTAACTTTTCTCTCATCCTTTTCTTCTACCAAAGTTATCAAAAAGTCAACCTCTCTCGTTGAGACTAGGCCAGTGGCTCTGTGTTCCTTTTGCGTGTGTGTTTACTGTTTTTATCTCTCTCTTTTTTTCTTTTTTCTTTTTTTTGGTCTTCTCTTCTTTGTTTTTCTATAGATTTTGACTTTTTTTTTTTTCATGTTTTAGATTCTATCTGTGGGACTTGTGTATACCAAGAATTTAAATAAGGATTCAGTATTCGAATTTTTTGGCTTTCATCTTGAGATATTGCAGTTACTCTGCCGTGCTTGTTTGGGTTGGTTTCTCACCATTTTTATCGCATTCTTGGCTGTTCGTTTTTCTCCTTTCTGTTTGCTTCCACCTTGGCAGGTGGTTTTGTCTATTTCAAGAGATTCGTGATGGTTGCTTTGAGGGTCGATTTGACCGACTATTTTCCTAAGGTCGCTTTAATCAGGTGGGTGAGTCCTCATTTCAAATTATTTGTGTTTGTTTGTAAAATTTTCGTGACTTTGCTATAGGTTCTTAGACGGGCATGCACATTGTTTCATGATAATGTTGATTGGAGCTTCCTTTTCTAGTTTGACTTGATGATGTCTATTAAGGATATGCACATGGGTTGTGGTGGTTGATTATCCTATTTTATTATTACTCAAGTAACTGGGTCTGTGTTTGTGTCGTTGTGTTAGATTAGGTATGACTGCTTATACTTCTCTTTTATTTTAATAAAGTTTAGGCACGACTGCTTATACTTCTCTTTTATTTTAATAAAGTTTGTTTGTCAAAAAAAAAAAATGATATAAGAGTTAGACTTTGATTTAATCTTGCTCATTCACGTATGATCCATTTGTTATCAATTCGTTGTCTTACTAATCTCAGTTGGTGTATATTATATCAAAACTTCTCTCTTAGTCCAGCCTTATCTACCATGCATGTTTGCGCCCCAAATACAAAATTTGATATGCCATGTCCCTAAAACGGTATGACACCTCTAGTCCACAAAGCATACAATCATTGTGTGTGTGTGTGTCTATATATATATATATATATATTACGGAGCTACTAGAGACCATGAAACAATAAATTCCTAAAACCATAAAATTTTGATCAACAGAATAATCTCCAAAAAATATCAAGAGATGTGGTCAAATTTCTTAGTTATTACACTTCATTGGAATACCACTTTTTTTCGACCAAAAAAAAATACTAGTTTTTTCAAATCTTAAAAAAAAAAACTAGTTTTTTTCAAATCTAAACACTATTTAACCAAAAAAAGAAAAAAATAGAAACACTAAAACAAATTTAAACCCATTTCTTTTCTGACACCCAAAACTAAATATTTAGTTTTAACTGCCAAAAAAAAATGAAAAAAAAAGAAAGAAAGAAAGAAAAAGGAAAAGGAACAGAAGCAATGCAAATAGAGAGTGAACAAGGACTCGAGGAAGAGAATTTGAACCACAGCAGAGCACACAGGATATAAGTTTGAAACAAGAGGAGAAACTAATGAGATCAGAAATTTATAACGATTACAAAATCTGTAATCACACAATAACGATTACAAAATCTGTAAGTACGACTGTTTGGGCCAAAAGTTGTCAGAATCCAAGAAGGTCCATATTATGCTTAGTCCGAAACCCAATTTGTTGAGTCATGTATTGAAAAGGCTAGGGCTAAGGCCCAGACTCTTAGCATGTATTGCTCGCTCTATGCTTCTGGAGTATTGGAACGTGACTACAATTAGGGATGAGCTTGGTCTCCTTCAAAGATATGCACAAAGAAGGATATACGTGATCTAAATACGATATAGCTGAGCATAGTAGCTGGCAGAGACTCATTACAACACAATCAGGAAGGAACCTAAAACCAAAAATGACTCTTCTACCCAAGGAACTATAAAAGTACCGCTCGCCAGAGGAGGTAAGACAGACACAAAATACCAATATATTCATATTCGTGGTTCGTCTATAACCCGTCGTGTAACAATTCATCGTTTTATCTGAAACTCAACGCTGACTTGAGTGTTGGAGTACCTTTGGCCGGCACCACACCGGTGTCAAGGGTTACGTTGCTCACCTTTCCTCTTGGTCTTGCAGGTTATCGGAGCCCCAGTCAACCTTTGTACGTGATTGTAGAGTTCATCCTCTACAATTTGGCGCCCACCGTGGGGCCTCGATAATCAGTCTTTGTGACTAAGAGCGTCGTTTGCGCTTAACCAACAACCCCATGACGTCCAATCACGGTATTAGTGCTAATGAAGGTAGCAATATGCCAACCATCTTGGTGAAGATAATGGCTTATGAGGAGCGGCAGCGTGTGAGAGCGAGTGCGATGCGGCGGAGAACCTAGATCTGGTCAATGTCCTTTTGGCGAACGTGACACCCCGAGACAAAGGAAAAGCCGTGATGATTGAGTTGATGGACCCGATGCAATCATTAGACTCCATACCCTATCAGACTCTAGAGGTGGAGTCCTGTCAACTGCAGCCAACGTAGCCATACCAACAACTACTATTGTAACCAGCGTCAACGCAACCGGCCCTTCAAGCTAATAAAAAGTGTTAGGGGAACATTTGCCTTCCTCATAGGATAGGTCACACCTTGATGTACTCAGGCGATTTGCTAAATTGGAATCCCTGATCAAAGGATTCCGGGGGTACCAGTACCTATTAAAAGAAACGCCGCTGAGAGCTATGCAGAGTCTCTTTTGTAGAGGCCATTGTGATGGAAGACCATGGATACACAAGATGAAGGCTGTCCCATCTACCTATCATCAAGTGATAAAGTTCTCCACAAGGTGCGGATTCAGAGAGATTAGAGGCCAAAGCACTGAAGCGGTTATCCCGATCGTAGTAAAACCAACTACCTTTCAAGTTGGACAAACATTTGAGAAAAGGGATAACCAAATGTCTCATTATCAACAAGACATCCTAGACAGAAGGAAAAAAACGAGCTCATAACAGAGCTTGTCAGTAGGATATCTTGCAACGTTATAGCAAGAATAATACGGTCAGACAGTTCAAAGAGCAACCAACTTTATAGCAACCAACTACAGAGGACCTTACATGGTCACTAGGATGGTTGGATAAGGGACACACCAACTGCGTGCCAAAGTCACGAGGATGTGTGCAACAAGTGGAACTCCATTTAGCGTGAAAGGTACTGTCTCTATTAATAGTTAAATTACAGCTTAATTTTGATAAGCAGAGTATACGACTTCCATAATTGTTTTGAACTCTTAGTGTTAGACCCATAGGGGGTTTCAATTAGTTGCTCTGGTAGAATTTTGAATTCGTATTAGCCAAAAACCCTACTTGTTATATGCTTGAACTTAGTAGATAGTTTACATAGTTAAGTTGCTTCCACAATAATCAAATTATAGCGAAGATCCAAAAGCCATTATCTCATAACTAAGCTGCATTACGCATAAAGCTCTACTCATACAATAAGCTTATCTTGCTTGTTATACGTAAACTCTTGGCTCATGCAATTGGCTTACTTATCCCCCTCATATTTCATGAGATTTTCTTGCTCACGACCAGGCTTGTATGTCTTCACACATTATCTGACCTTTGCTCGATATACTGCATATGCAACTCTTAAATGCCACATCACTTATGTATAAGAACATGCCTACACGATCATCTTCGTCTAGATGACACAGTTCATACCCACACAGCGTCACTTTTGTCTATGTGACATAAAACATGCCTAAGAGGCATCGCCTTTGTCTACGTGACACGATTTATGCCTACGCGGCATCACCTTTTGTACATGCCTACGTGGCATCACCTTTGTCTATGGGACACGATTTATGCCCATGCACGCCACTTTTGTCTACGCGACGCAAAACATGCCTACATGGCATCGTCTTTGTCTACATGACATAGTTTATGCCTACGAGACATCACTTTTCTCTATACGACGCAAAACATGCCTACGCAGCGTCACCGTTGTCTACACGATACAATTCATGCCTACGTGGCATCACTTTTGTCTATGTGACACATTTTATACCTGGGCGGCATAACATACACTGCATGTATCTACATGACAGATAAATTTGTCCATTAAATTTTAATACTGAATAAGTCCATACACTATTAAATATATCCAAGAAATATTAGATATACCAACTTAGCATCAAACATGACTATGAGACAACTACATTTGAGTATTCTCTTTTATAAGACTTACTTATACTTCTTGTCGAGGTGAGCTCTCTAATCTACCTTATCAATGTGTAACTCATAAAAACCTTGTCTTAACTTCTGACATACCTATGTGCCAAGAATGAACTGGGTAAAATATCGTACAGAGGACTGTGTGGTCTTTGTTTACCTTTAGCAAAGGAAAGGATTACGAAGCCTCTAGATTACTACTAAGACCAACTATCACGTAGGAAGGTGTTCAACTCATATCAAAGGGTTAGAAGACATGTCATATCTTCCAATACTATTCGTTGAAAGTCTTGTC
Source organism: Cordia subcordata (assembly GCA_028554755.1). Lineage (NCBI taxonomy): Eukaryota > Viridiplantae > Streptophyta > Magnoliopsida > Boraginales > Cordiaceae > Cordia > Cordia subcordata. Next base: position 5,594,387 of record JAPTOF010000004.1, on the reverse strand, counting down.
TATTTGAGTATTCAGCTTTCCTCAGTGATGGTTACATGCGAATAGTAATAATTACTAAATGAAATGTAGTGTCAGACATTCCATCATCCCAAAGGTAGTTTACTTCTTTGAATATGGTGAATCACTTGCTTGTGGGTAAGGTGCTTAATTACTTCTTATATATGGCCAACAACTTGTGTGATAGTTGCCCTGTGAATCTAATCCTGATAAATTAAAATACCTACTAGAAGGGTAGAAGTGCATGCACACACCCCTACATATATTAGCATCTTAGGTCTTACTTAGTCCTTACACAATAAACAAATGTTAGCACATAAGTATCTTATGCAAGCTCTAGTTTGTCTATGTATTACGTGAGTTCCAGCTTGCCTACACATTACATGAGCATTGGCTTGCACGCATATTAAATATGTTCTAAGTTGTGAGCGTGTTGCACGAACCCCAGCTTGTTTCGCATTACATGAGTTTCAACTCTCTCGTGCATTACACAGGCTCTACCTCGCCTATATATCACGTGATCTTCAACTCATTCACGGAGGATAAACTTTCAACTTAGATGATAAGCTTTATTTGGACCCTAAACATTATAAAATCTGTGCCTTAGGCAATACGTCTTACTTATGTTTAGGAGGCTTCACATATGTCTCCACAATGTTAAACACGTAATGTAATGCAATCTTTGCTTACAAGGTGTCATACATATCTACGCAACACCATATATGCACCATATATACATGACGTTAAAATTGAATTTACTACATGAGCAACCTTAATTTAAATAACTTTAGCAAGAATTTTGATATGGAGATAATATGTGTAAAACTAGTCTGAGCATCTTGGCTTAGCTGGTTGATGTATGCACTTCCACAAGAAGAGTAATGGCTAGATTTTAATAATCAGAACAGTTTGTTGGTCACTGATAGTGTGACGGTCAAGACCATTAGAGGTGTCATGAATACTTATCTTTATGCTTTCTTGGCATATAGTCTATATGTGTGCTTGCTAGGCCTTGGTAGTTTAGCACTTTTGTCAACATTTTCTGCTTAATGAGCCTACCTAAATTGGAACTTTTGACAAACACTTGCCATTCGAAGAGCTTGTCAAACTATGGTGACCTAGAACTTTTGTTGAACGCCTGGTGCACGGAGGACTGGTTCAGCCTTGGTGCCTTGTAACAATCAACTATCTGCTAACCATAAAGCAGAAGATGTTGCTTGCGATAACCTCCTAATCATTATGAAAGAATGAATCTTAGCAGGGTAATTAACGTAATCACATATAGGCGAATTTTTACTGCAGTAGCGCTCGGAGCTGGTTACGTGACAGCACCACCCTCGTCGGATGGAGATAACCCAATTTGTAAATAGGAAGGGATCTTTGGTGAAAATTTTCACAAATGTGCCAGCGTAGTTAATCATGAATAAGCTCGAGATCGTATTGCTTACCTAGTGAGTCTTTAGAATCCTGCCACTGAATACTTGAGCCTTAGTGTTGAGGAATTTTGTCAAGCACCTAGTGGCTATTAAACTCCCCTATCATTCTTGCACGCTTGCTCTCCTTGACCTTACATCGAACGCCTGGTATACCGAATCACAGTCTAATAAGCTTCAACCTCAAAAGGGGGATCACGCTAGTAAGCTCATGACAGCTAGCTTACTAACGCTTGTACGAGCACCTTGGCCATGGTAATATTACACTTGGCTTGGTTTAGTTGCTAACAAAAAAGAAAAAAGGCACCCTGCCAAGTAGGGACGACGCTATGGTGGCGAAGGTCAAGCTGAGAGGTGTGACGCTATGCCGCGTCTGAGGTCATTCATTACCATCGGTTCTTGCTGTGGGATAGTACCTGGGTCTACGGTCAAGTTATATTACAATTTGAGCTGGAGAGTCCGTGGTAAGCGAAGACAATAAAGACGCGATGAATCAATGTTTAAGCCGATTCGAGCCTATAAGCATGCATGCTGAGGCGCAACAGGCGAGAGTGAGGTGGTGTCAAGCGCAATCTTACGTGTCATTCTTGCATGGTAGTTTACCTTGGCATTTTGTCAAACACTTGGTGTTGTCAATCTTGAGTATCATTCTTGTATGGTAGTTTACCTTGGCATTTTATCAAACACTTGGTGTTGTCAATCTTGAATGTCAGCCTGTAAGCATGCATGCTGAGACGCAATAGGAGAGAGTGAGGTGGTATCAAGCACAATCTTACGTGTCATTCTTGCATGGTAGTTTACCTTAGCATTTTGCCAAACACTTGGTGTTGTCAATCTTGAATGTCAGCCTGTAAGCATGCATGCTGAGACGCAACAGGCGAGAGTGAGATGGTGTCAAGCGCAATCTTACATGTCATTCTTGCATGGTAGTTTACCTTGGCATTTTGTCAAACACTTGGTGTTGTCAATCTTGAGTATCATTCTTGTATGGTAGTTTACCTTGGCATTTTATCAAACACTTGGTGTTGTCAATCTTGAATGTCATCCTTGCATGGTAGCTTTCTTTGGCCTTTTGTCAAACACTTGGTTGTGCAAGTCTAGCATGCCATTCTTGCATGTCATTCTTACATACACACCTACATTCACTCTGGCTTTTCGACAAACGCTTGGTACATGTCAAACTTGTCTATCAAACTCCTGTTAAACTTGCATGTCACCTTGGCATGTCACCCTAGCATATCACCTTGGCATGTCACCGTAGCATGTCACCCTTACATGTCACCTTGACATGTCGTCATAGCACGTCACCTTGGTGTGTCCTCTTGTATGTCGCCATCACACGTAACTTTGACATGTCACCGTTGCTCGTCACCTTGGCGTATCGCCGTCGTGCGTCGCCTTGGCATGGCCCCGTCGCACGTCGCCTTGGCGTGTCGCCGTCTCGCGTCGCCTTGGCGTGGCGCCGTCGCGCGTCGCCGTAGCGTGTCCCCGTAGCAAGTCCACTTGCATATCCCCTTGGCACACCGCCTTGCATGTCCCCTTGGCACACCCCTTTGCATGTCCTTTTGGCACACCGCCTTGCATGTCCCCTTGGCACAACACTTTGCATGTCACTTTGGCACGTCACCTTAGTATGTCATCTTGGCACGTCACCTTGGAGCCCCCCACAAACTCTGGTGTGTAATCGGCTTCTCACAATGGGTCGTGGGATAGCACGTACTCTGCAAGCTACTCGTTGATATAAGTCCCCATTACGGTGTTATATTTATTCTGTTGGCAAGGCTGTGCTTAGCAAACAGGACCGCACTCTAGGTCACTATTGTCAGAAATATTTGTCAGGGAACGATGCCTCGTGACAACAAAGCGTGACAGGTGGGTATGCCAATGATACGCAAAGAAGGGCCTAAACTTGACGTGTAGGCATTTATTTTAGGGAGAACCCATGCACGTAAGTAGTAGTAGTAATTATCAGGCTAGTGTATTGACAAATTAGATGATTTGCGCTACGTGCTTATGATATTGAAATGACGCAAGTGGCATTGCATGGCTCATTGTGGCATTGAACGACAAGCTAGTCTCTATCACCTCAATGTCAGAGAATCTTGTACGCGAATGCTACTCTCTAACTTGAAAAGCTTCAAACTTAGAGAGTGGGGGGACAAACTGTTTGGGCCAAAAGTTGTCAGGATCCAAGAAGGTCCATATTATGCTTAGTCCGAAACCCAATTTGTTGAGCCATGTATTGAAAAGGCTAGGGCTAAGGCCCAAACTCTTAGCATGCGTTGCTCGCTCTATGCTTCTAGAGTATTGGAACGTAACTACAATTAGGGATGAGCTTGGTCTCCTTCAAAGATATGCACAAAGAAGGATATACGTGATCTAAATACGATATAGCTGAGCATAGTAGCTGGCAGAGACTCATTACAACACGATCAGGAAGGAACCTAAAACCAAAAAGGACTCTTCTACCCAAGGAACTATAAAAGTACCGCTCGCCAGAGGAGGTAAGACAGACACAAAATACCAATATATTCATATTCGTGGTTCGTCCATAACTCGTCGTGTAACAATTCATCGTTTTATCTGAAACTCAACGCTGACTTGAGCGTCGGAGTACCTTTGGCCGGCACCACACCGGTGTCAAGGGTTACGTCGCTCACCTTTCCTCTTGGTCTTGCAGGTTATCGGAGCCCCAGTCAACCTTTGTACGTGATTGTAGAATTCATCCTCTACAACGACACAATAAAAAAATCTATATCATAGTACCATAATAATATTAATATTTTGAAAATATACAGCTAAAAGAAAGTCAATTAAGAGGCATATGTAAATGAGTATATAAAACAACGGAAAATTATAGAGATCAAAATTAACTTGCTAGTGACAATTGAAGGCCTTAAACTATGTCAAACATATCAAACATATCAAACAAGCAACATCAAATCAAAAGAACAAACAAGAGAATCATGGCCGACATGTTTTATATTAGAAAATATGTCCAACATGAGTAATTTAATCATCATGATAATATAATTGTTAAAGAACGTGAAAATTGACGTGATTGAAACAATTATCCTTGAATAATGTGGTATCTGTAACGGAAATTTGTTGAGGGCTGACTTTATTAAAAGTGTGTTTTGCTCGCTTGTGTATCACATTTGACCGGGAAGGCCAATTTTACGATTTTTTTTTTTTTTTTGCTATGGAAATAAAGACTTGTATTAATTACAAAATATACAAAAGGTTGAAATAAGCCCAACAGGCTGCTCTGTTTAACTAGAAACTAGATTCTATCTACGCCAAAAAATTGTTAGAAGGCCCAATTATCCTGTACATTTGTCTTTCCTAATCACAATATGTCTAACCTCAAATACAATTGTGCAGGCAAGTTGTTCCTCTGTTAAAATTTCCCTTTGAAATATTCTTTAATTGCGCTCCATCCATGTAGGATAAATAATTGCTTCAAGACATAATTTGGTGATCAAAGCCTTTAAAATGCTACCCCTGTACTTACTACAAAACCATTGTGTGGTTTCATTCCATCGAAAAACGCAATGCGGTCCTCAACCCATCTTCATAATTGTACGAGTCCTTCATTAGCTAATTTTCTTTTCTTTTTCTTCTAATTCTGATTCCAAACTTCAAGATTTATAATGCAAACTTCCATGATTAACCACTTGTTAAACTTCCACGATTAGCCACTTCAATTAGCGATAACTATTAGTGGGGCAAAATTTAGAGCATAGATTTGGGCCATTATAATGCATCTAAGTCTAACCTATCATGATTAATTTAAGTTCTTAGTTTTCATCAGTTTACTCGCAATAGTTGTATTATTAGTTTGTTTGAAATTGTTTTTCTAAGGGCGATAATTTAGGTTCAAATTTTATTAGGGTGTGAGAGTAAAAAAAAAAAATACAAATAGAATCTTGGTTTTAGTTACATTATGGGAAGTGAATACTTATCTTATATGAGAATATTATAAACTTTAATCGAGTAATCTACCATTTGAGGTCTCAAACTACTTCTCTTGACTTAAATTAATTTTAAGATGGAATCTGATGTATAGTTCTTAACAAAAGAAAACCAGATTTTTATAGACCTCAAAATCTATCCTCAACTCAATTTATGCGGACACCAACCACTTACGCAAATCGGAGGAAAAAAAGACTTGGTGAACTTGGAATACAAAGTGAGGGACGAACCAAAAATATTTGAGGAAATTTTATATTATCCCTTTATATTTTTATCAAAATTATATAGAACTTTTTGTACTTTAAAAGTCTCTAATAACTCATTATACTATAAACAACATTACACAAAGCTTTCAATTTTTAGAGGATTGAATAACATTCTTTACAACATTCTTTATAATATAAGGTATATTAACATGTTTTGAAATCATAAAATATTTTATATGAAATTACAAGGCACAAGAGATAAAAAGCATTTTACTCAAAAATATTTGATACTTAAACTGATATGTTGATATTTTTATACGAATTTACAAAGTACAAGAGTTAGAGATTAGGGGATAGTTAAAGTGGTTGAGACTCTATTATTTAGAGGTGTCGTCCTGAATTCATATCTTATAGCGAACAAGGGGTTGGATTTGGGACGGGGATTTAAGAAAGAAAAAAATACGAAGAGCATAAACTTAATTTGAACAAATAAGATTTGACTACATTACATTTTATTTTTCTAATTAAGAATATTTATAATAATAATAATAATAATAATAATAATAATAATAATAATAATAATAATAATAATAATAATAATAAGACGAAGAAGAAGAAGAGGAAAAAAAAATCTAAACTAGCTCTTATTATCATGAACAGTAAGACCACAACCTGCAGGCGTTTGGTTAAGCCCTCAGCCTCTTTAGATTGGCTTTTTTTAAAAAAAATATTTTTTATAGAAAAAATATTTTTTTAGAAAAAATTATAATAAATTTTCAATAACTATTTAATTTAACCTCTAAAAAAGTTGAAACTTTAAAAAAAACCTAAATACAAATTTTTAAAAAAATTAAAATTTTTAACTTATAAAAAAATTATTTTTCAAAATTATTAAAAAAATACTTTTCAAAAAAACCAACTTAAACGAATCCTAAAAATGACCTCTGACCAACATCAAGGGAGACAAAAGAAGTTGCGAAAACACGGGTACAGCATGGCGCGCAATATTTCTACACTACAAAAGTACAAAGAGCGCCTGTCGCTGTCACATTTTGTTATAAAGCCGAGGGTTGACTATATACATATATACATAATTATCCCCTGTGCATAATGCATTTTCCAAGATGATTCCTCCACTTTTTTTCTTCTGTTCTTATCCTTTCTTTATATCAGTCAGTCATGGTTGGATTAATCTGTTTTTTCGTCTAATAAATCCTGCAGATGATATTAACACTTCTGTTTTTTTGTTCTGTTGTGTTTCATAGAGTAGAGTGGATGCAATGTATTCTTGATGTTTACTTCTACCAACTACAAAACCCGCACTGTATTTTTTTTAATCTGTTCTGCAGAGTTGTAAGTGTAATTAACTTGTAATAGACTCCCAATAGATTGGTGAAAATGGTTAGTTAATAAATTCATTCTGGTAACAAATTGAAGTTCAAACAAAGTTATTTTCTTGAGAACCTACAAAATGAACAAATGTGTTCCTATTACAAATATATTACTTTAATAGTGTTTGGAAGCTCTTGTAATATTGAATTTATCTCATTTGTAAATGAATTTTATTATTTGAATATGTAACACAGTTTTACGTTAATTATATCATTTGTAAATCGAAATTGTGTTTGGAACACATGTGAATTAGAATTAATATGTATATCTTACTTATATAGAATTGTATAAAAAAAAGATAGTGCTGTATTATGTTAATAATTATAAAGATATTTTTGTCTTCACAAGATTTTTGGTGGATTTGCTATTTATGGAATTACAAATTCCACCTCTTGAACTAGTATTTGAGTATAAGTAGAGCAAATCCAAAATTTACAAATCTTAGAATTTCAAATAAATTATATATTTTAATAAAGTATTACTAAACATAAAAAATTGAATTTGCAAATGAATTCCACAAAATTTTGTGAAATTCATTTGTTCCAAACACTTTACTCTTCAATGATTTAAAGCATGTCTTAGAATGCTCTATCAGAATTACATGTCTTTCAGAAAAAGTTAATACTATTTTACTTAAAGCAAATTGTTCATCATTAAAAACATGTCGAAAGACTTCTTTATTATTATTATTATTATTATTATTATTGAGTTAAAAGGGTTAGGTTATTTCATTATTCGTTTCTTTAATTTTTCAAACCATAACTTTTTTTTCTTTAATTTTAATACCCCTAACTCACCGCCACTCAGTATACTCAAACTCAAATCAACATTTTTAAATAATAATTTCGACTACTTAAACTATTCACTGAATGGTTGTTTTATTTCGTTCTTAGCATAAGCAGTTTCTAAGAAATTGTCTTCCACAACTAGTACGATAACCAACTATTTACTTTCCATGGGACAAAAATAAGTGCTAAACCACTCAACACATTACACGTTTTTGGAATTTACCATCAAAGATAAAGCGGGGCCCTTTATAGCGACACGTTCATTGACCTTTATAACGTTCATGCACTGAATGTCGACGTATAACTTTTTGCCAGTCGCCCCACGAAGGCTGTAAATAGACTAAACTCGTGGTGCAAAACTTCATGAGATTAATGGGAGTGCCACAAACCCAAATCTTTTTAGATTCTTAAAATCATGTGTTAACAAGAATTTATGTTCAATTTATGTAATAGTTTCGTGTTTTATAATATGATTAAAGTTAATTCCAATAGGTATGGAATCAAAATAAGACGATTTATTTAACATTATTATTATATTCGAACTTAGTTCGAATCATAGAAAATGAATATTATAGTAGAATAACTCCCTAATGAATATTCTCTTGCAAAAGAAAGTGGAGGACCAAAGAGACGCAATCATTTTAATGTCCTAATCTTATTCTATATCATATCCAGTATAAAAGTTAAATTGATTTAGTCTATAGCAAGAAGGTGAGGTCGTAAGAAGCCAAGTAGTAACTGGTGAACAAGAGCTTTCAGATCATTATATAATATGTATCATATATAATGTTATCATATTTTTCTTAGCAACGTATTAAAATAGATGGCCTATTTGGCTATACAACTTCGTCTTTAATGGGAAAATGCTGGAGGACTGTTGGCCAAAACAACAAAGACCAGTAAAGTGGAAAAAAGAAAGAAATCAGAGAGCTCAGATGCACAATTATTCATCCAGTAGATCAGACAATTGTGAAGACAACCCAAACCTTCACAAGATGTGCGAATACCTCGTCATGGCTCCGAGATTGCACCAGCCGGGAATCGAACCCGGGTCTGTACCGTGGCAGGGTACTATTCTACCACTTGACCACTGGTGCTTGTTATTAGACACGTGTAAAGTTAAAACTCTAAAAAAGAAATGTAGTATCACCTCACATCCCATTAAAAGACTAACTCAAATTTCCATAGTTAAACCGATTCCACACCACTTCCAAATCAGAAAAATGTTATGGTAAAGCTTCATTCAATATGTTGTTATTTCTTACATCCACCATTTTATATATAAATAAAAGTGCTCTTGGCTCAACATCATTTGTTTTGTTTCACAAAAACTCCCCTCCCCTTTTTGCTGAGTTATAATATAAATAGTCCATAATAGAACTTGAGTAGAAAAGGAAGTATCAATTCATTTATCGACATAAAATAAACCATGTAACAAGTTTCCCAAGCAAAAATGATATACATGCTTACGTATATTGAACCTAGCGAACTGCTCAGCACATATTTCATACTATTATAATATCACTACTTTCATACTATTATGATATCACTACCGTGTGACTCACGAGATGCATGGATTTTGATATTATTAAATTCTATATAAATATTGAACATTTTACTTCAAATTAATTTATGAAACGTGATTAAAGTTATACATGTAATGGTAAATATAAATATAATAATAATAATAATAACACCACCACCACCAACAACAACAACAATAACAGCAATAATAATAATAATATGAATACGAATATTAGAAATTGATTAATAATGTTAGAAATTTACTTTAAATATTTTTTGAAATAAAGTCTCTTTATTCACTTTTACATATAGATACAAAAACCGAAAAAAGAATTCCATAACGACGACAAAAGCCTTCCTGGTGCTGATGAACTACTTTTGTTAGAAACTGTTGCGCACAACTAATGGATTAGAGTTCACCCGCAAAGAAAGGTCCATTAAGAAATGGCAAGACAAAACCATTAACGAGACCCAACTAAAACTAGGTGATAACGGTGACAACAACGAGGGGTCCTCAAGTTTAGTTTAAAAATTAAGATAATGAATCCCAGATTCCCAGTTTCAAAAGCCATACGCTGTTCTTTCAGCATTAAAGTGAGCTCCATAACTCTCAAAACTACATTTTTCAGTATTTCACCTTATTCACAGTTCTTTCTCACTCGAAAAATGCCTCCCTAAAAATACAACTGGTTTATCATCGTCCATAACACTGCCTAAATACAACCAGTTTATCATCGTCCATAACGGACTACTGCAAAGTTTTAGTCAGGATGGCAAAAATGGAGGATTCGAGCAAGTCCGGCCAATAGCCGACTTCATACGTCATCTTGAAGAAAAACTCACAAAGATACCACTCAAAGAACTCAAGACAATACCAGAAGCGGAAGCTAACATGGTTGATAATTGTTTGATTCCACAATTCATGAAGACACAAATGAAAAATCTCCATCCATAGAATTCAAAACTTGGTTCTTCTTCGGCAAATCAAATCCAACGCAGAAACAAGTACACAAAATTAGATCAGGTCTGAAAACATGGTTGTAAGTTTTAATATATAATGCATAAACCTTTGACTAAGATCGCAATCCTAATAACATAACAGATCAAAAGGCAAGCCTTTTAAGCACGAGCAGCAGCCGGGGCTCCAGTGGGACGAGGTGCTTGACCAGGCTTTGGCAAATCATCCTAGAATTAGAACAAGAGAAAAGATTACTACAAGAGAAGAGAAGACACCGGAAGTGCAATCACCTAGGCTACTAGACCGACAAATCATATGCAGAAAATATTTCAGCTGTCCAGAGTAGGCATAAAACATCACACAATAAAGTTTGCAGACAAGCCAAATTAACTGAAAAGTCACAATTGTACCCGTCTACCGTCTTAAGAAATAAACAAATCTAATAAGGACATTGACATACATAAGAAATCAAAAGAACACGGCATGCAAAGCAAATCCTACCCTTTCACTTAAGATCACATAGAATGGCAGACTATCAACAGCGAAGGCATGCACAAATTCCCATTGATCACTAATCACTCACAACATTAACCTAATGGGTAACAGATCTTTGCACCGCAACAATAGCAAATAATTAGGGGCAGAACAAGCATTGACCTTATCAAATAAAGCAAACATTACTGTCTATAATTATTCACCAACATACCCTTGGGCGCCTGAAACGCTGTGGTGGCTCACGGATCCTCCTGTCAGTTCGAGATCGGACCCTCACAACCTTTGAGTGAATTGCACATGAAACGCAGTATTGCATCTTCACGTACAGCTTGGGAAGCACGTATTCTTCAAAAACAAAACAGCAGCGTCAATCAAATCAAATCGGTCAGGATCTTCATTATCATCACTTAGTAAGTAAATATAGAAAAATACAAAAAAAAAAAAAGAAATGAGAAAAGGACTCCATTCCTTACGTTCAAAGGCACAAGCTTCTTGGACATCCCTAACTGCAGCTTGCTCGACTATGTTCCTCACAAGAAACCTCTTGATTGCCTTGTCCTGTTCGACACATTCAACAACTAACGATAAATTTTCTGACATCTCACCAAGCCAAACTTTATCCTTAAGCGTCTTTAATATAAAAGAGAAGCAAATGAATAAAACTCATATACCAATCAAATTTGGCAGACAAGAGGACTCAAAGAAAGAACAATATACCTACAACTTCAAATCCTATTAACCAGTACAGAAGCAATTCCAACCAAATAACTATCCAATTCAGTATGGAAAATCAAGCTACAAAGAAGAAATCAGTATAGTGTTTATTATTCTACTACTTTGTAATATTATGACGAAACTAAGGTTCATCCTCTATTGACCATATATATTGGCTTTATGGATAAATATATGATTTTGATGACAACAAATCAAGGGAAATTGAGTTTACCAAGTCTGCTTGTACTAATGTGTTTATATGCTTTAATACACCTATCAACAGCCATACTAGCCCTAAACCAAATCAACAGGCCTATCTTCTTGGTGCACGCGAGATTTTACATAATTAACAAACCAAAAGGCAAAGCCACAAACAAGCACGGTTAAGAATCTTCTTACTAATACATAACACAGTTGATAATTTCCGCAGAAACGAAATACAAATCTCACACTTAGCACCCTTTAACATACTAAAATAGCAGAAACATATAAAAGAACAATTTACACTATGATTTATACCCTTTAATTTACAAAATCATATGTACATATTAGTTTGTATATTAACTAATACATACAAATAGAAAAAGTGCTTCATCATATAAAAGCTCAAAAACATCTAATTAGCGAATTTTTAAGATTCATAGACATAGAATTACATAACTTAACATCTGAATACCAATACATACATATATGCCCAGAGATATCTAAATGAATTATCAAATATATACATATGTGTGTATCTGAAAATACCTTGGGGCAGCACTTGCCACAGTTGGAGCAGCGTATGAACTTGACGTGGCCACGGCCATGCTTGTTGCGTCCTCCATTCCTTCTCTTGAACGTCTGCAAAACCAATTAAAAAAGATGAAAAAAAAAAAATGAGCAGCAAAACCAAAAAGGAAAAGAAAAGTGCTTATAAGTTAGGGTATTAGGTTAAGCAATTAGATTGGCAGATCTGATAAGCTCCATGTCTCACCATTGCTGGTTGGCTAAAGTGTTTGGCTTCTGAGGACTCGAAGCTCTTAACGGCTCTACTGCACTGGAGAAAGCGGGGTAGGGTTAGGGTTTTGGTGGAGTGTGAGATGTTTATATAGGAGTTTCGAGCCCACTCAAAAAGGCCTATGCTTTGGGCCTCTCAGAAAAACTTTTGACATTTTGGGTCAATCCAAGCTGGGTGGTCATCATACTGCAATTGTTTGATATTTTTCTTCTTCGCTTGGAGGTCGAACACCAATTACAATATGGATCTAATGGGAATTAGTTCCTAAACTTATCATTATTAAAGTGAAAGACATACCACTAAACCTTTCACCCGCCCACCTTTCTTTCTCTAAATGCAATTCTCTCAAGTCTCCATCGAAGTTTCTTGTTTGCTTTTTTAAGTCTCGGTCTTAAGTTGGTGGTTTTAGCTTGTTTTTTTTTCATCTTTTTTTTTTCTTTCATCTTTTCATTTGTTGTTTTCATTCTCTTTTGTTGGGTCTTTTATGGTTTTTGATTTTTCTTCTGCCCAAATGTTATTTGTGGTGTTTGATATTATTAAATCTGGAATAAAAACACTTATGGTCAAACAACTATTGTTCAACTATGGTTGCTCACCTCGGAATTTCATGATTTTTCTTGCACGTTTGACCATTTGTCTCCACTGCTGGCCATAGTTGGTAGGTTTGTTTGTTCAACAATCTTTCAGTTGAAGGTTTTGTATTCTTTCTCCAACCTTTCATTGTTTAGGATAGTGAATCTTTCTCTCACCTTGTTGTTGGTTCTCCTTGATTTGTCGTTTTTATGGCTTCTCTAGGGGTCATTGTTTGGACGTGCGCCATGCATTATGATGATGTTGTGTCAATCCTTTGGCTTGAATTGTACTTCAAGATGCCTTTTAAAGATTACCATGCAATTATTAGGTCTATACTGTCAAAGTGTTTGAATTTGGAGGACACTTGTGTACTTCTTTCATATTAATGAAATATGTTTGTTTCACAAAAAATAAAAAATAAAAACAAAATCCTTGATAAACTTTTTGGTTAGATATCTCCCAATGAATTCATTAAAGTCGACTTATTACTAAAATTTCTCGACAATTGATAAACTATTTGATTAGATATCTCACGATGACAACAATTTTCTTGATAGGATCTCTTCCCTTAAATTGAATTCATAACTCACTATACGAGTTAATTTTACTTGTACAAAAACATGTTCACGCATGTCCACGGCTTTGGTGGAGTTGGAAGGAAGAAATGATCAGTTTGTTGACCATGGAAACCCTACCAATTCTCCATGTAAGCCCGGCACTTGATATGCTTCTTAGTTTCTTAGTTCGCTTGTTTTCATTTCTTGCTTTCTTTTCTACTTTGCTTGAAGTTGTATGGGATGTTTGTTTCCATTTGTTGTATTGTATCCCCTCAAACCTAGTCTTGATTTGTAGTATAGTATCTGAGGTTTGAGGGATACGAATGGCTTGTACCAAATTTGCAATCGGTAAAATCTTACTTAATTTGCAAAAAAAAAAATTCATGTAATCAGTATTGGCTAATTTTGTTTGTACAAAGATGTGTTTGCCATTTGATATTTTTGCTATTATCCTGAACCATGTTGCAATCACGGTCAATACTATAAATTGGATGGCACAATTCTAGTTACATTGATAAAATAAAATCGTCTTTTATTTGGTTACAAAAGTTCTTAATAATCTCTTCCATTAAATTGGCTCCTTTTACTGATTTGAAAAATTGAGTCTTTTGATATTTTAAAAATAGATGTTGTAATTTTTACTTTCACATAAAATCATATTTTAACTAATCTGCAAAAGAAAAAGAAAAGTTCGAGATTTGGATGCTATAAAAATGGGAAAAAAGCAAAGCAAAAACAAGCATCTCAAGATTGAAAACTAAATTATGTCAGCAGCAGTTACAAGCCATCAGGCACCAGTGGTCTAGTGGTAGAATAGTACCCTGCCACGGGACAGACGCGGGTTCGATTCCCGGCTGGTGCAGTTGTGTGTTAGAGAGCCGTGACGACGCCGTTGCGCTTCTTGTGAAGGTTTGGGTCTTCACTGCTGTCTGATCATCCGGACGAAATCGCGCATCTGAGCTCTCCCTTTTTTTTAAAAAAAAAAAATTATTTATAGACAAGAAAAAGAGAAGTTGAATTCCGTTTTGAAAATTTTGCATAATAGGAGATGATATTTTATTTATAGCAGTGAACTCTCATTACATGTCATATGTATGTTTTCTCCACCATGATGATCATTACTTTGTTCACCTAACCACAATATGCACATCGAAACATTTACATTATTATCTGATCGAAAAGCTTTTCCCTTATATATATATATATATATATATATATATATATATATATATATCATCATCATCATCATCAAGCATGGTGTGGAGACTCTCTCTCATAAACATCACTAGCATAGTTCCAGTTCATAACGTTCCAGATGTTCTTCAGATAATCTCCCTTCACATTCTTGTACTGCACCCACACAAACAATTAATTAACGACATATATGAAAGTATTGCCACATTTTTGGCTGATGCATGCATATCTTTAAAATGTTATTACAAAAGAGAAAATCATAGTCGATGATTTGTACACGATTACCATATTGATCACACAAGAACGATCATTGTTAAATCAAACAAAATCAATATTTTTCGGGGACTGAATAATTTACCTGCAAGTAATATGCATGCTCCCAGACATCTATACCAAGCAGGGGAACCAAGTTTGCGCCCTTAGTCACCAGAGGATCCTTGCACATGTGATTGTTTACATCATATATGTTTGTCAAACTTCAAACTTCAATATGATAGCTTCTTCCTAATAATATTATGAGGTACTGAACAATTTAACTAAAATTAGTTACCTGGTTCACTGTGGTCTCAACCACAAGTCTATTCAGGTCTTTGTCAAGACCAAGCCACTTATTAAAGCACGCAGGGACGCCCCCAAAGAAAGAACAATTAGAATATGTAATAGAAAACAATGCGGAATAAGAACGAGATCTAATAGCAGTGAATTATTTAAATTATTTAATGTTAGTAACATTTACCACCCATCCAGAGCCCTGCAAAGCAGCACCTTCTGCATTCATCTTTTTAATTAAAGATTCAAGAGAACCATACTGCTGCTCAACAAGCGCCGCTAAATTTCCCCTTGGAGGCTCACCTCCTCCTTCCTGTCCTCGGTAAGCAATTAACACTTTTCAATTTCAAGATACACCAAAAACACACACAAATTAATTTGTAGCAAAAATGCTTAACTATGAAGTTACTTACATTAGGAGGTGCGAGATTCTTCCAGAATATAGAGTGATTTATGTGACCTTATAAGTTAAAAAAAAAAAAAAAAAAGAATAAGAAGAAGAAAGGCACAGATGTTAAACATTAGAATATATATAAATTACATATATAAATGGGAACAATACAGGATATTTTACACTGAACCCTTCTATGGTTTATGATGTATCATAGATGCATGTTACTCTTGCAATTTTAAAATAAACACGATACTTCTTTCAGAGCCATATACGCTACACATTCTGATGACACAGAGAGGTTTCATATTTATTTTTTGAGTATGTGGACTATAAATTTCAAGATAATAGTGAATCTGCTTATTCTAAAACTACAGGTATAATATATACCAATGATAATTAACCATAGACGAGTTTAGTGCAATTTACCCAAATAATATAAAACGTGCATAAATTGCACGGTCCTCATTGTGAGCTTACCTCCACCATTGAACTTGATGGCGCTTTGCAGGTAGACAACAATGGGGGCGTCGCCATTGGAGATGGCATGGTGAAGCTGCTCCAGGGCCTTGTTGAAGTTATCCACGTAAGCTTTGTGATGGCCCTGGTGGTGAACCTTCATGATCTCCCCACTAATGAAGGGCTCAAGAGCTCCATAGTCGTAAGTGAGATTAGGCAGGGATAGTTTCTGCAGCTGAGAAAAAGCCATTGATAAACTGAGCTCGAATACACGCACTTTTTCACACACTAAACAAGTGAATGAATGCTCCGTTTAAAAATAGAGAATGTGGTGAGTCGGTTGGTGTTTATCCTTTTGATTTGAAAGAAAAATGGTTTTTATAAAATACAAAAAGAAAAAGGAAAATTGGGGATTATTTTATGTGCATGGTCAATGAGGGTTCCATGTGAAGCCACGAGTGCACTACGAGGACGGAAGATTTTGGTCGCGAGTTAACGTGTCTGTCGAGTGGAAGTCCACGTAGTTTAAGAGTGTCGACTTCTGTGAGTTACACGTTCAAAAGTAATTTAGGCTCCGTTTGTTTGCAGGAAAATAACTCGCTATGAAAAATATTTTTTAGGAAAATTATTTTTTTTTAAAAAATAGAATATTTTTTATGTTTGGTTGTCATAAAACAAAATATTTTTCGGTGTTAGATAGTCACAATTAGAAAAGGGAAAGTTTTATAAATGAAATGTATTTTGTACTTAAAAATATATTGTTAAAAGTAAAAATAAAATATGAAAATTAAAAATAATAAATTAATAAATTAGACCATTTGATCATTTTTCAAAAAAT
Source organism: Cordia subcordata (assembly GCA_028554755.1). NCBI lineage: Eukaryota > Viridiplantae > Streptophyta > Magnoliopsida > Boraginales > Cordiaceae > Cordia > Cordia subcordata. Next base: position 5,577,344 of record JAPTOF010000004.1, on the reverse strand, counting down.
GTACCTTTTTAAAGTTTATTTAGTTAGTTTTTATTTCCTATTATATTTTTTCTTTGTTTTTTGTTATTATTTTAACACACCTAAACTAAAGTATTAAAAAGTTAAATTTACGCTTTTAATATTAACCTGCCATATAATGGTGAATAAGAATGATTGACGCAAAGAAGGAATGTGTTAATTGCACTCTTCATTAATTAATTTGGATGAAAACATTAAGTTAGGAGATTATATTTCATATTTTAAAAAGTATAGGAATTAATATAGTAAATTTTAAAATATATATGAAGAGTACTAAATTAATTTGACGAATCATAAGGGTAACAACCTATTATTTCTTTTCGAAAGTTTATTAGTTATATTATTATTAGTTGAAGTTAATAGAAAGTTGATTAATTATTTCACAAAATATCATTTTTGCGAGCAATGAAACAAGCGATATAGTTTAGACTTAGTAATTTTTATCTTTATTTTCTTTTTCATGATTCTTGGACGATTTTAGTGAGGAAAAAAATTATAAAATCACTTAATATTCTTTTCTTGTTTCGTACATGATTCATTAGCACTTTAGTTGGTGAAAACAAATGAGAAACTAAAAATTTCCACAACGATCATACCGTTTGAACAGTTTAAAATTTTATTTTTTAACAAACTACTTTTGTATAATATACAATTTACATTTGTATTCGTTGTTAACTTCATCATAGATAAAGCAAAGAAAAAACAATTTTCAGCAATTAAAATTTTCATTATTTATTTCTTTTTATTTTTTGAAAAGGAACATCGGAGGTCACAACATGACGGTTGGACAAGTTTTTGAATTTCTTTTAATCCATCAAAATATTTATGAATCATGCAAAAAAAATAAAAAAAAAATTAAAGTGTTAAAGGTTTTTGCCCTGAATTGCCTCATTAAGGGCAAAAATAATATTTTTTAAGATTAGTAAGTCTTTTTTCCCTGATAGAGCGCAACATCGAAATTAAACAATAACCACTCTAGAAAATGTAACTCCTTGCACATCATCTTCCAAAATTCATCTAAGGAGATCAGGGGTTCTTCGATCAAGTAACTTCTAAGAGACAAGGGGAGCCTATAACCCGGCAACTAATCCGTGTAGTTGTTTGCTTCTTTATAAATGTGCCTAAATGTGAATCTTGGTTGCACCGATAGTAATTTTTTGCATTCTTCCACACGGCAGCACTGGTCGTTATTGCACTTATTTGGGTGCTTATAAACCAACATCATGTAACTCTTCTTTCTCATAGAGGCAACCTAGTTGTTAGCTCTGTAAGGATTGGAATTCCTTCGCAATATATAACCAGATAAAGGGATGTCGTATAAATTTATCGTCTTCCAACCCCCGTTATATATATCGAGTATGTTTTGGAACTGTACATGCATACTAAGCGCTTACATGGAGGAAATGGTAGCAATGCGTTCCAGAGCAGCCTCTACTTAAACCAACATCATCAGAGGACCCATTTTCACCAATAGTGAACTGAAAAAACTAGAATGCGATGTAATTACAATGGGTACAAACTAAAAAACAATGATGGCTGCAGAAGATTATTAACCTAGCATGAAGAAAGCGATTTATGCAAAATAAACCCTTCATGTGCATGTGCATTCTGTCTACTGTACTGAACTAACAAAACTGGTAGACCAAAATGCATAATCTCAGCGCTAATACTGCAAAACCGGAGGCGTAATCTTTTTCCAACGCCCAAACCATGATCTGCAATGCGTGGAAGCTCTCACGGCGACATCTCTTCATCGCCTAAAAGGTTCTCTCTATATTCTCGACAAGGAGTAATCAATTCACCATCATGAATAAGTTTTATGCCTCCAGGTCCTTTGTCTTCCAACCTGGGGCTTTTGCAACAACACCATCATTCAAGATCCTGGCTCCATTTTCAACCATTAATAGAGGATCTTCAATTTCCTTGGCCTTGAATCAGGAAAGAAGGAAGAGAGAGTTATTAGTTTCATTATTTTCTATATATTCAGAGAATAAAAAGAAAAAACAAAAAGTAAAGGAACTGTTTCTTTTTGGCTGTATAAATATACAGATGCTCTGGTAGCACTAGTAGAGACTTGTAACTAATTAATAAATCAAATCTTTTAGCTCTGTCCTAGCTTAATCATCCAAGTAACATAACAGAGAGAGGATAAATTGAAAACTTCTTGATGAGGAAGATAAACGGCAAGAGACAAGATTAATAGTTGGCCTTCCAACACCACACGTGCCACAAAGAGTATATGGTTAAGTTACTAACATAACAAAAAAGGAAAGCATACGTTGACTACCTCAGATGTTTGTGCTGCAGATTCAGTGGCCTTCTGCTGGTTCTTCTGCTGGTTCTCAATAACACTAAAATAAGAATATAGGATCATTCCAACTATGGCAATCAAGATCCCTAAAATATTGCGCCAGCTGAAGGGATCATGAAGAAGAACATATCCAAAGGCCAAAACAAGGCATGTTTTCAGATGTCCTAGGACTTGATAGGTGACAGGAGATGTCTTCCCAATTACCAAAAATGTGCTGAAGTTCACGGATACGGATATAAAGCAGGACAAGACTATGAAAGCCTGCAGTAAAGCATTGTAAGAGTTACCATTTTATGAAATGATAAACCATGGGCATGAAGGTTTTTAAATACTCACCAGCACTCTAGGTGTGTAGTTGAAAGCAAAGACATTCTGATTTGTCAGGAGTCCATCTAGAAAAGGTCCAGCTATGAACAGAGTGATAGCCTGATAGGGACAAGATTGATACAGCAGTTGGGTAGAAGAAACCTTGAACTTCTTCTGAATGTTATTAGTCATCTGCAAGAACTGATTAAGGAAGCAATGCCAGATGAATGCAAAAGATGAAGCTAGAAGCTCAATGCTGATATCTAAGAGCTCAAGAAGAAGTTCAGAAAAAACAGAAGTTGCTTTCTGAGGCAACTTATATAGGTTGTTAAGTGCACTTAGTGGACGGTCATGTTAGAGAGAGGGAAGTGCAAGCAATGGGGAAAAGAACACATAAAAAGTCACTTTCACTTTTGCTAAGGATACAATCTGCGCAATGCAAGTTGTAACGATTGCAAGCAGAGATAAAACTGAACCAAGGATGTTGAGCTGCAGATCAGTCACAGTTGCAATTCCAACACCCAATAGAAGGATGGTGAGGGAGAGCTGGATATTTTTACTGCAGTTGGCGTTCAAGAAAGAAGTAGTGAAAAGTTTATAAGGATAAGGTTGCTACATACAGTACTAAGAATGCTAAATTAGCAAGAATATAGATGATAGTTGAGACAGCAGCAAAAAGATCCAAATAGGCAACATTATTGGCAAAATATCTAAATCTAGTAGTTTTCTATCTGGTGAAACTCTGCCTACAGTCAGCATAGTGAAAGTTTACGTTCAAGAACTCATTCTGTTCCTTTTCTGTTTTCTACATCTACTTGTGGCTTGTTATGATTGTCAAAAGCAGTTGGCATCCATGGGTTGCTCAAATTTGGAAAAGGAGTACTAAGAGACGATGTAGAGAATTAACACAGAAGAGGCAAGTTGAATTGAATACAAAAGGAGGGAATCTGTACACACTATAAAGATATTGGAGATATGGAGGGATTTGATAGTCATATTAGCATATTGATGGGAAAACATATGAACCCTTCATTATGTAGAAAACACATATGCTTGCACTATACAAACAAGAAGGGCTTAGATCAACTGACAACTTGGTAAATTTGTTGCATAAAACATGGCAAACCCATGATTATGTTTAGTCAAATGTGTGTGCACTACGCAAACAAAAGGTCTTTGTAAATTTATAACTTGACTGATGACTTCATCAAGAGTAAACTCAATGCTGAACGCATTTATCATGGACTCAAAAATTAAGGAAAAAAAAAAAATCTTTTGCATGTCACCAATGAGCAACGACCAGCAGAATTTATCCAATATATACAATTTGAAGTTTGAAATGCAAATGCATAAATGCTAAGCCAGGACTAATAGTCCTATCCGAAGGGTATAAATCAATCCACAACATCTCTTTTCTCTATTCTTGCAACCACCTACATTAATGTCTACACAGGAAGTGGCTTCAGACATTGTGAGGCTGGGCAAACCTCATTTCAATCACTAACAGTACAACATTAAATACCACTCCACTTATATATTGGTTGTAATTTTTGTTGTAATCAATAAATAAAGGTCCATTCAGAAGGTGCAATAGGATCCTGCATTTGAGTAAACTAAACCTTTCTTTAGACAAAGTAAAAATACGTCCTACTTCAGTAAGACCTACATAAAGACAACCTGAATTTTCTCCAAAAGAAAAGAGTCTCCAACAGAACCGTACATGGGATGATGGCCAATTTCGTCATCTACAACGCAAAAGATAGAAGAATAATCAGGAAATACTAAAAGCACAAACCCCAGTGCCATTGCGCTGTCTCAATTTCAATGCAGTAAGCCCAAACAATAACTAGAAATCCCAATCTATAGCAGAACGGAGGAAAAGATCCAACCTGATAAAAACCAACAGAATTGAAACCCAGACTTAGATTTAGTAGACCAATGGAAGTCCCATTCAATATTCCAAAGCCCATCACAGCTCTTGGATCAAAAGGTTTATGCTCAAACAATTTCATCCATAGTGCCCCATGAAGAGAACAAAATGTAACCAAGAGATGCCAGCTGGTTAATGTTGTAGCTGAAAAATAATACGAGATGTAAGAACTGGAAACCAAGCAGATATTAATATACAATTATAAATTCAAGCCCTCGCATGTTGTTGCATGTTGTTGCATCGTATGCCTATGGTAACAAAAGGAACACAACACAGAGAAAATATGATCGAAAAGCGTAAGGATATGTTGAGTGTGTCTATTGTATAGGTAATACTCTAAAAGAAAGACTACCGAAACTATACAACGAAAATAGTTTTACTTAGTTGTGAAAAAAACACCAGCAAAAACTAGCACTCTATCAGGTACGTCTACAACGCGCATGAGAGAACAACCTTAGTACTTTGGTATCCAGAGCAAGAACATGCAAAATCAATCTCTAACTGCAAACTAAGCAATAAAATGAGCCTAAATTCAGAAATTTTCTTTTCTTCAGCTCATACCAACCATGCATTTCCTTCAGCGCAGCTAAACCCATCACTATAACACAAAGCTAATCCAACTAAACCCATGAATATAATAACAAAATCCATAGCATAAACGTTTGACCAATTCAACCAACTACTCAAATTAATCATTGATCGATATAGGGCCTGTTTGGATCCATTTTTTTTTAGGAAAAAGCACATTTTTTTTATTAAAAATACATTCTTTTTGCAATAAGTATTTGGCTTTGCTTGCATTTAGATTAGCTGGAAAAAAAAAAACTCAAATATAATTTTTCTTGAAATCCAGAATTTTTTAAACTTTTCAAAGAAACACTGTTTTTCAAAAATTGTTAAAACAAACACTTTCAAGAAAATGTCAATCCAAACGAGCCCATCGTCTCATAGTCTCATGGCATACTCGAGACAAGACAAGTGCCTTCATCAGCAACCAACAACGCCATCGCATTACAACACGAATAATCAGCAGCATTTTGTTTAGCACTCACCAAAATTGAAACCAAGAGTGGAAATAAGAGCCTTGTTGCATATCACAATCGAAACCGAAGACACCACCGACAATGATAGCGCGCCTATTGTTCCTAGCTGCTTCTTCTTTTGCCCTTCACTCATCTTTTCTTAAAATCTATACATCAAACACACACACACACACACACAATTAATACACAAATCAATCAATAATGTTCACCCAAATAGAAGAACTTTTTTCTTCACCTCGTTTGAAAATTTTCGTCAAGGTTGTTCACAAATTTTGTTAGGTCTTCTCATCCAGCTCATCTGCAAAACACATAACAATTTTCTATAGAAAGATGAGAAAATGTGCAACTATATATTTATTATACAATATATACATGTATATATATATATGTGTGTGTGTGTGTGTGCGCGTAAAGAGAGAGAGGGAGAGAGAGAACCTGAAAAGTAACATGATGAACGTAAAAATATCTTATTGATTTGCCGCTTTAGCAAAAAATTAGGGGGGGAAAGGGGAAAGGAAACAACACTACGCTTCTTGAAATGGCATTGCTGATTAACTATTAATAACTTGTTCTTTTTTATTGTATCATGGATAGTAAAATGTATTTTCACTAAAATTGTGCATCAAAAATTGCAATATTATAAGCCTTCAATAACCTTTTTCCTTTTTTTTTAAGATATTGTAAAATTTTATTAAAAATTAGATGGTTCTAATTGAGGGTACAATAAAAAAAAGAATAATTATTCAGGATAGTTCAAATATATTAGAATATCACTTATCCACTATGAAGTCCTTTATGGGAATATATTTAAAGATATACATGACTAACAAAACAGATACTGCATTATAAGAATTAATGAAGCATCGTATTTATATAATTAACCTCATTCAAAAATCAATTGGATAAGGTTAATCTAGTTTAATTTAAGTAAGTGTAATTACTGTAACATTTGTTCTTCAATCAGGTAGAATTTGATATTTAACTTATAAGAGCTTTTTATTTTTATTTTTTATAATGTATCCTATCATTTTTTACTCTTAAAACTATATTAACTCAACTTGTTTGGATGAAAAAATGTTAGTAAATTTTGACTTTTTGAGCGCGTTGGAGGCTTAATTGTCGCTGGAGATTAGGTGAGGCTATGTTGGGGTGTTGATGGAATGCTGAAAACTAGGAGGGCCCGTTCCTAATTCACCAAATCTTAGAGTTTGTTGTAGGGATGTTAATAGGCAGAGTAAGGGCCGGAGTGTGCTTATCCTACTTCATATATCAGTTAATAAAATTTCTCCTTCTACTCGTACCATATATTTAATATCAGATAAGCTTCTATTACCATTCTTGCGCCCCGTTAAATGAACACCCCCCTCTCCTCGAAGTACTGCCCAACTAAGTTAATAGCATTAAATTTTTTCAAGATACCAAGGAAAATGAATAGATTAAAAATCAGTAAAAAAAAAAAAAAAACTTTGATCATAAAACTAAAGAAATTTCTAATAATATAAAATTTATATTACAATATATAAAAATATGTTAAAAATATATACAAACTCATATGATGTTTATGTACAAATATATAAGAATATATTAATAAAGGTAACAAATATACCACTATAGCGAGGCGGGGTGGATAAACTCCTATAACACCCCACCCCTAATAGGGTTTTTGGCAAAATACACTACCTCTACCCCTATGATACTCTTGTAGTAAAGATGTGACGAAATATCATTGTCTTCTTTAGTTTGCTGTAATTTCACCAAATTTCAGAGTCCACTATGGTTTTTACCAAATTTAATATCCAACATAATGTTGTCGAAAGTGAGCCCCTATCAAATCTAAGAACATTTGTGATGATCAAGAAGGTCGAGCCCAAAGAATGTCAAATTTTCTAATTATGGCATGGGACAAAGCATAAACAAAGAACCTTCGAGTGATACCTAATATGTATCGATTCAGTTGGAAATTTTGCTATTGATGATCTAAATTTGAATTAATGAATTTGTATAATGTAAACTTGGAAAAAGAAGTTTCTATGTACCTATAAAAAAGTAGACGACAGGTTTTATTGTGTAGGATAAAATTTCATTATTCAAGTTATTACGATATTCATAATTAAAGAAGGATGAGACTCATTTGAGCTTGAAAGGTGCTTTGGGTTGGTCAAATATGTGAAGAATTGAAGCGGCCTCGTGGACGTGATGTATGTCGAGTCTTTGAGGTTCACTTTAGAATATTTTTAGATGTATGTTCATTTTCTATCAAACAGAATTTAGTTTTCCGAAAATGAAAACAAAAATAGCTCAACTTTTTTACCATAATTTTTACCTTCTTTTCTTTTTCAAGTCTTTTTGACTCCTCTTTGTTATGGTCTTTCACCACCAGTATATTCAATCCTCTTGTTTGCTTATTGAAAGAAATATTAGAGTCCTTCACTCTCTTTAAGATCCCGTTTAAATTGGTTTTTTTAAAAAAAAAAATTTTAATAGCCTTTGAAAAACAGTTTTTTTGAGAAGTTGAAAATTTTGTCTTCTAAAAAAAGTTGTATTTGAGCTTTTCTTAAAGTTTTGGCTTTTTTAGAAATCTAATCAAATAGTTATTATAAATTTAATGTAACTTTTTCAGGAAAAAAAAGTATTTTTCTTGAAAAAAAAAAAAAAACTAATCTAAACAAGCCCTAACCCTAGTATTGGCCATAATAAAGGTGCAAGTTAGAAGTGGAATGCATTCTAAGCAGTCATGATGATAACTTCTAAAACAATAGATGTAAAGTGCTACTATCTTTAAGTTTGTTAAATTTATTTGAAGTGTCTTCTTTCTATTTTCTTCCACCCAAAAATTGGAATAAAAACCAAAGTAATTAGCGTATTTAATGGAACACTAGAATCTTGTATCCCACAAAAATTTGGATGAGGAAAATTGTTTTTTAGCAATAAATAACATGTTTCTTCATGCTAATTGAGAGGGCTCATCAGTCAAGTAGCGCTGCTTAAAAGGTGCTAGGTTATGCCTAAGTTTGGGACGGCTATATTAAGAGTGTTGTTAGATATTATTTTTCTCTTTTATATTTGTTATCTCAATATATATATATATATGTACGTATGTATGTATATAATTTGCATGTCAAAATATAATAATTTTTTAATTTAGCAAACTAAACATAATATAAAAATAATATATAAATGAATAGAAAAATAAAAAACTGATATTTAGCAATTCTCCTACACCATATACCAACTTCCCTAGTTAATACAAAAGATAAGTGGATGATCCAAGTCTAAGCTATTCAGATTTGACAATTTGGGTTCCATTGTATGATATGCTCTCTGATGGAACATCATTAATTTTGGCAAATTTGGAGAGGATTGATGTCCTAGGTCAACGTCGTCTAGTGGGTTACGGCTCGGTTGGATTGGTTTTTTTCAAAAATATTTTTTTTAACAGCTTTTAAAAAATAATTTTTTTGAGAAGCTGAAAATTCTGACTTCTAATAAAAATTGTATTTGAGCTTTTTTTTTCAAAGTTTCAGCTTTTTTAAAAATAAAATCAAATAGTTATTGTAAATTTAATGTAACTTTTTCAGAAAAAAAAAATGTATTTTTTTTTTTGGAAAAAGTCAACCCAAACAGGCCCTTTTCTGGCTTATTTGGATTGGTTTTATTTTATAAAAATATTTTTTTAAATAGTTTTTTTTGGAATAAATGTTTAAATTAGATTTCAAGAAAAATAAAAACTTAAAAAAGCTCAATTTTAATTTCCTCTAAAAATCAAAGTTTCATGCTTCACAAAAAGTACTTTTTTTCAAAAAATGTTTAAAAAATACATTTAAAAAAACCAATCTAAATGAGCCATGTGTAGAAAAATAAAACATAGGGAAGATCAAGAGTGCAATCATCAAAATTCAGAAGTTTATTATCATTGGACGTGTCGATTTATGTACTACTCCATTACTCCTAAAACACACACACACACACACAACATAAAGAGAAAGAACAAAGAAAAGGCAAAACGTAGAGGAAAAAGGAGAAAAGAAGGAGCAAGGTGACGGAAGAATATTCAACGACGCGAGTGGCTGTCATTTTATCTGATGAGCACCAAGTTAGGATTGATGGTCCCTCATTATATATGCTCAGAAATTGGACCATTTTGGCGTCTTTCTATTAGATACCTCGTAAAATTTTAATTTTGGGATGTAACATAAGATTGCAAGTAAAATAAAAAGAGAACAATGGATGTCTCCTATGGTTAAGTAAAAAAACCGGATAATAATTTATTGTGATGAAGTATTACAAATTTGAATTTATATCTTCTCAAAACAAATATTGTTTGATCTTTATTTGATCTATAACATGGATTAAGGTGAGTCGTATATAACGATTTTTTTAACCTTAACCCTTAAGTGAATCCAACGTAATATAGCTAAAGTGCCTTTCTTGTAAAAAGACAAGAACAATAAAAGAGAAAAGAATTGAACGAAAACAATGGATGTGTACGTAGTTGTTCAATTTGTCAGTTCAACTCTTATGCTTAAATAAAACAAATATTGCTGAAATTTTATACATCCTATATTAAAGAAAAGATATTGAAGAAAAAATTTAGAAAGAAATATAAAAATTAATCTCTGATTTGAACAAATATTGTAAAGCAATTCTTAACAATAATATATTCCTTAATGACCTAAGCGACTATAATTTGACATTTTGATGAGCTGCATGAACAAATCAAACGCAAACCCAAACGCAACTACAAAATATAAATGAAAGTGGCAGTTCTTTCTTACCTCAAAGTTCACGCTGTTGTTAAGCTCGTTTTAGGGCTAAATGAATCAAAATATACATAAGTAGTCAGTGAACGGACATAATATAAATTTAGAGCTACTTAATCAAAGTTATTCTTTTTCAAATTAAAATATTTCATATTTTATTACATCTTATATATTAAAATTACATATTTATGTTAATGTAATTAAGTGATACAATTTTGTAACTATTAAACAAAAAATAAATATTAATAATAAAATCTTTCATTTATTTAATTTCAAGTTGGACGCTACACACACACAAATATATATATATATATATATATATATATATATATATTTGTGTGTGTGTAGATATATATGCACGACAGGGCACTCTGCATTTTATTAGGCAAGAAACAACTCAGTTAGTAGCTTTTTGCAGTATTATATGCACTAGTAAGTGACCCCTGCAGTACACGTGACTCAATATGAATTTAATATTATTGATTTATATAGTTAATTTATTTTATTGATCAATTTTGAAACAGCTCATTAATATTGCATATATATATATTATTTGTTCATCTAATTAATTAATTGTTTTAGTTAGATTCTTTCATTTACTCTTATATTGTTGGGAAAAAAAAAACATTTAAATCTCTTACTTTTACCCATTATACCAAATAAGTCTCTCAAATTTTTTTTTGGCCTTTCCAAATCCTTCTAACTTAACACTGTTAGTTAAAAGTTAAAGCAAAAGTTAGCTATGTTAAAAAAAGAAACTGAGGGATGACCTATTTGATCTAATGACTAAAAGTAAAGGATTTAAATGTCTTTTTCTCTATATTGTTGCATACTAAATGTTACTATATAATTAAATATATTTCAAATACTTTAAGAAAGTATGTAAAATTTTTCTTTATTTCTTACAAATTATACAAAATACAAATATTAATATTATATAACTAATATATATTAATATGTTAATATTATATACATTTTTTGTTGGAACAATTTCTTAAACGCGCATGAATATTGACAAAGCACTTCCGTGAGTTATTTCACAGAAGTAGTCAAAGTATTTTACATTGGCATTTTATGGTGAATCATAGTGTGGCAAATGGCAAATAAACTTTTAAAGGCAGAAAAGTTAATTACTGGACAACACCTTATATAGATAGATAGATATAGATGTTTTCTTGATACTGAAGGACGGTTCTCAACTTACATTTTTGCGTGTCTGATTTTTGTCAATATCCGCAAGATATTGGCTGTTCACTTGCTTAAGAAAGTGGACATTGATTATGATCATCAAACTCATTGACTACTTTTCCAATTGATGAGGATTTTAGACCAAATATATTTACATTGGTTCACTTCAATATGCTCAAAAAATCCAAACAATCTAGTAGTAGCTAAGCTCAAGTAATCTACCAAACTTGTAGTGATGATTTTGCAGTAACTAAAAGAAAAATCATATATAAATATAAATCACATTATAATTCGTACACAGCAAGAGAGAATCGATATCAATACGCTATAATTCGTACACAGCGAGAGAGAACTGATATCAATTGAAGTCATTTTTTTTTCAATCACAATTTAAAATTGTTAGTCGGTGATGATATTAATAGTAAACTCAAATTGTTATAAAAATTACAAAATTTCACACAAAACAAATATAAAAACTGAGTCAAAGTCCGCCCACTAGAAAATATCTTTTTTTTTGTCAGTTTGCTCATCTCTTGTTCACGCTTTTGTCCCTAGTACGAAGATATTAAGAAGTCACATTCTTGTTGTGTACATCATTTATGCATTCGCATGTGGAGGGTTGAGAAAAGAATGTACTTTCTTGGGGGACCTCGAACACTAGCAATTAATGGTGATCAACTGCACACTCCAGTTAATATCTCTCTCTGTCTCTCTCCATATATACATACATATATATATATGTATGCATACATACATGTACATATTTTATGGTCCCAATTTTCAATTATAGCTGCAGCACCCTTTATTCATTCTTCCTTATCTATACATGTGACCGCCCAAGAATCTTTTCTACATATATTTCTATCTTGTTGGAATCCTTCCAACACTTTTTTCTGTCGATTTTTCCCTCAGCATTTCTTAAGATATTCATAGCGATTCATTATATATTCGCATAACTTATAATTCTGTTTGAAATAATACTTGCATAAAATTTGTAATGGAGAAAAATGGCTTCGCCTTAGTCATTTGTTAATTTCAACAGTTTTTGCTGGGGAGAAATATATAAAGATCGAGGACTATGAGGCCTCAATATCAGCAGCTGTCCCGTGTCCTTCTTGAAGCCAATGCCACGGCTCCTACAGGAGTCGAAAACAGCACAAGCAGCTTGTATGATGGTAACGCGAGTTTTGACACTAACATGGTGATAATTCTTGCAGCGTTGCTGTGTGCATTGATATGTGCCCTCGGGCTAAATTCAATCGTACGTTACGCTCTCCGATGTACGCGACGATTGGGTCCTGAAACTCCAGAGCGGGTTGCTACACGCTTGGCATCGAGAGGTATGAAAAAGGATGAGCTGAGATTGATTCCTGAGGTTGTTTACAAGTCTGGTTTAAATATTCCGGCAACAGATTGCCCCATATGTCTTGCAGAGTTTAGAGAAGGTGAAATTGTACGGATCTTGCCTAGATGCAACCATGGCTTCCATGTTGAGTGTATAGATACGTGGTTGTTGTCGCGTTCATCATGTCCAACATGTAGGCAGATACTTCTTGTGCATTCAGTCACCTTGTAGTGCAGATGTGTCTAGGCTTAGGGCTCGTTTAGTATCCTTGTTATTGCCTGATTTCATTTTGGTTCATCAAAATTTAGAAACTTGCTCGTCTATTTTCGTTTTTGTTTTATGAAAAAACAGGAATGTACCAGTATCTGGTTTTTTCAACTTTGGTAAGTGATACCAATGAGCCCTTAGAGTCCGCCGTACCAGTACATCAGCCCTGAGGATGAAGTTTTCCTCATTGAAAAACTGTGCAGGAAACATACTAAATGTAGAAAATTTGTCTTCGCCAAGTACTTGTTTCAAGTCCTATCCATGGGGTCTAGAATAGGAGAGCCAAGACCTCATAGATGTCATCATGTAAAGCAATTTATACACATTACTTTGTACTCCTGAAATAGATAAAACTCCTAGATATTTGTATAAAAAACACTTGTCATCTTATGTAAATAAATTATGACTTACAAGACGAGAATACAATCGCAAAAGGAAAAAAAAAACAAATACAGAACGAGAATATGAAATTTGGACAACCTTATTTACTGTCAATAATTTTTGCGAGAATTTTCTTAAAGGTGTCCAATTTATGGAACTCTTGTTAGTGGCTCTATACCTTGTATATATCTATAGTGATTTTGGGCCTGTTTGGATTGCTTTTTTAAAAGTGTTTTTTAATAATTTTTTAAAAATAATTTTTTTTAGAAATTAAAAATTCTAACTTTTAAAAAAAATTATATTTAAACTTTTTTTTTAGAATTTTAACTTTTTTGAAAGTCAAATTAAATAATTATTACAAATTTAATATAATTTTTTCTAAAAAAAAGTCAATCCAGGACCTTGCAATTCATCCAGTAAGTCATGGCTCTTCTGGATTATGCGTGTTCCCTTAGTACTTTAGTTCCAAATGGCTAATTTTCCAGGCGCATGTTGGCTTGTCAATCAACATATTTATTTGCTTTCCTATTGTACTATATATATACATATACATATATATATGTGTGTATATATATATTCTTCAGATAATAATTTACTTTTTCTACTAAAGTTTTTCTTACTGTCCTTAAGGAGAGGACTCATAATATCTTTAGTTGACCCGAAAAACCTTCCATAACCAATGCTTTTTGTCCTCTTACTATTTTAATATCAATTTTGTTTTTCTAGATGTTATAATGAATAGCACTTAATCAATCATCATCCACTAATTGACCAATATTGTTTGTTGTCTAAATTGCGAATATTCAATGCACTTCAATTGGATATAAATATACTGCATCTAGTCAACTCACCAAAAGATAAAGGTGTTCTGCTAGGCATGGCCTGGCAAGTTGTGCTTCTAGGGGCTTTGAGCAAGTGAGACCATTCTCGCACTCGCTCAAATCAATGCTGGAGACCTTGGGTAGCTCGGCATACAGAGTTATACGATAGCACCCAATTTTTCTAAGGTTAACCCCCGAAGAAGCCCAGCAAAAATCACGTAAATCATAGTAGACCTTGATTGAATTGCAGTGCATCCATGCCTTCCAATACCAAACACAATCGCAATTCAGAATCAGCACTCGCAACTTCTTCAGATCTTCCAACATTATCAAAGTGATGTTCAGACTTGAATTTGATTATGTCGAAGCCCCGATCGCCTCAAGAGTACACGAATTCTTTCAAGAATGAAGTATCCAGCAACAGTGGTATCCGAAATAGATACATGTGGCGGGTTGAAAGGTGCGTCTGGGGGTAGTTGTGGAAATGCCTCTCTTGCACTTGCTTTCACGTAATTCAATTGCGGGAGATAAGATTGTTGGACTAATTTGTCCCTTCCTACTACTCTGTCTGACTCTTCCGTGGCTCTTTTTAAGTGTTTCAGGTTGATTTATCTTTAAAAGGGTTAACCAAAGGAGAACCCCTTTCCCACCTGGCCAGAGGCCCCTTAACCAGGCGGGAGGTAAATCGAGGGATGTGCGTGAGTGGCAGCCCGACCAGAGAGAGGACCAACGGGCGTGGAAATCCAGCAACAGCCCCCGCAATATTTCAGCGGAGTACTGCCGCCACACGGACTCGATCCCGCGTTGTCAGGGTGTCTCCACCCTAATCACCTGGCCACTTACCAACTCACCTATGCCCCTGGGGGCTTCAGGTTGATTTATCATTTCTGCAAGTGCCCACCCAAGGCATTTTGTGAATCATCTATAGCTAATGTAATGTCCTGTGAGATGTTGTTTATGTCAAGTCAAAGATGAGTCATAATTAATTAATTACGATTTTCTTCGTTGTGATGCACAATTAATAATGCATTTGATTTGCCCTTTTATTTATTTAATTTAAACAAAGATAAAAATAATGATATAGAACACATTTGATTGAATTTGTTTGTGGAAATTTTTGTCGCAGGCTTGCCCTGGGGGCTAGGGATGCCCTGCCCTGACAGTCGTTGGGTCTAGAACTTGTTTGGTTCTACTTATTTTTGTAATTTATAAACTTTTTAAAAAAATATTTTTTCACATATTTTTTATCATTATTATCACATTGCGGAAAGGTCTGTCCATGTGATGACGTTTGAGGTGGGAGCAGCGCTTGAAGATGCAAAGTGGCAGGCCCCTGTCTACTGTTTTGACAAGAGGGAAGCTGTTGCTGCTGGTGATGATATCAACACCCACTCCAACTCCAACTCCATACTCCCAATCGGATCAGACGGGATGAGAGGGGCAGAAGTGCATCGATCTAATAAATTCTAAACATTTGCTTCCCAGTAAATGTGTGTTTATCGCACTAAATCTTCATCTCCTCTCAAATGCAACTGTTAATTCCCAATTAATAGTATGGTAGTTATTTATGTACACTTTCTCTATTAAATTCTTTTTTTTTTCTTTCCTTATCAGATTTTTCAATCAATTGGCATTCTTTTTTCCTGGTCGCTTATTTTGAATTAAGACTGGCCCCATATAATAAGATCCCAAAAGGAATTCAAGAGCTGCTGCTGCTGATAATTCTTAAATTTTTTGCGATTTCTTCACAAGCCCGTCTCCAAGTTTTTAACGTCAGGGTTGTGTTATTTAATTTTTAATTTTTTAAAGCAAATTATGGGAAGACCTTCCATAACTTGAAGCACCAATGCTTTTCCAGATATTATGATGAATAGAACCAACATATTTACATGAAAAGCGCTAATATCACTCATGACCATCATGCATCAATTGGGCAAAATGTTTATTGTCTAAACTGTATGAATACTTCACACCTCAATTGGATATAAAAAGAACATGCTGCATATAATCAACCCTCAACCTTACAAAGCATGTAGAGTATAACTCGATCCATTAAATTTTTTTTTTTTGATGTAACATGCACGATAAAGGTGTTCTGCTAGACGTGGCCTGGCAAGTGCTTCAAGAGGCTTTGAGAGAGTGAGACCATTCTCGCATTCACTCAAATCAATGCTGGAGACATTGGGTGGCTTAGACCAAGTAAACCCCTGAAGAAGTCTAGCAAAAAGCACATAAATCATAACACATCCCAATGGAACTGCAGGGCATCCTCGCCTTCCAATACTAAATGCAAACAATCGCAGTTCAGAATCAGCTATGACAACTTCTTCAGATCTTCCACCATTAACGTTAAGATGGCGTTCAGGCTTGAATTTGAGATGCTCGTCCCACACTCTCGGATTACGTCCAAGCCCCGGTCGGCTCATAAGCACACGACTGCCTTTAGGAATCAAGTATCCGGCAACAGTGGTGTCCGAAACAGACACGTGGCAGGTTGAAAGGTGCGTTTGGGTGTAGTCGAAATGCCTCTCTTGCACATGCTTTCACATAATTCAATTGCGAGAGATGAGATTCTTGGACTAATTTGTCCCTTCCGACCACTTTGTCTAGCTCTTCCATGGCTCTTTCAAGTGTTTCTGGTTGATTTATCATTTCTGCAATTGCCCACTCGAGAGCATTTGGTGGATCATCTATAGCTAGTATTATGTCCTGTGAGATATTGTATATGTCAAATCAAATATGAGTTACAATTAATTAATAGTTTTTTTTTTTTTTGTGATGCACAACTAATAATAGTAAACCATAAAATATCTAAAAACTATTTTTTCTTGTTTTTTAAATGATACTTCTTTAACACAATATAGTATACACAATTCCACGCACATGCACGTAAAATTTCCTCGTACACAAGAAAAAAAAAGTCAGATAGACGCTCAAAAAGAAAACATAGAGAAAATCACATTAACACGATAGAAGCAACATAGTGTGTTAGTGTGTGTGTGTCTATATATATATATATATATAAAGACAAAATACACACAAGTATTCCTAGTTCTTATTTGTTAAAGAATGTTATTGCACTTTTAAAACCGGTCAAACATATTAATTTTTTAAATTTTATTAAACAGAAAGGGTCTCCGATCCAAATTAAGCACAAGTTTAATATCCTCTGCGAGGTCATTTTTTATTCCCTTCTCTTGGTCTTTCCTTTCAATGGTTGGTCATTGTAGAAATGACTCGACACTACTGCAAACATGTGATCACTAGTGTACTAGAAAAAATATAATAATAATGGGTCAATTTTTAGAACAGTCCCTTTTTATAATCAAAGACTTTTAGGCCTTTTAATTTTTAAATAAGTTAATTTTGTAACTCAATAAATCCTACACAAAAAAAAAGGGTACGGAGATGTTTCTTTTTTATTTATAAGTTGCAAGCTACAAAAACCCTTTTTTTTTTTTGAAAAAAAAAGAAACTAAGATAAGCAAGAGAAAATACACGATCCTTCAAAGGTGAATTAGAAAGGGTTTGGATTCTTACAAGAACTTGCGCTTTGATGTCTTCCGCTGTTAACATTTGCTGGCCATCTTTGTCCTTGACGCAAATTAAAAAATCAACAATATCTTCTTCCTCAGTTTTCAAGCCATGCTTCCACATTTGAATTCTCTCATCAATTTCATGATCACGATACTTCGCCACAATCTTAAGAGCTTCCTTGAGGTTCTTTTTCCGACCATGGAGATCAAACGAACGAAGCAATGGCACATAGTCTAATATATCCAATGGATAAATAGAGTCGTTGACTGTGAAGAGTGCAGCAACATGTTCCTCTTCCTCTTCACCTGTATGGTGAATGTGTGCTGGTTAATTTGACTAAATCAATCCAAACTAATTGAAAATTTCGTATTGGTTTGATTATTTTACATAGTTAAAAGCTAATTAGTTAGTTTCAAATTAGGACCAATTGGTTTTATTTGATTTAAAAAAAGTTTATAAACCAAAACAAGTTAAACGGAACTATATATGCATGTTCATTCCTAATTCTATATGTCTATTAGTTAATACAAATTGTACACACTATATTTACTCCCAATTTTATGTATGTGTATATTAATTAAACTTGTGATATATATAGTAAATCAAAGTTGATCTATTGTTTAATATATTTTTTTCTTTAAGTTATTAGATAATCTTCATTTTCTTCGCTTTTCTGAATTTTTGGATAAATATATATATTTTTTTACAAAAATGAAAACCTAACCAAAAAGAACCAACTTCAGAAATGTTAGTTTTGTTTTCGTTATTTTATATGAGTAGAAACCAATTAGATAATTTTTGCGGATAACCAATTAGATATAGTTTTTGTTGGGGAAAAATATGCAAACACGAAGAATACGAGAATAAATAACGGACACAAGAATTACGTGGTTCGACTTTAAAGCCTACGTCCACGGGCAGCAGAGAATAATTCTATTATTGATCACGAATGCTACAAGACTCTTACTTTGGTTTCTCTCTCACACATAACATAATGAGTATTGCCACATATATATAGTGCAAAGGTTTCCTAAACCTATTAAGCAGAAAAGGCAACTAATTAATTATGTGCTACAAAAGGTAACAAGCGAATAAGGTAATATGCTAATAAGGAAATTTGCTATTCTTGTTGCCCAAGAATACGAGCCACATTCAACAAATCTCCACCTTGGCACATATTTGCTCCAATTAATACACCATTATCCCTGCAGCCAACTGCCCCTAAGGGCTCAATGCTCTGCACCGCAAATAGCAACCAAGTCCAAGCAATGCTTAAACTAGCTGTCTGGAACCACCTTAGTCATCATATCTGCTGGATTCTCATTGGTAGATATCTTTTGCACCGATATGATTCCTTGTGATACAACATCTCTGATAAAGTGATATCTGATATTAATGTGTTTAGTCCTCTCATGATACATCTGATTCTTTATCAGATGGATTGCACTCTAGCTATCACAAAAGACTGTACTTGTATCTTACTGCAGTCCAAGATCACGAAACCAGGCCTTGTAACCACATGGCCTCCTTCACAGCTTCTGCAATTGCCATGTACTCCGCTTCAGTAGTCGACAATGCCACAGTAGACTGTAATGTCGCTTTCCAACTGATAGCACATCCAGAGAGAGTAAACACGTAACCCGTCAGAGATCTTCTCTTATCAAGGTCACCCGCAAAGTCTGAATCACAATAACCCACCAACCTCGCGCAATCTCCAGTCATCTTGTTAAACAGTAAACTTACATTTGCAGTGCTACGCAAATATCTCATTATCCATTTCACAGCTTCCCAGTGTGCTTTCCCAGCTAATGCCATATACCTGCTCACAACACTAATTGCATGTGAAATATCAGGACGAGTGCATACCATAGTATACATCAAGCTACCAACAGCACTAGAGTATGGAACATGAAACATATGCCACACCTCCTCCTCAGTTTAGGTGACAAATCTGCAGACAACTTGAAATGAGCAGCAAGCGACGCACTCACAGGCTTTGCTTTCAGCATCCCGAAACGCTCCAGCGCTTTCTCAATATAACTCTGCTGAGACTAGAACAGCTTCCCAACATTTCTACATCTGTGAATCTCCATGCCAAGAATCTTCTTCGCAGCTCCAAGATCCTTCATCTCAAACTTATCACCCAGCTGCTTTTTTAATTCGTCAATGGCAGACATGCTTCTAGCAGCAATAAGCATATCATCAACATACAACAACAAGTACACAAACGAACCATCTAGAAGCTTCTTGAGATATACACAGCTGTCGTAGGCACTCCTTGTGTATCCAGCACCTACCATGAATGTGTCAAATCTCTTGTACCATTGCTGAGGCGACTGCTTCAACCCATACAAGGACTTTTTCAGTTTGCAAACATGGTTCTCCTTACCAGGAACTACATACCCCTCCGGTTGACTCATGTAAATTTGCTCTTCAAGATCACCGTACAAAAACGCCGTTTTCATATCTAGCTACTCAAGCTCTAAGTCATGAAGAGCAACCAAGGCAAGTAAAACCCTGATGGAAGTATGCTTCACAACCGGAGAGAACACTTCGTTGAAGTCAATACCCTCTCTTTGTGTATAGCCTTTTGCCACCAACTGTGCCTTGTATCGAGGACCCTCAACCTCTAGAGTACCTTTCTTTTCTTGTAAACCCATTTGCAACCGACAACTCGCTGTCCCTTAGGCAATTCAACAAGCTCTTATGTTTAATTCTTATGAAGAGACTCAATCTCCTCACTCATGGCACCCACCCACTGAGCAGAATCTTTCCCAGATATGGCCTCTTTGTATGAATTCGGCTCATGTCCTTCAATTGTTTCGGCAACAGTCAAAGCATAATCAATAAGATCAGCGTATCCGTATCTTTGAGGCTCTCTAATCTGTCTCCTTTCTCGCCCAGTGGCAATGCTGTACTTTTGTTGTTCAGGCACATTTTGATCATGTATCTCAGTTGGTTGAGTCGGCTGAATTTGACTGCTACTATTGCTAGATGGAACATTTGGAACATCAGCAAATACCTCCACCTGCTCTTTGACACCGTGGTCTAAACCACCATCGCTTTCTCATTTTCTTGGTCTAATAAAGCAGACTCATTGAATATGACATCCCTGCTGATGAGGAAACCTGGAGACTTTGGATCTGTGCACCACAACTTGTAACATTTCCTCTCGGACGCATAGCCTAGAAATATGCATTTCTTTGCCCTCGGTTTCAATTTGCCATCCTTCACGTGAGCGTATGCAGGGCAACCGAACACCCTCAATTGAGAGTAGTCAGCAGGCTTACCAGACCATAACTCAAAAGGAGTTTTCAATTCAATAACTTTGGATGGAGACCTATTCACCAAGTAGCATGCTGTATTGACAGCTTCAGCCCAAAAGTCTTGACTCAAACCAAATTGGGAGAGCATACAACGAGCTCTCTCCACCAGAGTTCTATTCATGCGTTCTGCAACTCCATTCTGTTGTGGTGTCCTTACACATGTGCGGTGTCTCACAAAGCAATGTTTCCTGCAGAACTCATCAAACAATATTCCAACCCATTGTCAGTCCTAAGACGCTTAATTTGTTTACCAGTCTGCTTCTCAATCAACGTCTTCCACTCGACAAATATTGGAAATGCATCATCTTTAGTTTTCAAAAAGTATACCCACACCATCCGAGAGTATGCATCAATGAAAGTGATGTAATACCTGGAACCTTTCTTGGAAGGAATTTTATTAGGACCCCAAAGATCAGAATGAATATAATCAAGTGTACCTTTGGTGTTCTCTTGCCCCTTGCTGAATTTCACTCTGGTTTGCTTTCCAAAGACACAATGCTCGCAGAATTCAAGCTTTCTAGTTCTTTGTCCACAAAGCAAATCCCTCTTACTTAGCTCGGTCAGTCCCTTCTCACTCATATGGCCCAACCTTTTATGCCACAATTGCGTAGTGTCATTATCACTCTCCTCGGATGTAACAGGTGCAACACCTGTAACTGTACTACCTTCAAGGACATATAGGCCGCCAGTCAAGTTCCCTTTCAAGAGCACAATTGCACCTCTGGTCACCTTTAAAACACCATTCTCACTTCGAAATTTGTATCCATGAGAATCCAAACGCCCAAGAGAAATCAAGTTTTTCTTCAGCTCCGGTACATGCCAACACTCGAGAGATCTTGTAATACCATCAAACATCTTGATATTTACGATGCCCATTTCCTCCACCTTCAACGAAAGATCATTGCCTAGAAAGACTTTCCCTTCTCTTTTGGAATAAGAAAAGAACCAGTCGCGCCTAAGACACATATGAAACGTTACACCAGTATCAAGAATCCATTGATTATGCCACTGTGATCCACTCACAGTCAAAACTTTCCCGGTACTACTCGAGTTATCTCCATCACTGTCAGCACTCTCCACCACATTAGCTGAATTCTCCACCTTTTTCTTTCCCTTTTTCAATTTTGGACATTCTTTCTTAATATGACCCTTTTCATAACATTCAAAACAGCGTAGCTT
This sequence comes from Cordia subcordata, assembly GCA_028554755.1. Classification (NCBI taxonomy): domain Eukaryota; kingdom Viridiplantae; phylum Streptophyta; class Magnoliopsida; order Boraginales; family Cordiaceae; genus Cordia; species Cordia subcordata. The sequence continues at coordinate 5,554,932 of JAPTOF010000004.1, read as the reverse complement.
CCTTGCTCTTGATTTTGACCTTGACTTGCTTTTCTTTCTACCCGAAGATCCCCCTTTATTCTCCTATCTCCTTCTACTCATTAAACCTTCCCCATGAACTTCTTCCCTATGTCCCGGAATATGTGTTTGAAGATCTTTCGATTTTAATGAAGTAATCACATCTTCAAAGGTAATTTTATCCCTTCCGTACAACATAGTTTCCACAAAGTTCATATATGAAGGCGGTAAGGAGTATAATACAATCATAGCTTGTCTTCGTCATCAATTTTAACACCCAGATCCTTCAAAGCAATAAAACAAGAGGAAAACTCATCAAGGTGTTGCTTTAGTGACGTACCTTCTTTCATTCTAAGATGATACAATCGCTTCTTCAAATAGAGGCGATTGGTGAGAGATTTAGATGCATACAATTCCACCAAAGTATTTCAAGCCTTAATTGCTGTTGTCTTCTCAGCAATCTCTAGCAATACTTCATTTGTCACGGACATATGTATTGCACTCAAGGCTTTCGCTTCGAATTCTTCTCTTGCTGCTGGTTCCGTCTTTTTTGGGATCACTTCTTCAATGACTTTCCAAAGTCCCTACATTGTCATAAATGCCTTGAATCTGATCCTCCATAGACTGAAACTCATTTTTCCGTCAAACTTCTCGATTTCAAACTTTTCACCTATGGAAGACATCTTCGTTTGCTCAAAACTCACACTTCGGGATGGAATTTGGCTCAACAGATTGCAAAAACAGATTCAGCACGTCGATAAACCTTAGGAACACCCCTGGTCAACTTTGGTCAACACCGATCAAAGTCAAACCTATTGGTCAAAGTCAACACTGTCCCTAAACACGTACTTCGGAGCAGAATTTGGAAAAATAGAGCTCAAAAACGGACTCAGCACGTCAAAAAACGTGGGGTAAGGCTCTGGTTAAATGCGGTCAACCCTCGGTTAATGGTCAACGGTCAAAGTCAACCCCGGTCAAACCCGGGTCAACTGGTCAAACTGGCCGGAATTTTTTTTTCTCTGGACTCAACACCAAGTCCCAAAGGAAATAAATATTTTTTTTCTTTGGTCTTAAAATAAAAGCCCAACCCAAAAATATTTTCCTTTTATCTTTTGATTCAACTAAGCCTAAATAAAAAAAAATTCAAAGCCCAAGACCCAAGACCCAAGACCCAAAAGACCTAACCAAATTTGGACAAGGCCTCTACCCAGGCTCGATTCAAAAAACCCATACCCAAAACCCACTAACCCTAAACTTGCTTTACAAACTTGAACCAACTCCCAAAAAAAAAAAAATACCTGAATACCCAAAACTAACCTCAAAAGTACGCGAACTCTATCTTCTTCGCTTGTTCTTCAAACCCAAACACGAACCATGACCCACCGACTCAAGCTTCCACTCTAGCCACCAACGCTCAACGTAGACAGCACCGGAGCACTTCTCGCTGAACAAAGACCTTTGTTTGGTTAGGCACCGTTTGGTTTTGAGAAATTTTGGTTTTACAGTGAATTTTGATTTTTCCTTTTTCCCTCAAGCAGCGGATTAAAACCTGAGCTCTGATGCCAGTTTGTTGGGGAAAAATATGCAAACACGAAGAATACGACAAGAAATAAAGGACACAAGAATTACGTGATTCGGCTTTAAAGCCTACGTCCACGGGCAGCAGAGAATAATTCTATTATTGATCACGAATGCTACAAGGCTTTTACTTTGTTTTCTCTCTCACACATAACATAATGAGTATTGACACATATATATAGTGCAAAGGTTTTCTAAACCTATTAAGAAGAAAAGAAAACTAATTAATTATGTGCTACAAAAGATAACAAGCGAATAAGATAATATGCTAATAAGAAAATTTTCTATTCTTGTTGCCCAAGAATACGAGCCACATTCAACAGTTTCTAATGACAAACTACCTAATTTGATTTTATTTAAAACATGTATGAAGCCAAACGAAACAAAACAAACCATATTCACCCTATTTACCTGGTCCTCCATCTTTCATTCCTTTTCCAAAGAACCTTTTGTTGAAGATCATATTTCTCATCATGTTTGCACAATAATGGCGTCCGATGTTTCTTATATTCACCACACCGGCTGTCTTAGGGTTGTTGCATTGATTATATACGTATCGAACCAAATGATCTGCTTCCTCAAACAGTTTACTATGAAGCAAATGCTGTCTTGTTGGTGAAAGCACATCTGATCCTAGGATTTTCCTGATCTTTTTCCACTGATCATCAAGAGGGGCAAAAGCTACTGATAAATATCAGGAACTAGTAAGATCAGCTGAAACACACTTGGGTCGTGATGCGAAAACAGCGTCTTGTTTCTTTAGAATTTGAAGACTGATTTCAGGAGACGTGACGGGTATTATATGAACACCACCTAGTCGAATACAAGCGATTTCAGTGTTCATATCTTCCATGAATTTGTGAATCCAATGAAATGATGGCCTGTTATTAACAATATCAAATAAGCATTGCAATAAAGGCAATGGTTTGGGGCCTGGAGGAAGAGGGAGGTGTTTGATCATTTTTTGGTTATGTTTCCATTTGTACATGACAAATGTAGTACTCAACACAACCAAAAGTATCAGGATAGTTGACGAGGTGGTCTCCGTCAAGGAAAATTGGAAAGGGACTTGACCCATATGGGCAAGAGATGAGATGACTATATATCACTATTAGAAAAAAAAAAAAAAAGCTTTTTAATGATCGTTTAAATCGGTCTCTAAATAAAAAAATCGGTTAGTAAATGCAATTAGCGATCGATTTGCAACCGTTGGAAATCAGTTCACTAAATGCAGACATAGACGAGTCTCAATGACGGCTGCTATGGGGAGTGGTGTGAAGCAAAACATAATCATTAAGCATTATAATGCCTCAACGTTATATAAGCAGACAAAAAGATGAACGATAAACTTATCATTTCTTATATTGCACAGATCTATCATCTAATGGCCGCTTATTTTATTTCTTATAGTTCAAGTAGCCGCAGATTTCGGATCTGATGTCTCTTGGTTTGGGATTTAATTAGTATGGGGAATGGTCTATGGCGACGTTAGACCTCGTGAAGGGTCAAGATGGAGGGGAATATAATGAACGTGTAACAAGTAAGGATTGGAATCTTTTCCAAGTAAAATTGTCTTCGAATGACTAGAAAGTGAATTATAGTCTCTTAGATTTAAATAGGAAAATCTTGACTATTTAATTAAAAATATAATTAGTGTATTTAAAAAATAATTAATATTTCCTTTTTAAAATTTTTCCTTCTCATAATCTAACCAAAATTTGTCAAGTCATTCACTTTTCCTTTTTTATTTTTTTCTTAAACACAATATAAGCAGAACATATGATCAGATTGAGATAGCACTTAGAGCTTTTACATTGTTCCTATGAGCAAAATATATGGTCGATGTTATTGCATATTACTAGCTGGTTTTATTTGTGAAAACAAGATTTGCGGTTACAAGATACTTTGTTGTATTAGGTAGAGCTTGGTGGTTTGATAATCAAAGACTTATCATGGTTGTTCTTTTCTTCTTTGTTTTGAATAAGCTCCAAAAGAGTTAATTTTATTTTATACGTTGCGATTATGTTTTTAGAACCATCCAGACAATATTCTCATTGGGAATTAGTTATGTTGACACAAAATGAAAATTGGGGTTAAAAATTTACCTAAGATTCTTAATGTCAACAGGCAACATTGAAAATCATTATTGGGATATCGAGAAATTTATTATTATAAAAGTCACCGATCATTAATTTAGTGCATGTTTACAGTTGGAATTGATTTGGACCAAATACACAATTGAAAAATGCAGCTACAGTAACATGAACAAAACCAAAATAATATTCCCAAGAAGCTGCTCATACTGCTAAAGTCATCACATGGTTGTCTCCTAAAGTCCATATAGATCTTGAGCTATGGCTCTTCTATAGCGTTGAGATCATCTAAAAGAATTTTAAACTAATTCCAACTATAATCTTAAGTAGAAGAATACTTCAACAAGAGTTTAATCATTAATAATGAGTTTGTGATTCATAAAAAAGGCCATATTTTGATTATATTGTGTTTAGGAAAAAAATAAAAAAGGAAAAGTGAATGTCTTGACAAATTTTAATTAGGAAAAATATAAAAAAAGAACAATAATTATTTTTTTAAGTGCACTAATTATATTTTTAATTGAATTGCCAAATTTTTCCTATTTAAATTTAAGGACTAGAACTCACCTTCTAGTTACTCAAAGACAATTCTACTAAAAGAGGGTCTAGATCCAACAAATAAACCAATCGGAAATTGCTAATGGATTAAGATAGAAATTAGAAAGAGAGTGAGTGATGTAACGTGAGACGAGAGAAAGAAATAATAAGAAAGTGAGATTGTTATTTTCATACCATTAAAATATCGTTTAACGCACGCCCCCAATCCATTATGAGTATTGGAGCCAGGAGTACACTTGAAATCAACTTTCTAACTAGACACTATAATACAGCTTTTTGGCCATAGAAAATTAAGAATGGATAACACATTTTTTCCTTTTGGACTCTTTACCTCTACACTTTTTTTTTTTATAATTTGGATTTTCTCCTAATCTATATACAGCCTAGCTAAGAGGTGAAACACTAGGACACCAAAGTAAATCTTACGTTACATCCATTGAAAAACATATGATTGTGATTGTTAGTTTAGAATGTTTTAACATGAGATCAAAGCAATATTGACTCAATTTTGAGTTAGGTCCCTCACGTCAAAAAGGTCGGTAGTTGATATCGTTACGTTCTTTGTTTCGAGTGGATTAACATAATATATTTACATGTTAGAAACGGATTAAAGGTGAATGAGAAATTAGCAACCAAAGTTGAGTGTGTTACTAGTTTGGTTGTTAGATTTGGTTGTCTGTGAGTTTGTATCCCACATAGGAAAACCATTAAACTTTTCTCACTTTATATATAGATTCTTTTATAAGGTGTTTCAGCGAGGCATATGGAAGGAAGACTATACATGGTGGGCATGGTACTAAACCCACCACACACGCGCGCGCGCATGCCAGCACGGCACGGGCGGGTCCGGGGATGCGGCGTGGGTGTAGGTGTGGCACGGATTTTCACTCTTGTTTGTATTTTTTGGTAAAAAAAAAAATACTCAAACACTTGAAGATTTTGAAGAGGACGTAACTGATACATTAAAGCTCGGGATTTACTCTTTAGCACGTTTTGCTTATTGGCATCAAGTGAGCTTATTTCTTGGACGTTTTTGACTGTTGGAAGGACAGGTTTATGGCTCCCTTAATTGCTTTTTACTGGCTGCTCCTCTTTGCTCCACTATATATAGCCGTGTCTAGAAGGAGCTATATATCGAGCATTCCCGTATTAGCACATAACGTACTTTTATAAGTATTCTGCTAGTCTTATTTCCTTCATACAGAGAGAGTCCTACGCTTCTTGTTCGCCGGCTCTTGCTTCGGTGTGCTACCATAGTCAAGAGGTATAGTCGTTGTATCCTAGAAAGGATACGCCATAACCTTTAATACCGTGTGAAGGGGCGTAAATCCTTTAAGGAAATCTTGAATCTCGAGCCTCGACTAATTTCGTTTATTCTTATTTATTCGTTATTTCTAGTTCGGTTTCTATGTCTTGTTATTATTTCTACTTTATTTTATTACTAGTTTCTAACAGTGATAAAACCAGTACCATCAAGGGCACACACCCACTTCTTTTTTGTTTTCCCCCCTTTTTTTTGTTGTAGTTAGTAATATTAACAAATGTAAATAGAATCTAGAGAATATGCTGATCTCGTCAACTTAAAAAGAGCCACATAAATGTAAAAGGGAATTACCCTATTCCCCCTCCGAGTAATGGAACACATCTGATAAGGCAGAATCCTATCTTTGTAATCTTTTGTAATATTTTGTAATATAGTCTTTCCTTATGTATTATAGCATCAGTTTTGTAAATTAATTACTGAGAGATTGTAGCTGTGATTAGGCGAGTTATATTAATATGGCCATTGCTCAATATGGTAGGAAACCTCCTACTTAAGAGAAGAAAGCTTGTAGAGAAAACATATATAATAAACAAGGGAAAATTCCCTTTTTCATGGTATCAGCTTTGCTCAAGTAATATCATTACGCTAACCTAGCCTTCCTATGGCTGCCTCTGATAAAACGTTCCTCTCTATCTCTGAAATTGACACTGCTACAACCTCCTCGCCACTTATTTCTCTTCCTCAGGTAACTCAAATTCATCAAGACATATTTCTCAAACTTACCGCTGAAAATTATCTCCTATGGAAAAGTCAAGTTATCCCTATCTTATGAAGCCATAACCTACTTGGTTTTCTCGATGGCACCATCAAGAAGTCATCGTGCCCATCTAATGCAGTTTCAAAGTGGGAAAGTCTTGACTAGATGATACATGGTTAGATTTTAGTTTCCCCCTGCGATTTTGTCCTCTTCCAAGTCGTGGACAAAACTTCATCTCGTGAAGTCTGGCATACTTTAGAAACTCTCTATGGCTCGCTCTCGCGCTTGTATCCAGCATCTAAAAATGGCGTTACAATCTCTGCCAGAAGGGTCTCTCAGTGTTCATGAGTACATTCAAAAGGCCAAATCTTTGGCGTTGGCTCTCGCCAATTCTAGCAAATATGTTGAGGATGATGACTTGATTTTGTGGACCCTCAAAGGGCTAGGGTCATAATTCGACCCCATAGTTGCTGCCATCAACTCTATTTTAAGAAAAAAAAGAATGTGATTTAACTTTTGGTATTTAAATTTGGTATAATATGAAGTTAAGGGCCTGCAACTCATAACATTCAACAAAGGCTAGAACTTAGAACGAAAAAAGTGTAATTGCACTGTTAACTAACCTACTTCTTGTTTTTTCACTTACGTGCCATCTTTTTTCTTTCAGATCCTATTTGACATTTTCTTTATTTCCAAATCTTATGTTGCATTTTTTTATTCTATACCAAATCCTATGTGGCATTTTCTTTAAACAACAAATAAAAATAATGACTAAATGCCTTAAATTCAACCACAACATAAAAAAATTGAGACATTTTTGTTCTAAAAAGATATATGTTAATGTATATGCGCGGAAACCTCCTTCATATACTACTAGAAACTGATGAACTCAAATTAAGATACATTTGAGACGAAAATTTTCTGTGATAATTTGATATGGATTTAAGATGGAAACTTTAGACTAAATTTTCTTATAAGTTAATACAAATTTGAGATAGAATTTGAGATGCATTGGAGACGAAATCTTCGGTTTCAAAATTTGAGACGAGGATTTTGAGAAGAAAATTTTCTACATCAAATTTCTCTCAAATCCATTTTCAGACGGAATTTTGTAAGTTTGAGATGAAAAATTTCTGTCTCAAATTCAAAAATTTAAATTTTTGTTTTTTAATACTTGGAAGCTATACGTATTATATATTCAAGACATGACGTAGGTGTATATAAGCCAGATTAAAGACATCGATTTTCTCATACCAATCATTTCGAGACAAATTAAAGATACAATAAATTGAGAACAAAATCGTGTCTCATAAATAAAAGAATGAACTCACCGTATACTAGTATTAGTCAATGATCTTTCCTTGAAAGAAAAAAAAAATCCAGAAAAAAAGGTATATTAAAGGCAAATAACATGTTCTGAGAACAAAAGGAGTAATGCATATAATTTGAGAAATACATATAATTAAGGGAAAAAAGAATGCTTGAGTTGCGAAAGTAAATGAATAAATTTGGCTAGAGAGGCATGGGAAAGTGAGCGGAGGAGTAGGGTGAATATGGGGAGTTCATGACAAACGAAGGAGAGTGTGGGCCCGCATCAGGAGGGGTTCTTGGGGTGGTCATGGGGCTTGGTGATCTGGGCATCATGGAGCTCCGGCCGTATCGGTTCTCGCCGCTCCTCCTCGGCCCTTTCTCCGCCCATTTCAGCTCTTGTTGCTTCACTGTGCTTGGGTACCCCATGCAGCATCCCACCTGGCCTGCTTTTTGTATGTACCTACAATATGCCAACGAAACATCATCTTACTCCTACCCCCTGGCCCTGGAGTAATTTCTTTTTTGATTTTTTCATTTTTTTGGTTGATTGGGACTTATTTCAGATAATATAATTTTGGTTCTATCTCCATTTTTGTAAATCTCGCGATACAGGAATACGCTTCTATTCATCCATTTATTAAGTTATTAGTTAAAATAAAAATTCAAATTTCGAGATTTTCAGTCTGCAAGTCAATATCTTTATTGCTTGTTCTCATGCATCGGGGTGAAATTTAGACTACAAATGTCATAGAATATGCTTAAAGCGAAGACGCGCTCTCAAGTCCTATTTATTTATTTTTCCTACTAAGATTGTGGTTCAATATGGGTAAAGTTTCACAATTGGTTCTTATTATTTACAATAAGTGTTATTTTAGTTCCTATTATTTTCAAAAGTGACTCGTTCGTTCTCATCATTTCTAAAATGTGCTAATGTCGTCCCTATTATTTCAAAAGTAATATATTAATTTGGTCCCTAATGTTTACAAAGAATGCCAACTTGATTCACATTTTGAACTTCAAAAGCCGTCATGTTTACATGAGCAATTAATGAAGATAAAATTAATATTTTTTATAAACATTGAGGACCAAATAAATTACTTTTAATTACATAGGAATTCAATTTACACTTTTTACAAATATTATGAACAAAATGATTATATGAACAAAGTGATCGCTTTTGAAATAATAAAGATCAAAATAACATTCTTTTTACAAATAATAAGGATTGTTTTGTAGAATTTTTAATTAATTTAATATGCATGGACACTCGAATATAACTTTACAAGGATGTGATTGCCGGCCTAGAAAAGAGGTTTGTTTAAATATGCTATGCCTTTGTAGTTTCCCGTTAGATGCCAGAAAATTTCTGTTTTCACCTAGAAGTTAAAGACAAATTTCTTAGTGCTTTTGCTTGGCCCAACATACCCATTCTAATCAGTTATCTTTCATCATTCTAGGAGTTATCGACCACTGCATACAGAAGTTCGTTGCCCTTGTTCTTAAATAGTTTGGCCGGCTGCATATGATATTGACATGGTCAATTGTGATTACACTAATTTATTTCAAATTAATGCGTCTCTACTTTGTTCGGCATTATGCGTAATGTCACATAAATTTGTTTCAATTCCTGTGGCACGTTGCATAAATTCAACTTGTTAAAGGGGTTTTATTTTTTTTATTATCGGCCTCAAATATAAATAATGAAGTATCAATAAATGATGATTAGTATAAACACAGTAGATTCTTAGGCTCTATTTATTTTGGGAAAACATTTATGTCAGATCCCTCTCACCCCTCAACACTCCCCCGACACACATACATACATTTTTCAGTGTCATTAAAAAAATACTTTTAACTAATTTTTATTATAACAACTAAACAATGAAAAATATTTCTCAAGAAATATTTTCTAAGAAAATATTTTTTGTAGAAAATATTTTCCAAAACAAATGGAGAATATAAAGGAGTAAATTAAAGATGAAATAAATGATTAAGATTCGCCCATATATGACTACGACAAATAGGAAACAAAGCCATGAAGGAAAATTAGAGGGTGCTTTTTGTGTTACGTACCGTTGGCTGAATCGTCTTCCCAGACACTGGATACACTTTCTACCTTCTGTCATCTCTCCCATTCCAATTCTCATGCATTGCCTGCAATAGACCCTTCCACACACCTGTGCGTATACTAAGTTTTAGTTCATCTATGCAGACCAAGCTAATGGGAATATTGGATTAAATCATTTCTATAGTCTTCTGCCTTCAAAATTAAAGATCAATGGTTATACAAGCATAAATTTTGAGTTCCTTCAAAGATAAAACAAGCAATACTTACTTATTAGTCACTTATCGGAATCGTAGTTTTTATGTGTGCCAAGATTGTACTGCTTTTAACATCCAAAAGAGTTGCCTTTAGAATTTATACTGTTAAGAATTATTAGGTTGGCAATCAAAAGAAATAATAGCTGTAGTTATGCATCCCATCGTCGCAATTGATATAGAGAATTTCTGAAAAATATCTGACGCTTCATAATAATAAAAGTAAAACAAATTCATTGCTCTTTGCAAGAAGCGCGCAAAAAGTCAAAGCAAGTGTTGAATATCGTAAAATGATGTTAGGGAAACAATAAAAAATGGATCCTCTCCTATTTTTAATTTTTTTTCCAGACATAGTAGGCATTCTTAACCCTTTAATCTGGATTCGGTATTTCAAAATTCGAGTTCTTATCCTTTTCTGCTTATTGGAGAGAATAAAAAATAGGATATTCAAATTAATTAGGGAGAAGATAGGGCATGCATTATTTATTTTTACCAGGCAACGATGACGGAAGATATAGATATAGTTGCTGCAGATGGTGCAAATATTGGAGTGAGGAATCCCAGGACGGCGCCGGCCGCCGCCTCTCTGGTGGTGCATGGAAGCCATGCTCATCCCACTCATTTGGCTAATGTCACTGAAAGCCATGCTATTCTCCACTCCATGCCTTGCCTGATGGTGATCATCATGAGCATAGTGCCCATGACCAAGACCATGACCATGACTATGATGTGTGTGATGACCACTATGACCATGACGATGATGAGCATACAAATCATGACCTCGGAGAATGTCGTCATCAAGCTGGTGGTGCGAATGGCTTCTCGATGGATCATAGGCATGATGAGCCGTCGGATGACGAAGATGATGATTATTATGCGCATGATGAAGAAGATGATGATGATTATTACTATGCATTGAAGCTTGAATGCTTCTGCTGAAATCTAGGCTGGGGAGTTTAGTTAAAGGAGCTGATGATGAGGAGGAGCCTTCACCTTTGTGGGTAGTTTCAGAAATCGGTTCCATGAGAAGCGATTTCTTCTTGTCTGAAGATGATGAGATGATATGGTGTTGTTGTTGTTGTTGTTGTTGCTGCCTCACTTCTGCAAAGTCTTGAAGCGTGAGGTTGACAGAGTCATCTGGGACCCCAAGATACATTTCTTCCAGCTCTCTTCTTGCTTTTTCTAATGTCGCCTTGTCACCCATTGCTGCTGATGATGATGATGATGATGATCAAATTTTCTGCCGATGGAAAACGCGTATAAATGATGAAAGTAAGTGAGTATTTGTAGTATTTTGTTTTGCTGAATATCTAGTGTATGTAGTTTTGTGAAGACTTACGTGATAGGTCAAGTTGAAGGCCGGCAATGAGTTGTACGTCAGGACAACACATGGTATTCCAATTCCTCAAAGAATTGGAAAATAAATTGGAAAATGATGTCACACATTTTTCTTGTCTCATTTAAATTAGGGTATCCTAAATAACATTGAATTGAGATTAATCTCTATCAAATCAGCAGAGGTGAAAAAAAAAGTTCTTCCAACAAGTACGTTTTTTTTAAATCGAACTTTTGTTCTTCTTCTTACGACATTGAGGCACTGTCACCTCAACCAACAACTTGTTGGTAAGTCGCACATTTTTGCTTTTAAGTCAAGCTCCAAATTATCACTTTATTATTAGGAACTTGTGAGTTTTGCATACTACATGGTGTTCACAAACCCCTCAGTTGTTGACGACCATCGTTTAAAAGATTTTTCTTTTCTTTCTTTTGTCATGTATTGCGTATAAAATATCAAGTCTCCATGAACTTTTAATTCCACACCGACATTCAAGTTCTATAAATGGTTAAAGAGTTGCAAAAATTAATAAAATTTGATCGTAGTAACACATAAATGTCTCAATGAGTCTATTCGGCATAACAATGTACTGGGACAAAATTACTTTTTGCCTTCTAAAAATCCTAAGCTCAAATTGCATGGCTTCCAAGTTGTTGAGCAAGAGCGTGAGAGATATATATAATCTTCAATTAGTTCATTTTCATAATTAGCTAGCCCTCCATCAGATGACATGAAAGGAAATGGAAATGTCTACTTCTTGCGTACTAGGTGCATGGTAGTTGACTAGCCTAACTTATACGAGGAAAATAAGAAATTAGGCACTATTATTGTAATTTCTAATAATATAAAAATCTTTGTTATGTAATTGGTGATCGAGTGAATCGAATTTTGTTATATTTTTAAAACTTTCTTTTTTGAAAACGAAACAGGTCTAAACAAAACTACTATAGTGTAGAACTTCAATAAAGTACTATAATCACTTTATGAATTTTCTTTTCATTTTACAGTTGAAATGGACAACAAATAATCGAAATTCAAAAGTTGTGCTATGTTCCTAGATAGAGGGAAAACAAATATGAAGGACCAGAACAGTAACTACACAACCCCCATCCAGAAAACGAAAAAGGAAAAAACAAAAGAAAGAAACGAAAAGACATTTTTCTTTCATTGTTGATTTTTTCTTTTGCGACAAAAGAAATTCAACTGGCACAGCTTGATCTCTGGTACTAGGTGAATCCCGCCACCTGTAGTAGCCAAAATTGGCCTGACCCAAGGGCCGCTTATCTCGAAACACATGGTAAGGCAACCGTAGCCCATTAACGTTGCATGGCCCAAGAAAGCTCTTATGGGTTGTTGCTTTGCAGTAAAAGACGTGCTTAATAAGTGTGATTTGTATAATCACGTACGATATTATTCTAATCCCTCAAGATAAGCACGTCAGTAGGTAGTATATCTTTCCAGATAGGTTCAATTTTATTTATACGATAACTAAGAAGTCTCTAGAACACCAAAGGAGATATACAGTACCTATCCAATCAGATCAACATAATAAGAATGGAGCCATACAAGCCTCTACATCTGAGACGACTATAAATACACCATTCCAGGAGTGGCATAGAGGAGGACACACCCTTACACTGATATACATTGGATTTCTCAGGTTCGCACCTAGTTTTTTCTTTTATACAGGCCTTCCCTTTATATAGCTTAATAATCTTCCCTCTGATAACTGACTTGGGCATTGGAGTGTCTTTGGCCGGCATTACACCGGTGCCAAAGACTTACCCGCTTTCTCAGTTTCTCTTTTGCAAGTTATTAGTACCTTGAGTTTGTAATTATAGATTTTAGCATCTACACCACCAACTGGCAAAACTTTGGGTATACAGTATGTCCCTAAACTATGTACTAGTTAGGTTAAGGACACTTAACTCAGGACGGTGGACTAGATTCAAACTTGGGTTATGAGTTGTATCTATTTTCAATTCTTACTGCTGAGACATCCTTGGAGGACATCTTTTCATTTTTTATGGGAAAAAGCTAAAGGAGACCGAAGAGAAAAGAAAACAAGGATAGATTTTTTTTTTTAGGGAGAATGCCATTTTCTCCCATGGGTTTTACCATAAATCCCAAATTCTCCTGTGAACTTTTAGTTTTACCCATATTCCCTCATGAGTGTGAACTTTACCAAACAAACTCTTAAAAGCATTTTTATCTTTTTCTTTTTTTAAGACAAAAGATAATAATAGACAAAAAATATTAAAATCATTCAATTAATGACTATACTATTAAATAAAAAATTATACAAGATTACCTTAGAAGAATTTCTTTTACCCTTAAAGGAACTTTTTTTTTTATCTTTTAAATTTTTATAACCCATAAAAGAAAAGGAAAAAGAATGATAACTAGGAAACATTTAATAAAATCATTTATATAAAGAATCACAAAAAATAATTTCAAAATAAAGTAAAAAGATTGTTATTTTACAAAATTTGCCTTATACATACTATCAAAGAAAAATTAAGTTAGTTTTAAAATAACTTTTTTCCTAATATATACATCTCAAAGTAAAGCCTTTTTTCCTATCCTTGTGCATTAATTTTTGCATCTAGTTAAATATTTAAAAAATAAAAAATAATTTATTATATAAATTTTGCATTATTCACAAAATTAAGAAAGAAATTTAAACAGCTTATGTATCAAATTAAAGGTATTTTTTTTTAGCTCAAGGTATAATGTTTTTTAAAATGAGCTAACATTTAAAAACATAAGACAAAAAATAAAAATAACTGGAAATAAGACATTGTTTAGCAAGACTTGAGATCATGGTTGGGGAAAACGGGTAAAAGTATAACTTCACGGGGGTATTTGAGATTTATGCTAAAACTCACGGGAGAAAATGACATTCTCGCGATTATTTTACCATCATGCTTCCTTATGTATTTTGTTTTTTTTTTTTAAAAAAAAAGCAAATAGCTCAGTGTCTCTCTCTCTCTCTCTCTCTATCTCACGCTTTCTCTCTTTCTCTCTCTCTTATCCTTTCCTTTCTTTCTCATTGTTCTTCTCTCTCCTTCGTCCTTCTCTCTCCTTCCAATCGCACCGCTTCACTTTGATTCAATTCATCAATTGTAGCTCAACATCGACATTTGCAATTTTAGAAATCAGATTCAAATTACAAAACACAACAACATTGAGCTCTTTGATGCTAATGTGATTTCATCTCTCTAAAACAAATTACAATCACATTTTCAATGCAAATTTGTTTTTGAAAAAAATAGATATATAAGACTCACAATGCTCTAAATTTTGTTGAACAATATCGAATGAATCTCTTTTTGGAAAAATAGATTTACATGTGTGTATATGTATGTGTTTTTTCACTAATTTCTAGAAATATTGTTCATATTCATAAATGTGACAAATTGCGAATTTCCAATGAACTAACAGATTATGAATTCTAAACAAATATGTCTTTACTTTCACTTCAATTAACTTTGATGAACAAAAAGATTTTGCATACTGATCAAACATTTGTGACTATTTCAATGAATAAATGTCTGTAACTATTTAAGTGAACAAACAACCTATCAACGGTGAACAAATATTATTTTTATTCTGAACAAATTTCTGTAATTGTTGCTTACAATTTACATGTGAACAGATATTGCAATGAATTCTCAATTTTCAATGAACAAATAGCTTATCAACTGAGAACAAATAGTGTTTTTATTATGAACAAACATCTATAGCTGTTTCTACAAATTTTCTAGTGAACAGGTATTGTCATGAATTCTTAATTTTCAATGAACAAATAGCTTATTAATTAAATAGTGTTTTTAAACTGAACAAATAGTACTCATTCAATATAAAGTGAAAAATCTAGGAGCTCAAATATGCAACACGAAGAAAATTCTAGTGAAAAAATTCAGCAACTCAAACATGCAAGATAAGGGAAATTCTTCCTTAAATAGATTCAACAAGAACTGAACCGACTCGACCATGCCGAGTCAACTCAGTCTCAATGCTAAAAATAGTTAAAAACTTGCGACATTCATATTGTCGTTGGCACCAAATCCAACCACCATAAGCCAATCCACCACCTCCACGACCGTCCTCGTGTCGCTACGATGCTTTTGGTTTACTTCAAGCCCAGGAGAGAGCTTCAAACTCGAAACGCCATTAAAGCCTAAAGCTTCAAGCTCCGATTAAGCCCCAATAGAACTGCCCTAGTGTGCGTATATGTGTGTGCATCTCTATGTGTATGCGAGAGTGTGTGCATGAGTCTGTGTGTTTCGATGTGTTTATGTGTACGAGTGCATGTTTTTGTGTGTATGAGAGTGAGAGGTAGGGGCAAGATCAGATTTGTTATATATATATATATATGTATATATATATATAAAAGCATAGGGGCACCATGCGTTGAAGAAAGACCTTCCACAGGTGCACTATATAATTTGCGATCAGATAAGAGTGCAAAAAAAATTATTTATGCCTGCATAGTCTAAGCACAAAGAGTAAATGAGAAGACCAGATAGGTCGAATCTTTTAATTTTTTTAGTGCTATGGTCCTTTTCTCCCCATAAAAATAAAAATAAAAATAAAAATAAAAATAAAAATAATGAAATGAAAAAAGGGAAAAGCCAAAAAAAGGAAAAAAAGAGTATATTCGATACAATCAACTTGGGCAACAATAGGCACGCTGGCGTGGCCGGCTTCTTCATTCTTAATATTGTCTTTCCATTTCTATTGCTAAAAAATTCACCTTTTTCGATACAATATATGACCCATAATTAGTTATTTATTTTATCACCGTATTTTACGTCATGAGGAATTACAGGAAAGATACCATCGTGTGGAGAGTTTGGATTACTAAGATATTTTTAGAAAGCAGTACAAAAGCATACGTACAAAAATAAATTGTTATATTCCAGAAAAAATTATCACACTATACTCTCTTTCATTTTTTAAAATAAGTAGTTATTAAAGCATAAATTTAGTTATGGGAAGACAAAATTGGTGAAAATTACAAGGGTTATTAGAAATAAATGAGAAAATTTGTCATGGGTAAGGTCACTCTGACTAATTTTAGTAACAAAATTTGTCACGAGTAGACAGTTACACTGAGTGGTTAATGATGAATGACATAATGTTTTGTTGTTTCTTTATGAACCGACAGTTATCTTCTTAATTGGTCTTGCTGAAAGAAAAAACTGAAGGTGTAGTATGCTCTACTTGTATCTCTCTAATTGCTGGATAATGCATTTTCGGGGGGCGGGGGGGGGGTACTTCTACCTAGCACCTAATGTAAGCTCTCATACATGCTGTTATTTATTGGTACACTTGGGAAGAAAAATTATACTTGACAACTAGCTACACATTTGCATGGCTTTTACGTACGTAAAATTATTAAATCTTGAAGATGGACATCTATTTTGATTAGTTTTTTTTTTTTTTCAATTACATACATGTCGTCATGCACGTTGGCACTTGAATGAAGACAATACCTAGATCCTGCATAAACACGATCGACTTGTTTAATTTGCAAAAGTAAAATAATGACTTCCTCTCAATTTGCAAGATGCATGGGTAACTCAAGATGCATGGGTAACTCTCACTCGGGTGTCCTCTCTGATTTTTTTTAGCTTAGATTTTGCTACTAATCACATTTTTTTTAATTCTTTACTCTAAATTTAACCGTCGTTCATAATGGGGTTTGAACCCATGTACGAAAGAATAATTTCAACCAATTGATCAGTTACTCATCCCGTTGGCTTCTAATACAATAAATACTTGTCCATTGCTTATCACAAATGGAGCTAAAGTTGGGATTAGAAAGCAGATCTCGGTGCTGGTTGCATCTATAGTATGTATCTTCCGATGCAGTAGTTGAGATATGCTATGCAGTACCTTTTTTCAATGTACGTAGCTAGCCTAGTTAAGTTTCTTCTTGGTAATATGCAGCCCAAATATCTCGGTGTCTTACCATTAGTTTAGCTAGTTCATTAACTTTCGCTAAAATGCTTAGAAATTGAGGATCAATCAACGGGGAAAAATGCTTTAATTAGAAATTGAAAGCAATAGCATGTTTTCAGAAGAAAAGGAGTAAACATGTATAGAATATTGGAAATACATCACTGCCACTAAAATGCTTAGAAATTGAGGATCAATCATCGGGGGGAAATGCTTAATTAAAAATTGAAAGCAATAACATGTTTTCTTTCTTTTTTTTTTTTTGGGTTTTGTCAAAAAAAAAATCATTACATTAATAACATAGAAAATTATATTAGTACTATTCGCCCTAGATCAAGAGAATCTCAGATGCAAGAGGGAATTAATAGCCAAGTTACATTGAATGTCATCCCTTCTAATGGTCTTAGTTAACCAATCGACAACCACATTAGTCGATCTGTTAATAAACAAATAAAAATGTGAGGACTGCAGTCCAAATAGAGTATAATATATGCATATATAACAGGTTCTCATAACAAAAGGTGTAATGTATGTAATATTGGAAATACAAGGGGGGGCGAGGGGGGAAATATTGAGTCCCAAATACAAGAGGCACGCGAAGCAGATTGTGGCCCTGGAGGATCGGAGTGGTTTAATTTTGGGGGTCACGGTGTTGGTGATATCTCGGCATATCATGGAAGTACAAGTACTCCTCCAGCTCCTCCTGGGCCCCTTTCTCTGACAATTTTTTTTTCTTTCGTGCATGGATAGGTCATCTTGTCAAACAGTGAGAAGCATGCGATCATCACATGTTTTATTATTTTTCACATTTTTATTTGGCATGTGGCTCTTATCCTGAAGCAATCTGCAAACCACTGCATAACTACACATGTATACTTGGCCAGGAATTGATCTCCTGTCTGTTTCCGAAACACTGATGATGTACATATAATTTCTAGTAGGGACTCTTGTCTACCCAAAAGCAGATCACGACCCTTCATCAGGTGCCCTTGACGGAACATAAAAAAATGACATTTCTAGGTATTAGCTTCTTCGCGTTTTCCACCATGATGATAGCATTATTTTCTTTCATATTATTCATACTTAGCTTCCTCCAGGATCAAAATGTTACGTCCCTACACCTAGGCCCGCGAAAGAGATTGATGTTATAAGTATAATTAATAATTATTTGGGCCTCTAATTAACTAATTCAAAATAGCTAAACAAGTTATTAATTATACTCACTCCACCCACTTATAAATAAGTCACAAATTATCCTACAAATTGATGTGATATATCACACAAAATTATGGCTTCTAGTAGGGTGCCTTTTCCAAATGTTGAAAAACAGGCCAACTTTTAGATGGATACACAAACTTATGGATGATCTAGATACTGACATTGTGTGCAATCGTCTAGAGGATGTTCTTATTCCTTGTAACATAGGGCAGACATTGTTTTGCAAGATTTAACGGCATAGGGAAAAATGACAAAACTAAAATCTGACGTAGAAGTTTGAAATTTGAGTTATAAAACTCACAAACATATTTTCTAGAAGAAACCAGGGGTTGGTCGAGGGACTTCTTTGTTACCTTTCTCTCTTCTGTCGATGGACTTTTTTGTTACCTTTCTCTCTTTCTCTTTCTTTTCTTTAATATTTTTGGATCTCGTAAGTATTAAATATCACGTAACAATATGTAAAAAATGATTCCATTTTACAGTTGATTGAAAACCTCATCGTTATGTCCTATCTATTATTTAATTTGTTGGAGCTCATTGATGGGTGTCGAAACCACCAAAAATAAATTCCTATTTCTTACGTGGCAACTTTAATTTGTGTACGTGGTGAGAAAAGGGTCGAGTCCACAGGGATTGGGAGAATATTTTATTCTAATTATACCAAATAGATTACTCAAGTAAGTTGCAACCAAAATGGGGGGAATTAAATGCGAAATTAGTAAAATTACGAAATCTGTCTAGAGCACTGGTCACGCTACGTGGACACGCAATCTGACCAGAAAATAAAAAAACGTAAATAAAAATTAAATTGACTAAAATATGCAATTCTAAATTAATGCTAAGCTGGAAAATCAGAAAATCAGTGAGAATAAAACCTAGCCTGAGGAACAATCGCAATTTCAGCCAACAAATTCGATCATAGATGCAAAAATACTTTCAGCTATTTCGATAAATTAGTTATAGTTATTGGCTCGGCCTAATAACCTTATCTTTCCTTACAGAGTTGATAACGGTTTAAATCCCTACGATTTTTTCCGTAATCCCCTTACCTATTAGACGTTTTAATCCCCGGAGATACCCGCAAGATCTATCTAATGACAGCAATAAAAATCTAGAAAGACCCGATTCTAAAAGTCAATACTCTCGCGGTAATTGTTTATTTAGATCGCGTAATTACACAGGAAACCTGGCTACCACTATATTTAGATTAATTAAATTAATCTAATTGGCTACCTATTGTCATGCAATTAAATAATCGCGTGCAAAATTAAATAATCGCAGATCAATATTAATTATTAAAGCAGTAAATACGCAAATACCAAAATAGCATGAAAGGAAGAAAAACACTTAGATCTCATAAATTTGATGAACCGTAATCTTGATTAATCCTCGGCTAGAAAAGAAATTAGAACAGTTTCTCCAGGAATATTGCCCAAAGAGTAAAAAGAAAATTTATTGTCGTCTACTAAAAGTTGTCTACTTCTCCAGTGCAAATAAGAGGTATTTATATAATAAAAACCCTAATCTATTTTCCTTATTGGATAAGGAAACCTGGCCCAAAAATAATAAAAAGGTAAAAGCCTGAAATAAGTCTAACAAAATAAAAAGCCTGCTAATATTTAATCTAATTCCTTCCAAAAGTCCAGAAAAATATCTTCAATCTTGGTCAACCCACTCAAAACCCGCGTAGCAATCAAACAGCATTTTTCCACGTGACAACGTCAACTTTGATCATTACAAACTTGTCCAAAAAGCTTCAATATCCATATGTAATGCGTCCAGCTCCTTTTCCTAACCACATTTATGCAAAATTACATTAAAAATATCGATTAAGAAGCATTCTATTCCAAAATCAAGTACATCTAACATATAAATTAAATACTTATTTAGAACTTATCACTCATGATTGAAATGGTAGATAATCCATCAAATGCTGTCGAATGCACACTTGTAGAGATGCTAAAACACTTTTTTTATATTTTCTATTTCCTTAGAAAACTGTTTCATATTTTCTGAGAATAAAAACAAAAAAATAATTAATCAAATGAATTTTCTATCTTAATTTTTATTTTCTATGAAAATAAAAACAGAAAACAAGCAAACTAAACATACTCTAAATCAACCTAAACAACTTGAAAAGCCTTGGGATGATCTAGATATAGTAGTTGAAGAGAAAAACTAGTCCAAGAAGCCGATCTCCCTTGCCTTAATCAGGGCATGCGCCAAAACGGCAAACATTTCAATTGCATCCGATTGCACCATTCGATGTACTACATGTAGCCCACTCAGATGCTGATGCTGATATATCACACGATGATGATGATGATGATGATGATAATAATAATAAAAAAAATTAATAATAATAATAAAGGAGAAAGACATACAAGTCCCTCATATATATTTATTCCAAACAGGTCACTTAACTTGTTATAATCCCTTAGTTGGTCCTTCTAGTTAATAATTGTCTAATATTAGGAGGGCACTGAAGTTGTTTTGCAATATAACGAAATTAAAAGAAATAATTTTTAACAAATCCAAGACCACAAAGCTTTTAGTTCCTTTATTTTATTTTTTATATATAAAGAAGTTGATAGAAAGATGTTGTTTTCTATGTTGTAAAATTTATGTGGCCCGCAGCAATTGCTCAATTGCATTCCTTGAGGCTGCGACCGACAGTTGCTCAATGATATGCATACCGGGAATATGAGTAGCAGCCCGCATGTTCAACGTGCAAAGTAATAAGTTAGCTTCGTATTTAATTCATTTCTCACATTCTCTTTGCGTTTGTCTCATTTTCAATCTGCTCAGCATGCAACTATATATACCTGCCCGTGAAACTTACTTTGAATTACGCCAAACACTACTCCACTGGATCAGTTCTCGTACAACCTCTTAAATACGAAATGGAACACTACAGCACTATAGGTGCTCTTGTTACAGAAAACAATGATCTTGCTGCAATGATCATTAGTTTCACCAAATTATCCACCCTTTTAGCATTATTTTCTTTCACACTATTCATCTACAAGAGCATGACGATTAAGAAGCATGAATTAGCCTTACTTCCTCCAGGGCCGAAACCTTGGCCTATAGTAGGGTACCTTTGCCAAATGCTAATGAACAAGCCAACTTTTAGATGGATACACAAACTCATGGATGATTTCAATACGGAGATTATGTGTATCCGTCTAGGGGGTGTGCATGTGCTTGTTGTCACATCTCCTGAACTTGGGTGCAAGTTTTTGAAGAAGCATGACACAGTGTTTGCATCAAGGCCACTTTGCATGTCCGCCGAGCTTGCAAGTGACAAATACTTAACAACAGCTCTTGTCCCTTTTGGTGATCAGTGGAAGAAAATGAAGAGAATACTGGTTTCTGAGATACTTTCACCAGCAAGGCATTACTGGCTACAAGGGAAAAGAGATGAAGAATCTGATCACCTTGTACGCTATGTCTACTATCAATGTATCAACTCAATAGGATGCGGCGTTGTAAACCTAAGAATTGCAACGCGACACTACTGTGGAAATGTGAGTCGAAAAATTATTTTCGGCAAGAGATTCTTTGGAAAGGGGACAGAAGATGGAGGACCAAGCGCACAAGAAAAAGAGCACGTTTCAGCACTCTTCACAATTCTTCGTCATCTATATGCATTCTGTGCCTCAGATTACATGTCATGGCTAAGGAGGTTTGACATTAATGGGCACGAAAAGATCATGCAAAAAGCCATTGACAGTGTAATCAAGTACCATAACCCTGAAATTGATGAGAGAATTCAAATGCGGAAAGATGGTTTAAGAAATGAACAAGAGGATATTCTGGATATTGATCACACTCAAAGATATAAAAGGACAACCAACGTTAACAACAGCCGAAATCAAAGCTCAAGTCATTGTAAGATCTCCTTACAATACTCACTTTAATATCTATCTGATTTTATACGTGAAGTATACTATCAGATTGAGTTCAACATAACTTCCTTCATTAAGCTAATATTTTGAAAAAGTTGCAAAAGGTAAGCTATAGGATAGAATTAAATAACTCAATAGATAAATAAAATGATAAAATTAAAGTACCCTGGCCTTCAGCACAAGGCAAGCATGAAAATTCGCAAAGCTTAATACACATGGGAAAAAATGGGTAAAACAAAAATCTCATGCATAAATTTGACATTTAAGTTGTAAAGTTGACATACATTTTCTATAGCATGAAAAAGCGAAAAGTTGGTCGACAGACTTCTCTGATCTCTTTCTCTCTTCTCCCTCTTTTCTTTAATATTTTCTGATCTTGTTAGTATTAATCATTTAACAGTAAGTAAAAGTTTATTCCATGTTTGGGTTGAAAACCTCATTCTTGACATCCTATATATCGTCTATCATTTAATTTGCAGGAACTCATGATTGAATTAGTGGATAATCCATCAAATGCAATCGAGTGGGCACTTGCAGAGATGCTAAATCAACCAAAACTACTCGAAAAGGCTCGGCATGAATTAGACAGAGTGGTTGGAAGAGAAAGACTAGTCCAAGAAGCCGATCTTCCTCGCCTAAATTACATCAAAGCATGCGCTAGAGAGGCATTTCGGCTACATCCAGTTGCACCATTCAATGTACCACATGTAGCCCTCTCAGATGCTAATGTTGGTGGTTATTTCATCCCTAAGGGAAGCCATGTCTTGCTTAGTCGTCCTGGACTTGGTCGTAACGCTAGGCTATGGGATGAGCCCTTAAAGTTCAAGCCTGAGCGCCACATTAAGAATGATGGCTCTGAAGTAGTTCTTACTGATTCGGAGTTGCGCATTTTTTCGTTTAGCACGGGTAGGCGTGGATGTCCAGGTGTGTTGATGGGTTCAACTATGACAACAATGTTGTTGGCTAGGCTTCTCCAAGGCTTTAGTTGGAGCTTGCCACCTGGGGTGTCGAGCATAGAACTGAAGGAGAACAAATATGATCTTTTTCTTGAAAACCCTCTTCATGCAGTTGCTAAGCCAAGGTTGCCTAAGAATGTGTACCCTATAACTTGAAATTAGGTATACAATTTAAAAACTATATATTTTTGTGAGAATATATATTAAATGGTATGCAGTCAAATTGAAGAAATGTACTGATGATGATCAATTATATCAAATAAGAGCAGCTACTGTTACCAGTACTTACCTAGCTTGAAAATTACATTTGTTTCATCTAAAGGTATTTGCATTAGTTGCATTTTCAAGTATAATAAATATTAGCTATGCTTTCAAGTATAACATTAATTTTTAGTTGCATTGAAAACCTCACACTTATATAGGTCAAGTATAACTACTTAAATTTATTACCCTTTTAAATATAATTAGAGGCCAAAATATATAAAGATACTAGCTTGATTTGTTGTAGTATTTAAATATATATATATATATATATATAGAGAGAGAGAGAGAGAGAGAGAGAGAGAGAGAGATATAGAGAGAGAGAGAGGTGGTCCAAGTGGTCTTGGTCCTACCCATGAGCTATTGTCACCTGAGATGCCTGGAGAGGTTATGTACCAAGGACATGTCAATATTGTGAGGTACAGTTTCTCAGACTAGTCATTTTGGCAGTACGAGGAAATAATAAAAAGTTTGATTAATTAATATATATAAAAATAATAAAAAGTTTAAAGTAACAATTGTTACACTCCCTTGGACAATTTTGAACTTTCAAAGTTCAATATCAAACTTTAAATGTTAATTTCTTCTTTTTGAACGGGGTTAAAAAAAACATAATATAACTTTTGAAGTTCGAAAATTCTATGCTTACAAATTCTTTAAAAATTAGGTTAATTTTAGAAGCATTTAAAAATTAGAGTTAAAAAAAATTCCGATAAGAGACGGGCATTTTGGTAGTACGTGGAAACATGTGGATAAGAGATGCCTAAGACATCAAGTTAAGCAGAGAATTGTTTGCGTCCAAAATGGAAAATTATTTGTGAGAGAGGCAAATTAAATGTCTCGCCCAATCGACACCTGCATGCCCCTATTAGAAATGAAATGAATGATTTCAATCACTACCAATAAAAAAAAGAAGAAAAGAAAAAAACTTTTTGTTGTTAAGGCCTTTACTGGCGTTTCAGTATGCTACTAATACATTGGATGGCAGTTTGCTAGCCGTTAATTGCAACAATGCCATTAATTCCACCATCACAATTGGATCCGGTGGCGGTTTGCTATTTTGCAGTAATTGCACTTTTTAACGGCATTCAATATTATATTACCGTTGCAGTGTTCAAGTTTCGCCGCAGTTAGTACAGCCACTAAGAGCCTGTTTGAATTGGCTTTTTAGAAAAAATTTAATTTTTTAAAAAAATTACATTAAATTTATAATAGATATTTGATTTGATTTTAAAAAAAAACTAAAACTCTAAAAAAAGCTCAAATACAACTTTTTTCAGAAATCAGAATTTTTAACTTCTAAAGAAAAGCTGTTAAACAAAACAGTTTTTTAAAAAGCCAATCCAAACGGGCCCTAATAATAATTCACAAATTGTAATTTGTGGCGGTTAAGTGACCGCCACTGTGGGTCCCATTCCTTGGCGTTCATAATTTCCTCTTATTACAACTTTTTATTAAAATAAAATTTCATAGTCAATTAGTTAAAGATTTCCAAATCTAACTTTGGTTAATTTGGGAATTGACAAAGATATATTAACACGATTAAGGAAAAAAGAAATATTAAAAATTCAAATAAATATAAACCCAACTAGACCCAAATTAAATGAAATTAACACTCATGTCATATCCAAATAGAAGGATAATATTTAACATGAGAGAGCATTTTAAAAATAAAATATATCTAATTGACAGTTTTTTCAAATAAAGAGAAAAAAGATCTGCGCAAACAAGTCTCTGTTCCTATTTCATACATTTTATCTATCTTGGCTTGGGAGCAAATTGAATATTACTTTTCTGTATTCTAACTTATATACATCATATCCTTTATAGTATTAAAGCTAATTGATTACCACCCTAAAGTTTTTTTAAAAGTGTGTAGAACACTCCCTGCCATTAATTTTCCATTAGTTTTGACAGGAATTAGCACACACGTGCAAGTAAATTGTATATTAAACTCTTGTACTCTGACTTATATGCACCATACCTCCCTTGTAGTATCAAAGCTAGCTAATTATCCCTCAAATTTTTTAAAAATGTACAAACTGGCTAAAAATTAAAGTAGACGTTAAAAATACCTAACAACAGCTCTTGTCCTTTTTGGTGATCAGTGGAAGAAAATGAAGAAAAAGGTACTGGTTTCTGAGGTACTTTCACTAGTTAGGCACCGCTGGCTACAAGAAAAAAGAGATGAAGAATCTGTTCACCTTGTATGTTACGTGTACAATCAATGCATCAACTCAATGGGGTGTGGCGTTGTAAACCTAATAATTGCAACACGACACTACTGTAAATGTGATTCGAAAAATTATCTTCGGCCAGAGATTCTTTTGAAAAGGAGTGGAAGATGGAGGACCGGGCGCAGAAGAGGAGGAGCACGTTTCAGCAAAAATTAATAAAATTTTATCGCACTGGAACACATAAATGTCTCAATGAGTCTATTCGGCGTAACAATGTATTGAGACAAAATTATTTTTTGCTTCTAAAAATCCAATACTCAATTTGGCTTCCAAGTTGTTGAGCAAGAGTGTGTGTGTATACATATACATACATACATACATACATATATATATATATATATATATATATATATAATCTTCATTAGTTCATTTTGATAATTAGGCATCCCTCCATCAGATGACATCAAAGGAAATGGAAATGTCTACTTCTTGCGTACTAGGTGCACGGTAGCTGACTAGCCTAAATTATATGAAGAAATTAAGAAATTGTAGGGCGCTATTATTGTAACTTCCAGCACTACAAAAATCTTTGTTATGTAATTGGTGATCGAGTGAACCGAGTTTTGTTATTTTTTATTTTTTGTAATTTTCCCCGTTAAAATGAAACAGGTCCAGACAAAACTACTATAGTGTAGAACATCGTCAATACAGTACTATAATCACTTTATGAATTTTCTTTCTTTTCATTTGAAATATTATAGTTGAACCGGACAACAATATAATATGAAGGAAAAGAATAGTAATTACACAACCCCCTCCCAAATATTATAGTTGAAATGGAAACAATATTATAGTCGGAATCCAAAATTATGCCACGTTACCAGATAGAGGGAAAACAAATATGAAGGAAAAGAATAGTAATTATACAAACCCCCAACCAAAGAAAGAGAAAAAAAAAAGAAAAAAAAAAGAAAGACGAAAATGACATTTTTCTTTTCATTCTTGGTGGGAAGAAGCCAAAGGAGGCCGGAAAGGAAAGAAAAGATAGATTTTTTTTATTTTCTTTGAAACAAAAGAACAGTCAGATAAGGTTGGGAAACAAGAATTGAACCTTTTCAAAGAGTAAAACGAGAAGGCCAGATAGGTTGAACCTTTTAATTTTTCAGTGACATGGTCCTCTTCTCCCGAAAAAAAAAATGAAATGAAAAAAGGAAAAAGCCAAAAAAAGGAAAAAAGAAAGCGTATATTCGATACAATCAACTAGGGCAACAATAAGCTGGCGTGGCCGGCGGCTTCGTTCTTAGTGTAGCCTTTCCGTTTCGCTTCTGTTGCTAAAAAATTTACCTTTTCCGATGCAATATATGACTTAGAATTATTCATTTATTTTATGACCTCAATTTTACGTCATCAGGAATTATAGGAAAGATACCATCGTGTGGAGAGTTTGAATTACTAAGACAGTTTTAGAAAGCAGTACAAGAGCATACTTACAAAAATAAGAGCCAATTTAGTTTTTCATTTTAAAAAATCAAACTGACTTTTGTAATTTAAAAGTCAGTTTTGAAAAAATAAAGATATTTGGTTTTTCATCTTAAAAGTTGGTTTGAACCAAAAAGTCAATAGAGTTTTGGACTCAAATAGATAAGTTAAAAGTTTTTACTCTCCCTTTACAGTTTGTAAGAAGTAGTTTTCAAAAAATTACAAAAATATCCTCATTGTTCTAATTATTAATATTTTCTTGAATTATAATTATAATTAAAAATAAATATAATATAATATTAAAAATAAAAATAAACTTAAATGTCTAAATTTAATTAAAATAAAATAACAAAAATTAATAATTTGTGATAATAAATAATTTAAATGGATTTAATAATAAATAATAAATAATTTTAATAATAAATAAAATTAATAAAAATATATTTTATTTAATAATTACTAAAAAATAATTATTAGTTAGCTATAATTTCTTTAAAAATTGTTCAAACAAGTTAAAATATAACTAACATAAAAAGTATATTATATTGGAGCAAATAATAGTTTATTATTAAAAGTGTGAAAATGTCTCTTTTAGTAATTTAAACAACCAACCATTATTTTTAAATATAAAACCAAGCATCATCTTGTTTAATAAAAGTCCATTTCATATAAAAGTAATCAAACATAATTCCGTTTTTACCAAAGTCTTTTTAACCAAAAGTCTACTTCTAAATTGCCTTTTTATAAAACTGGTGTTTTCAAACTAGCCAAACTAACTCTAAGTTATTACGTTTAATTTCAGAATAAATTACCACACTATTACTCTCTTGCATTTTCTACAATAAATAGTTAGTTAAAGCATAAATTTAGTTATGGGAAGGCAATATTGGTGACAGCTGCAAGGGGTTAGAAATAAATGACAAAATTTATCATGAGTAATATCACTGGCTAATTTTAGTTGCAAAATTTGCCACGAGTGGACAGTTAAAATGTTTTGTTGCTTCCTCTTTAAGAACCGACAACTATCTTCTTTATTATTCTTGTTACATAAAACTAGACAGGACAGCACATTCTTTATGCTTTTTCAATTTTCTTTCGAAAGGGGATAACAAATATGTTTTGTGCACAGACATGAGCAAAATCTGAAGGTGTACTATGCTACTTGTTCGTCTCTAATTGGTGGATGATTTTTTTTTTTTTTCCTTTGTGGTTTTTGGGGGGGGGGGGGGTTGTGCTGCTTCCGGCGTCTATGCATCCATGTAACAACTAGTCATTTGCATGGCTCTTACGTACGCAAAATATTAAATCTTGAAAATGGACATCTAGTTTATTTTATTTTTTCAATTACATGTCATGCACGTTGGCGCTTGAATGAAGACAATAACTAGATCCTGCATAAACACGATCGACTTGTTTAATTTGCAAAAGTAAAATGACTTGCTCTCAATTTGCAAGATGCATGGGCAACTCTCACACGCAGGTGTCCTTTTTAATTTTTTAAGTTTAGATTTTGCTAACGATCACATTTCCTCCACTCTAAACACAATCGTCGTCCCTAGTGGAACTTTAGTTTCAAACAATTGAGTTACTCATCTGCTAGATTCTAATACAATGAAACTTGTCCATTGCTTATCATAAATTTAGATAAAGTTGGGATTAGGAGGCATATGTTGGTGCTAGTTGTACCTATAGTATGCATCTCCGATGCAGTAATTGAGGTATATGCCATGCTTAGATATTGAACGCAATGACATGTTTTCAGAACAAAAGGAGTAATGCATGTAATATTGGAAATACATAAGGGGAAAAAAAAAAAAGCTTGAGTACCAAATTTACAAGAGGCACAAGAAGCAGATTGTTGCCGTGGAGTGTCGGATTGCGTACTCCCAGAGCTCCTCCTCGGTCCCCTTCTCTCTGCCCATTTCTTTTTCTTTCATACGTGCATGTTTAATATTTATCACATCTTATTTGGCATGTGGCTCTTATGTATCCTGCAATCTGCAAAGCACTGCATAACCACACATGTATACTTGGCCTGGAATTAATCTCCTGTGCATCACATGAACACTGTGATGATTTATATATAATTTCTAGTAGGGACTCTTGTTTACCCAAAAATAGATCACTACCTTTTAGGTCCCCTTGACGAAACATAAAACAATGTCGTTTCTGCATATTAGCTTCTCCTCATTTTTATCCACCTTGATGATAGCATTTTCTTCTTTCATATTATTCATCCACAAGAGTATAGCGATCAAGAAGCAAACCTTACTTCCCCCGGGGCCAAAATCTTGGCTTTTAGTAGGGTGCCTTCTCCAAATGTTAAAAAACAGGCCAACCTTTAGATGGATACACAAACTTATGGACGATCTCAACACAGAAATCACGTGTATCCGTCTAGGGGGTGTGCATGTGATTGTCGTCACTTCTCCTGAACTTGGGTGTGCGTTCTTGAAGAAGCATGACGCGATATTTGCATCAAGACTACGTTGCATGTCTGCAGAGCTTACAAGTAATAAATACTTAACAACAGCTCTTGTCCCTTTTGGTGATCAGTGGAAGAAAATGAAGAAAATACTAGTTTCCGAAGTACTTTCGCCAGTAAGGCACCGCTGGCTACAAGAAAAAAGAGATGAAGAATCTGAACATCTCATACTCTACGTGTATAATCAATGCATCAACTTAATGGGATGTGGCATTGTAAACCTAAGAATTGCAACACGACACTACTGTGGAAATGTGATTCGAAAAATTATCCTGGGCAAGAGAATCTTTGGAAAAGGGATGGAAGATGGTGGACCAGGCGCACAAGAAGAAGAGCATGTTTTAGCACTTTTCACAATTCTTGCTCATCTATATGCATTTTGTGGCTCAGATTACATGTCATGGCTAAGGAGGTTCGACATTAATGGTCATCAAAAGATCATTCAAAAAACCACTGATAGTGTAATCAAGTACCATAACCCTGAAATTGTGACAAAGGTAGAAGTCAAATAAGCACATGGGTAAAGAAAACAGTTACAAGACATGTGCTTAAGCTTGATATTAGTTAGTGGAAGTAATAGTTAGTTATGCTGAGTCAGCACTTAGTTCTTGTCTATATATATATATCTTAATATTGTAAATAGTAAAGTGAATTCGGTTAATGAGAATCACAAATTTCTCTATTTTCATGTTTCTTGTCATGGTATCCAGAGCCAAGATCCTTTCTTTTTTCCTTTAGGTTCTCTCATGGCGGTTCTCATCTCAGCTCGAAACTTTGAGCTTCATCTTTCATTGTTTTACTGTGCTTAGTAGCAAAATCAACTCCGATCGATTCTTTCGATCGATTCTTCTGCTTGATTCTTCCGTTTGTTTCTTCTCCAGCTAATTCTTTCTTTTTTCGTCATCAAACCCTAGGTCTTTCGAGTACTCTGATTGAATATTTGAGCTCCTAACAATGGCACCTTCTGCAACAATTGAACCGCTTACTGGTCTTCCTTATATCTTGCAACATATCAACACTTTCACACAATTCAAGCTTGATAACTCCAATTATCTCATGTGGAAATCGCATGTTGCTAGTATGCTTGATGCAACTGAGCTTTTAGATCACATTACTGGAGCTCAGCCATGTCCTCCGAAGCTGATCTCAAACAATAATGGAGATTTGGTTGTTAATCCAGCCTATGTTGAGTGGAAATCTGTTGACAAGCATCTCCGGCCATGTCTTACTGGTTCACTAACTCCGGCAGTCATGTCTCAGGTGATGTTACTTCCAACTACTCCTGAAATTTTGCTTGCTCTGGAAAAACGCTATGCTTCTGTATCCGTTACACATGTTTATCAACTTAGACAACGGTTGCATAATCTTAATAAAGGTGCTCAGACTATGCAGCAGTACCTTGATCATATGAAGGGACTTCTTTCTACTTTAGCTATTGTTGGTGAACCAGTTCGAGATGCTGATATTGTTATATGCACACTCAAAGGTCTTCCTGCCCAATATAATAATTTTAAAGGTTCAATTCGTGTTAAAGCTGAGCCTATTACTGCTTCAGAATTGGTCAATTTACTCATGATAGAAGAGGTTCAAATGCAGCTTGATAACACCTTGACATTATCACAGTCCTCTTCATCTTCTATTGATCTTCACACAGCTCTAAATATTTAGAGACAGAGCTTTAATTCC
Organism: Cordia subcordata; assembly: GCA_028554755.1. Classification (NCBI taxonomy): domain Eukaryota; kingdom Viridiplantae; phylum Streptophyta; class Magnoliopsida; order Boraginales; family Cordiaceae; genus Cordia; species Cordia subcordata. The sequence continues at coordinate 5,523,579 of JAPTOF010000004.1, read as the reverse complement.
ATGGGTTATAGAGGTCGAGGTAGAAATAATAACAATTTAACAAGAGGCAGAGGAAGGTCATTTGGCAGGAATAATTCTTTTACGCAAAATAGTTCATCACAACAGATGACTAGCATTGGTCAATCTAATGTCTCTTCTGAGCCTGTATATTGTCAGATATGCAAAAGTCTAATCATAAAGCTATTGATTGTTGGCATAGGTTTGCTGCTGTGAACTATGCTAGCACTAAGCCTAAGAAACAGGCCTATTCCACTCAGCAGACATCTACTCATTATTCTGATCAGGCTTGGATTTTGGATATTGGTGCAAATACTCATGTGACTGGAGATCTTACAAACTTTACTACATATTAGCCTTATCAAGGAGTTGATTCTATCTCGGTAAGGAGTGGACATTCTCTGGCAATTGCACATACAGGGATAGGTATTTTGACCACTTCTAGCCATTCCTTTTCTCTAACCAGTTTACTTCATGTTCTTAAACTGGCCACCAACTTACTTTCAGTCTCTCAATTATCTAAAGATAATGATATATCTTTTGTTTTTACCTCTAAAGAGGTCCTTATACTAGACAATCAGACACAACAAATCTAGTTCAAGGGCCTCTGTAAAGATGGACTCTACTATTTGCCATCAGAAGCTTCATCTTCATCTTCATCATCCGCTAGTTTCTCTCCAACTGTTTTTGTTGCTATTCTTCCTTCTTCTGACATTTGGCATAAGAGGCTGGGACATCCTCATCTTGGAATAATGCAGTCTCTTAGTTCAGTGTTACAATGTTCTAGTACTGTAGATATAGTTTGTGAATCTTGTTCTGTGTCTAAAGCTCATAGGCTTTCCTTCAATTTGTCTGAGTCTGTAACTACACATCCTTTTGAACTTGTGCATTCAGATGTATGGGGTCCTGCTCCAGAACCATCTTTTATGCAATACAAATACTATATACTGTTTGTTGATGATTACACCAGGTATACCTGGCTTTATCCTTTCAAGTCAAAATAAGATGTTTTTAACGTTTTTCAATCATTTCATGCCATGGTTCATACTCAGTTTGATAGCAAAATTAAGGTACTAAGAACAGATAATGGCACAAAATTTGTTAATCATGCTTTTGGCAGCTTTTTGCAACAACATGGTACAATCCATCAGAGAACTTGTCCTCATACTCCTCAGCAGAATGGGAGAGTAGAGAGGAAACATGCTCATTTGATTGAAACTGTTATTGCCTTGCTTCATCAGTCTCATTTACCTAACATTTATTGGCTGGAGGTATTATCTACAGCAAATTATTTGATAAATAGACTTCGTAAACCTATTCTGAATGGGTGTTCTACTTTTGAATGTCTCTACAAAAAGAAACCAGATCATTCTTCCTTGAGAATATTTGGATGTCTATGTTTTCCATGGCTTAACCTTACACTCATAATAAATTGGAACCTAGATCTACATCCTGTGTTTTCTTGGGTTATTCTTCTCAATCAAAAGGTTACAGGTGCATGGATCTTTATACTAATGTCATTTATACATCTAGACATGTTAAGTTCTATGAACATATTTTTCCTTTCACTAATTCTATCTCATTGTCTTTATCCCTTACATCAAATGTTTGGTTTCCTAGTGACCCTATTACTGCATCTTCCAAGTCCACTCCATTTTTTGCTGCACAAGATTCTGTTATTCCTCAATTGTCTTCTCAGTCTCACAGTTCCTCTTCATCTGCACAGTCTCAAAATACTGCTTCAAGCAGTTCTTCTCATTAGCCTCACTCTATTTCTACATCATTACCTGCTCTTGTGTCTAATGCTCTTACATAGAATGTTCATCCTATGGTGACAAGATCTAAGATAGGTTCTTTAAAGCCTTCAAGGTTCTTAGTTAACAGTCTATCAATGGTATCTCCAAAAACTAAACCAAGTTCATATAAAGAAATAGCTAAAAATTATTATTGGCAAAAGGCTATGGAAGAAGAATTTGCTGCTTTGCAGTCTCAAAATACTTGGACACTTGTACCTCTGCCTGACAATAGAATACCTATTGGTTGTAAGTGGGTGTTTAAGATCAAAAGAAAAGCTGATGGTATAGTCTCTAGGTACAAGGCAAGACTGGTAGCAAAGGGTTTTCATCAATCATATAGTGTAGACTACTAAGAAACATTTAGTCCAGTGGTTAAAACACAAACAATTAGACTTGTACTTTCTATAGCTCTGCATTTTAACTGGCATATTAAACAGTTGGATGTTTCAAATGCTTTTCTTCATGGTACGCTACATGAAGAAGTTCTAATGCAGCAACCACATGGTTTTGAAGATCAAACTAATCCACATTTTGTCTGCAAACTACAAAAGTCCTTGTACGGACTCAAACAAGCTCCGAAGGCATGGTATCAAATGTTAAGTTAATTTCTGCTTGCAACTGGCTTTAAATGCAGCAGGGCAGACACTTCCTCGTTTTTTCAGAAAACTGCTAGTACATTTATAGTGATTCTAGTCTATGTAGATGATATTATCATCACAGGTTCTACCTTGTAACATATAGACACACTGATTACACTTATGAGCCAGAAATTTGCTATCAAAGATCTTGGCAGGCTGCATTATTTCCTGGGGATTGAAGTTGAACATACTGCCAATGGTTTATTTCTTCATCAATCTAAATATGCCAGTGATCTACTTAACAAAGTTGGGATGAAAGATTGCAAGCCTTGTACTACTCCTGTTGTGCCTTATCAAACTACTCAGTTATCTGACATTCCTTATGCTTCACCTACAGAATTTAGGAGTTATGTTGGGGCTTTGCAGTATCTAACCTTTACTAGGCCAAATCTACAATATGCCATTAATACTTTGTGTCAACATATGCATGCTCCAACACAAGAACATTATGCTGCTTTGAAAAGACTCTTTAGGTTTCTTCAGGGAACTCTACATTATGGATTACATTTTCAACCTTCTACTCTTAATCTTCTGGCATTTTCTGATGTTGATTGGGCAACAAATACTCAGGACAGAAAGTCCATCACTGGTTTTTGCATTTTTCTGGGAGACAACTTGATATCTTGGTGTTCTAAGAGGCAACCAACAGTTGCTGGAAGCTCTACTGAAGCTAAATATAGGAGCCTAGCTTTTACTGCTGCTGAGCTTAAATGGCTAACTTTTATTCTGTAGGATCTTGATATTCCAGTTCTCACTCCACAGTTATGGTGTGATAATGCATCTGCTATAGCTCTTGCTGCTAATCTTGTTAATCACAGTCGTACTAAACATATTGATTTGGATTATCATTTTGTTCGAGAATTAGTGCATGCTAAATTACTGCAGCTTCATCATATTTCTGGACGTGAGCAATTAGCTGATCTTTTTACTAAAGCTCTGCCTCTTTCTCAGTTCTCCTACTTAACTGCCAAGCTTCCTCTTCGATCTCGAAGCTCAGCTTGAGGGGGGCTGACAAAGGCAGAAGTCAAATAAGCACGTGGGTAAAGAAAACAGTTACAAGACATATGCTTAAGCTTGATATTAGTTCGTGGAAGTAATAGTTAGTTATGCTGAGTCAGCACGTAACTCTTGTATATATATATATATATATATATATATATATATCTTAATACTGTAAACAGTAAAGTGAATTTAGTTAATGAGAATCACAAATTTCTCTATTTTCATGTTTCTTGTCAAATTGATAAGAGGATTCAGATGTGGAAAGATGGTTTAAGAAATGAGCCAGAGGATATCCTTGATGTATTCATCACACTCAAAAATGCAAAAGGACAACCAATGTTAACGACAGCCGAAATCAAAGCTCAAGTCATTGTAAGAATTACTCCTTATACTAGTCTCCCCTTTTCCAACTCCTACACCCTAAATTAAATGTGAAGCTAGCCAATTAAGCTTTAACAACTAAAATCAGGTTTAAAATTCACTGCTGCCCTTTCTTTTAAAAAAAAAATTACAACTATCATTTTAAACGAGTAACGTACACTTTAAAATTGTCCTTTTAAACAAGTCACGTTATACGTGCAGAGTTGTGTTCATACAATAACTAAATACACCGATATCTTTGATACAAAACTTAATTTTTAGAGCTTAATTTTTAAATGAAGTATTAACTCTAACATACACCTTGTAAGAACGTGATTCCTATTAGGCATATTATACATGCAACATACAAGTGTGAGAACCGCGACTTCTTTCTGGCATATTATACTTGCAACATACAGATGTAACATGAAAGATAAACTATAGGGAAAAATATTTGCAATAAATAGATTATTTTATAATAAAAAATGTATGGTTGAAAAGTCATCTTCAATATTCTCTCTATTATTTGATCTTTAGGAACTGATGCTTGCAACAGTAGACAATCCATCAAATGCTAGTGAATGGGCACTTGCAGAGATGCTAAGTCAACCAGAACTACTTCAAAAAGCTTGGGATGAGTTAGACACAGTCGTTGGAAAGGAAAGACTAGTCCAAGAGAGTGATCTTCCTCGACTAAATTTCATCAAGGCATGCGCAAAAGAGGCAAGTCGGTTACATCATGTTACACCTTTCAATTTACCACATGCTGCTCGCTCAGATACTTATGTCAATGGTTACTTCATCCCTAAGGGAAGCCATCTCTTGATTTGTCGAGTTGGAGTTGGTCGCAATCCAAGGGTGTGGGATGACCCTTTAAGGTTCAAGCCTGAGCGCCACATTAAGAATGATGGCTCTCAAGTGTTTCTTACGGATCCAGAGTTGCACAGTTTTATATTTAGCGTGGGAAGGCGTGGGTGTCCAGGTGCTTTGTTCGGTTCTACTATGACTACAATGTTGTTGGCTAGACTTCTCCAAGGCTTTAGTTGGAGTTTGCCACCGGGATCATCAAGCATTGAACTAATGCAGAACAAATATGATCTCTCTCTTGCCAATCCTCTCTATGCAGTTGCCAAGCCAAGGTCGTCTAAGAATGTATACCCTATAGGTTAAAATTATTGTATAGACCATATAAAAGAAATGAGTATTTTAAATGTCCTTATTTATTGCTAATGATTAATATATAGTCAATGTCATGATAAAATATGAATTTGGTTTGTAAAATTTAATTCTTGACAAATTTTCAATATTAATATGCTACTCTGCACGGGTAGTTATTTCATCGCAAAAGGAAGCCATGTCTTGCTATGTTACAACATACAATTGTCTACATAAAAAGATCTCAAGAATCAAGTCCACCATGTAAAATCCTGGTCAATCCTTATATTAACTAATTCGTTTTTATGATAGAAACTCAGCAATTTTTAATATTCTTTATATTAACCAATTTATTTTTATGATAGAAACTCAGCGATTTTTAATATAGTATCAGAGTTGAGCTTTTGACCCAATTATCGCACTGCACATATGATGAAATCTCAGCCATTTTTAACAATTAGTCATTCAGGATGGGTCGCAACCCTAGGGTGGAATGAGGCTTTAAAAATTCAAGCCTGAGTGCCATGTTAAGGATGAGGGCATTAAAGTAGTTATTGCTACTTGAAAGTATTGGGCCTTCTTCATTTAGCTATAAAGGGTGCGGACGTGCGGCCATGTCATTAGGATCCAGTGTGACTATTGGCTAGGCTCGTTCCAGGCTTTTCTTGGAGTTTGTCACTTGGGCTCCCTTTATTGGTTGGAAAATGTTTTCTTGCAAAATGTTTTTTAGGTGTTCTTTTATTTGATAACATATAAAAATAAATTAATAGGAAAATATTTGGTCAAAAAAAATTTTATGTTCAAGATATATTTTTGGTGGTTAAGAAGAAGAAAACATTTTCTAATAGTAACTACCTCTCTTAATCTACCCCACACCCCTCAGCTTACTCCCACACCTTACTCTAACCCCACCCTGGCCCTTTAAAATTAAAAAATTAAAATTAATTTAAAATTTTAAAAATAAAACACAATAATAATAAATTTAAAAAATTTAAAAATTAAAACTAATAAATTAAAAAATAAATATTAAAATTAAAGAACTCAAAAGCTAAAAATAAAAATAAAAATTAGAAATTAAAATAATAAAAATTTAAAAATTAGAATTTAAAAACAAAAAATTAAATTAATAAAAATTTAAAAATCATAAAATTAAAATAAAATACAAAAAATTGAAATTTAAAAAATTAATTTTTGATATTAAAATTATTATTTTAAATTTTTAAATTTTATTTGTTTTAGGTTTTTAATTTTTTCTATTTTTGTAATTTTTTAATTTCTAATTTAATTTAATTTTTTATTTTTTAATTTCAATAATGTATTTTTTATTGAATAATACATTTTACTTATAAATATTCTTCAATGGAAATGTTTTCCTGAGTGTGACTACCAAACACAAAAAATATTTTCCTACCTGACAGTTGTTGCCTAGAGAATGAATTAAAGAGAGGTGAATTGGATTAATAGCACAAAATAAGCAATTAAACATCTTTTTCAGATTCTAAAGTTGACCAATGCTGTTATGAGTTAATTATTGAATTACCACCTCATCTAAAAACTTAAGCTTGTAGAGATGATATTAATTTATTAATTTATTGCATTAACACGCCCCCATCACGTGCAGCGTGATTTGTTCAGAACTTGCACGTGGATAATTTTAATTAAATGGGTGGCGGTAAAGATATAATTTAATTAAATGGGTGGCGGTAAGGATCGAACCTATGCTGTTTGGCATCCAGACTCTAATACCATATTAGTATTACCACCTTATCTAAAAGCTTAAGCTTGTAGAGAGGATATTTATTTATTATGTTAACATTGATGCAACAAGTATAACACAAATAGATACTTCAAAATAAGGAGTTTGAGGATTAAGAATATCAAACAAAGCGATTTAAGGTGGTTGAACTTCCTATGATTAGTCTACCAATTAAGGTCTCCTTTTAGGATTTCAGAAGCTTCACTATGAACCTAGCCTCCTACTTAGTACATTGTTGAAGCGTAAAACAATGATAACAAACCATGTTTCACTACAAGGACCATAAGTATTATCCCAAAATTTAAAAAATTTCAGCCTTTCGCTCTTAATTTCGTAAGGTTGATGACATAATCTATGCTACCTTGAGAGAATAAACAAGTAGTGGAATAGGGAAAGGTTTGGTTCAGAAAACTTCTCAAGAACAAGATTACCTATATTGCTGAAAGTGAGTAAGTAAATTTATGAGCTCAATAAACTTGATCAAATGTATTGAATGCAAGGAGTAAAAACAAGAAGAAGGCTTTAAATGATTTGTATTGCTAAAGATAGCTCAGACCAAGTTATGGACATGTTGCAGTGAAATGTAGGAGCGCAGACTACTTAGCCAATTTTGGTCTAACCTTGCCAGTTGGGGTACACATACTTGGAGATCCACTCGAGTCACTAATGACATTGCTTGGGGAAGATTTGCGTGGCGTTACCTCTCGTAGAATAGTTACATTCTAGTGTTTTTTGGCTTCACCTTATTTGTTATAAAAAAAAAGAGGATGTATTAGCAACAACAAAAAGCAAAACTCCAACAACTAGTTTTCATAAAGGTGATCTCACTATCGATCAACCCCTATCGATCAATCGATGCCTCACACAGTAGTTCAACTGGACTCATCGGAATTATTGGCCGACCTATACCCTCATCTTGTACCTAGGCCAGACATTTTGACCATACCGGTTGATACTACCGGGTGAAAGTCCTCAGTCGATACTTTACCGAGCGACCCTACCGGTCAAGTGGCACAATCAATTGGTACAAGCAAATTTTGCAAACGATGTATACCACCTTTTGCAAAAAGTCATCTTTTCACCAACTAAACGATACAAACACATCTTTTGCAGAAAAAATTTGCTGCTCAAGGCAACCACTTGTATTATACATCAAGTCTCATTAATGCAAAGCAAACTAACCATGCAAAACATTAATTGCAAATTTATTTTTCAGATTTTAGCTTTGAAAAACCTCCATATATGTATATTTATCAATTTTCAAGAAAATACAAGTTAAGCTGTTTACTCAAGAGCCTACAATGCATAGCTATAATCAAATCAAGTTTGAATTTGGCTGCAAGACATATATTTATATCTATATAGGTCTATATAAGATACATATACATTTATACATATATGTAGTTAAAGAGTGTTGAACACCAACAAAAGATGCCAGTCTTTCGAGAACGAGCTAAGTAGGTCTAGAACTCTTTCAGTCCAAAGAAAGAACTTGCATCCATTATAGAGATCGCATACTTATGAACCAATGCTCATGCATTTTGAAGATATGTGAAGGATTTTTAAAGAACATCGAAACACATGAATTCATGAAATGCACTTTTGTTCCAAACTCATAAACTCTTGCAAATAGAGGGAGTGTACTCATGAACTCATGCACACTCACGCATGCAATTATACAATCATGCAAACGCTTTTCATGCTCATGCGAAGTAAGTTGAGTTTTTAAGTAAGCATATCCACTAAAATCAATTTAACAAGCAAATGGAGCTAAGATAATAAAACTAAGAGCCTGTTTGGTTCTGCTTATTTTGCAGCTTATAAACTTCTATAAAAAAGTACCCCTAACATTTTTCTTACGATTTGCAGCTTATAAGCCCCAAATATACTTAGCCAAACAGGCTGTAACGCTTTCGAAGCGAATATGCCATATCCTTTAATCTTTAAAATACTTCAACCAATTTCCTTGCTCTAAGTATACTTTCACAACCCCAGATAATCGCCTAAAGATAATTATATGCAATTCATACTTCAAGGGCAACTATTAGTCAGATAATTAACAATATCAATTATTTAAATCATCAAAATATAAAAAGCAACAACTCCAACAACAACCAAACACTAGAAAATTCCGAGCAGAAGTCCCTCCCCTTTCACAAAAAAAAATAATGTTTTCTACTAAAACATTTTTCCAAAAAAATATTTCCCCCAACAAGTTATTTTCCTACGATCAAACAAAGCATTGAGCATGAAATTAAAGGGTAATGTAAAAAAGTAAAAAAGTTGAAATATAATGTTAAATGATAGAACAAGTAATATTATGTTTTGCCCATCAAAAGATTACAAAGAGTATTTTAATCTATGTTAGTATTGTACAAAATTAATTGTTTTCTATAAACTTAAATTTGCCAACTTAAAGAATAAGTGTATTTTGGTTAATTGAATTAAATTTCATTTCATTCTAACTTGCTAGAATATTTTTACCAAAATATGAAAAAAAAAAATAAGCATTCTATTCTAAGTTTTTTTTATGATTTTAACCACATACGAGAAAAATAATAAGTATAACATAAGCATTTTACCTTAAATACTATTTTTTCTTTGAATAATCATTTCTTTTTAAATCATTCCATTGTACATACCAAATGAGTGCTTATGAGTATACAAAGTTAGGTACAAATACCTAACATCTAGTCATTCCCCTAAACTACCAAATGAATAGTTAAAATTGTGAGCTTGCCACATTAGTGCCTCACTAAGGGTGAAAAAAATTTCAGGCAATCGACCTATTTCCATTTAAACTGACTAACATTTTGATAAGTGGTGAAAGACAAAAAGAAAAAGAAAAACTCGATGGACTTTGGTATAAGAAGATGTCCTTTTGTTCTTTATTATTAGTAGAAATTCAAACAATTCATTTCAATTCTAATAGGGGGTTAATTAAGGTGTCAATTGAATGAGACGTCTGCTTCTCTCACTAAATAGTTTTCCTTCTGGAAGCGAAAAATTCTGCGCCACAAGATGGCTTAATTGAGCACCTCTCGTCGTAATCCAAATGCTTCCTCGCTTGGCCGATGTGCCAAGTCTTAGAAACTATACCACATATCCATGGCTCCGTAACCTTTTTGGCCACCTCAGAGTACAGTACGACATGGGTGTGACAAAGTCTTATAAACTGTACCACATATCCATGGCTCCGCAACCTTTTTGGCCACCTCAGATTACAGTACGACATGGGTGTGACAACTCTTATAAACTATACGACATCCATGGCTCCGTAACCTTTTTGGCCACCTTAGTGGACGGTACGACATGGGTGGAAATTTTTTTTTTACTCTCATTTTAAATTTTTATGGCAAAAATACCATACTTTTTAAATTATTTTCAAAAATATTCTTTTCGGTAAGATACGTATCTAAATTTGAAAAAAGGTAGGTGACTTACCGTTTACGGATCCCAAAATTTGAAAAAATAAACGATTACGTTTTTAACCAAAACAGTATGGTAGGTGACTTACAGAAAATAGGACCATACATTGAAGCCGAGAAAAAATTCTGCATTGAAGCCAACGAGCCAACATGCTGCATTGAAACCAAAAAAGGCAAAGGCACATGCATTAAATGCGCACAAGCCTTTTAGCCAACAAATTGTGCAAACGCATTTAATGCATTACACGCCCCCACGCCTCCACCCCCCACCCTCAAACCTTAACCATTCACCAACCAGTTTCGGTAGGCCACCTACCGTTTCGGTAGGTGACTTACCGTTTTCGTTAAAAATACATCGTTTTTTTAAATTTTTTTTTAAATTAACCGTTTTATTTTTTTTTTAAATTTGGGATCCGTGAATGGTAAGTCACCTACCCTTTCGGTAGGTGACTTATAGAAAAGGGTACTTTTAAAAATAATTTAAAAAATAAGGTATTTTTGCTATAAAAGTTTAAAATGAGGGTAAAAAGAAAAAATTTCCGACATGGGTAGGAATAAGGCCACTTGGACCACCCTTTTTTTGTTTTGTGAAAAAACAAAAAAAATTGTTGATAGTTCAACACTTATAAGTTAGATCGACCAAAGATCTAGTGGTTAAGTCGTATGTCTCTCACATTTAATGTTGTGATTTAGGGATTAATTCCTGCTAGATGTATGTATTTGCCCCCCTTAAAGGGACAAAACACTCCTATCAATTAAATACTACTAGCTTAGTTTGTATAATAACTTGGACCATTGAGAGTTTTCAGCATCTTACGTAATTGGACTTGTAAATTCACCCTAATCCCTTAATATAAATATAGTATTATCTTGGTTTATTTAAGAAAACTGATTATTTCTATTTCTCTGTCCTCTAAATGATGGCAACTTCGGATACGGAAACATTCAAGGGGATAAGTAAATAGAACTTTTTTAATGGGAACCAAGGCCAACAATGGGGATTGATCAGGTCTGTTTAGTGAAGTTGGTCTACTTTTGACGTGCTCATACATCTTTAATTTCCAGCATGTTGTCATTATCGAGCTAACGATGCTAATGCTTTGTTTGTTATATTCTTATGAAAAAATTCTTTTTTGTATAAAAAAGTATGGTTTGCTTTGAGTTTCATAATATACTTATGGTAAAATGTCTTATCATTATCATTGTAAAAAATAAAATGACGATGGATTACTTATATCTTATAAGATAAAAAGCATGGGTTGTTTGGAGTTTTTATAAGATACATATGACAAGATGTCTTAAATTTTAAGATGTCTTTTTTATTTTAATAGAATAAATATCTTAAAATAATTTTATTCCAAACACACTATAAGAGCACCCAACTTATGAGCAAATTTTATTGTGCACCATAGGTATGATACACCCCTTGAGTACTGTGCTCCTTATGAAGCGTGTATTACATGTTCTTGTTTATTTTAAAAAGAAAATGACACTCTCCCTTTCTCTTTCCCTCTCGCTCCATCAATTTTCCATATTTGATTTCTCTAATCCTCCAGATCTGATCTTTCTTTGTGTCTTTCCTTCTCTTTGTTTCTGCTTTTTCTCTCTCTCTATCTTCGCTCCTTTTAATCTCTTTGTTTCTCTTTTTCTTCTCCATCACAACACATATGTATATATACATGTAAAGATAGATAGATAGAGCTGCTACAATTATTTAAAAGAAAAAAATTTTAAATGATGTTGTAGTTGTAGAGAAAATTGTTGAGAAAGATTTTAGAAGTTAAGAATGACGATACGAAGGTGTATAGAAAATAGTATGATCTCAAATTCATTGACCTATTGAAGGAAAAATAATGCATATTAAATGTTTAATGTTTTGGCTAAATTAAATTCATTTATTCCCTCCATGAAACTTTTGTGACCATACAATGTATATCCATGAACATGTAATATAAGAGTTTTGAATATAAAGCATAAGTATTATAAGCATATATTATAACAAGCTGTGAATGTAGTGTAAAACTTGTGAAAATATTCGATAATGGACGTATTGTCTAAAACTTTTGAACATGTAATATAAGAGTCTTGAAAAATTAAACTTATGAGTTTATTGTTAAAAAGTTGTCATTAATTAAAAGTATTAAACGTAAAATATAGAAATTCTGAATATATAATATAAGAGTTTTAAATATTATTTAAAAACTTTTGAACATATAATATAAGAGTCATAAAAAATTAAATTTATGAACTTATTATTAAAAAGTTGTGAATAATAAAAGTGTTGAACATAAAATATAAAAATCTTGAACATATAATATATAGAAGAATTTTAAACATACAATACAAAAATTTTGGATACATGTATTGTTATGTATTGTGCTTATTGTTCACGTACAGTACAGTATACAGTGCTCATACGAAGCACTGTACATATGGTGCATGGTATAAAGCCTGTAGCTTATGTGTTGATTCAAATTTCCCGATTATCCTTTTCTGCTTCAATGTGACTAGGTTATGAAAATAACATGAAAAAGATTAAAGAGAACTAGAGAAATATAAAAAAGGAAATACAAATTCATTAGATATGCGAGTGCATAAATATGAGACATATTCTCCAAAGATGAAACTAATAATTGTGCGTACAAAAATTATTTTTCAGGATAGGTAAGCACTGGTCACAACATAGGATGATTCTCTCTTTGGAGAGAGCTCCTATTTGATATGATTGATCATCACATTTCTTAATTTGACTACCATTTCATATTCATATAAATATATATAATATTTAGATTGTGTACCTAATTTCAAGCTATAGGGTACACATTCTTAGGCAACCTCGGCTTTCCAACTGCATGAAGAGGGTTTGCAAGAAAGAGATCATGTTTGTTCTCTTTCAGTTCTATGCTCAACACACCAGGTGGCAAACTCCAAGTAAAGCCTTGGAGAAGCCTAGCCAGCAGCATTGTTGTCATAGTAGAACCCAATGACACAGCTGGACATCCACGCCTTCCTGTGCTAAATGACAAGAGGCGCAACTGTGGATCAGCAAGAACTACTTCAGATCCATCATTCTTGAGGTGGCGCTCAGGCTTGAATCTTAAAGGCTCATCCCATACTCTTGGATTGCGACCAACTCCAGGACGACTAATCAAGACATGGCTTCCCTTAGGGATGAAATAACCACCAACTTTGGCATCTGAGAGGGCCACGTGTGGTACATTGAATGGTGCAAATGGATGTAACCTAAATGCCTCTCTGGCACATGCCTTGATGTAATTTAGACGAGGAAGATCGGCTTCTTGGACTAGTCTTTCCCTTCCAACCACTGTGTCTAGCTCATTCCAAACCTTTTCAAGTAGTTTTGGTTGATTTAGCATCTCTGCAAGTGCCCATTCCACAGCATTTGACGGATTATCCACCATTTCAATCATGAGCTCCTGGAAATTAAATAATCGAAAAGATATCAATGATGAGAAAGGAAATATGTTTTTTTTTTTTTTTTGAGAAAGGAAATATGTATGTGAGTGTTTGTAACTCAAATTTCAAACTTTTGCATGAGACTTTTGTTTTTATCCATTTTTCCCAAAGTTATTAAACTTTGCAAAACAATGTCTGCCTTATTTTAGAAAGGTACTTTTATCTTTTTATTTATTTATTGATATATTTAATTCCGTCTTATTGATTTTTTTTATTTTTCTTCAATTTCTTTTTAAATGTTAGCTTGTTACCAAAAAATTTATATTGGATTCAATCTGACAGTATACTTTACATACAAAATCACATAGATATCAAAGTGAATATATATATATATATATATATATATTTATATATATATTTTTTTAAAATAATATTTTTGCATAAACAAATTTTTTATAATAAATTAACTTTTTTATTTTTTCTGTTCAAGTTTTTAAAAGATTAACTCGTTGTAGAAGGGGAAGGAAAAAAAAAAAGTGCTTTCGGTTTAAAAAAGAATAAATGGGTCCAACTTGAAATGTATATATGAGTGGAGAAAAGATAAATTTCAAAGCCAATCTAGTTTCTTCCAAATCTCGTGTGTAAACAATAAGTAGCACCTTTTTTTGGTCTTTTATTTAATTGTAGGCTTTTTATTAAATTATTTTGTTGACTTTTTTACGTTTTGGTTATTCTTATAAACAACCCTGATCACAAAGCTTTGTGTCTGATGTCAAAAGAGAATATAGGTAAAACAAATTTTTTTGAAATAATTTATTAGGATTTATGCTAAAACCTATATCTGGTAGAAAATGGAAGTCATCCGTTTTTCCCCAATATATGTTGCATCTATAATGTGCCAGAAAACCCATGATGTAAAACAAGCATCAACTTTGCCCGTTCAATATTCTGTAGAATCAAATATTAGAAAATATATATATATATATATATTTGTATAACTTTTAAAAAAAGTACTTTTTTGAGAAGTTGAAGAGTCAATTGGCCTAGGTCTAAATATTCAAAAGTTTTCTTTGTGAATTTAAATACTTATCTATATAAAATATTTTGAAAAGTGTTTTCATATAAAAGCTGAAACTAAAAAAACTGAAAACCCAGAAGTTCTAAATTAGAGCTTTTCAAAAATGGCTTTTGAAAAGTAGTTTTTAAATTATGTCAAAAAAATTTTATCTTTTTTTTTTTAAATATTACTCCATATTTTTCAAAGTTTAATATTACCCTCAAAGCAATTGAAAAACTTCACCATTAAAATACAAGGTGAAATAATTAAGAGCTTTTATTTAATAGCGCTTTTAACCAAAGATTTACTGCTAAAAGTTTTACAACTCAATGGTTAAAATCTCACAGCTAAACTAATCAGAGCCTAAATCTTTTACTTCCATAAAAGTTCGAGCTTTTTCTTTAACAATTTTAGCTTTTGAAAAAATCAATTCAATCATTTATTGAAAATTATTCTTCTTTCATGAAAAAATACTTTTTTGTATTAGGAAAAAAAAAAAAAGAAACCAAACGGGGCAGAGCCTAATAGCCAAGCTTGCAACTAAGGGTCGTGAGATATGGAAATAAGTTATGAGTTGGTAACAGTAGGGTAAAGTTAAGGCTGGATGAGTATTCTTTTTCTTTTTTTATTTTAAACAAAGCCCCCGCACCAGAGAATTTAAACTCAGTACCTCATAGGAGAGATAGAGCTACCCTTTAATCCCCAAATGAGTATATATATAAGGAGTTCTTACAATGAGTTGAGCTTTGATTTCAGCTGTTGTTAGCATCGGTTCTCCTTTTGTATCTTCGAGTGTGATCAGCACATCAAGGATATCCTCTTGCTTATTTCTTAAACCATCTTTCCACATTTGAACCCTCTCATCAATTTCAGGGTTATGGTACTTGATTACACTGTCAATGGCTTCTTGAATGATCTTTTGATGACCATCAATGTCAAACTTCCGTAGCCATGACATGTAATCTGAGGCACAAAATGCATATAGATATATAAGAATTGTGAAGATTGCTGAGAGGTGCTCCTCCTCTTCTGTGCCTGGTCCTCCATCTTCCTTCCCTATCCCAAAAAATCTCTTGCCGAAGATAATTTTCCGACTCACATTTCCGCAGTAGTGTTGTGTTGCAATTCTTAGGTTTACAACGCCACATCCTACTGAGTTGATGCATTGATTGTACACATAGCGTACAAGGTGATCAGATTCTTCATCTCTTTTTCCTTGTAGCCAGCAATGCCTTGCTGGTGAAAGTATCTCAGAAACCAGTATTCTCTTCATTTTCTTCCACTGATCACCAAAAGGGACAAGAGCGGTTGTTAGGTATTCATGACTTGTAAGCTCTGCAGACATGCAAAGTGGTCTTGATGCAAAGATTGCGTCGTTCTTCTTCAAGAAGTCGCACGCAAGTTCAGGAGAAGTGACAACAATCACATGCACCCCCCCTAGACGGATACACATAATCTCAGTGTTGAAATCATCCATGAGTTTGTGTATCCATCTAAAAATTGGCTTGTTTTTCAGCATTTGGCAAAGGCACCCTACTACTGGCCAAGGTTTTGGGCCCGGAGGAAGTAAGGCTAATTGCTTCTTAATCGCCATGCTCTTGAGGACGAATAATGTGAAAGAAAATAATGCCAAAAGGGTGGATAATTTGGTGAAGCTAATGATTATTGCAGCAAGATCAATGTTTTGTGTAACAAGAGCACCTGACGTGTAGTGGTCGTCCATTTCGTGTTTAAGAGTTTGTACGAGGAATCACACAGTAACAAGTGTTTGGTGTAATTGAAAGAAGTTTCATGGACAGGTATATATAGTTGCATGCATAGGCAGTAGATGGAAATTGAGCCAAATGCAAAAAGAATGTGAGAAATGAATTAAATACGAAGATAACTAATTACTTTGCATTTTGAAAATGCGGGCATCTACACACTTCATGCATACCATTGAGCAATTGCAGGCCACAGAAATTTTACAACATGGAAAACAACACCCCAATTAGTCTCTCGATCAAAATCTTTCTAAAAAGAAAAAGAAAAAAGAAAAAAAAAAAAAAGAAGCTCAAGGAACTAAAAGCTTTGTGGTCTTGGATTTGTTAAAGTTGCACTAACAAATTTTCGAAGCTCACTTGTATACCAGACGAAGTGTAGAAATTATTTCTTTTAATTTTGTTATGTTGCAAAATGACTTCAATGCTCTTCTGGGATTAAGGACTTGCATATCTTTCTCCCGTATTATTGTTATTGTTATTGTTGTTGTTGTTGTTGTTATTATTATTATTATTACTACTAGTACTACTACTTCAAAGGAAAAAAGACATACAGATCCTTTTAAGTATTTGTTTAATTTCAAACAAGTTAATTAACTTTTATAATCTCTCAAGGTCCTTCAAATTAACACCATTAATAAAATTTAGCAATCAATACACTGACTTTGTTAAAAAAATTAAGAATACCCTTTCATTCATAAGGGTGGATAATTTGGTGAAGCTAACGATCATTGCAGCAAGATCATTGCTTTCTCAAACAAAAGCACCTAAAGTACTGTAATGTTCCATTTCGTATTTAAGAGTTTGTACGAGAAATGACCCAGTGGAGCAGTGTTTGGCGTGATTGAAAGTCAGTTTCACGGACAGGTACATTTAGAGTATGTTTGGATCGACTTTTTTTTAAGAAAAAATATTTTTTTTTAAGAAAAAATATTTTTTTTTAAAAAGTTGTATTAAATTTGTAATAACTCTTTGATTTATCTTCCAAAAAAACTGAAACTCTAAAAAAAGCTCAAATACGATTTTTTTTAGAAACCAGAATTTTTATTTTTTCAAAAAAAATTATTTTTCAAAAGTTGTTAAAAAAAACGCTTTTGAAAAAAGGCCAATCCAAACAAGCCCTTAGTTGCATGCTGAGTAGATGGAAAATGAGACAAACGCAAAAAGAATGTGAGAAATTAATTAAATACGAAGCTAACTAATTGTTTTCCATTTTGAACATGAGGGCTGCTGCTCATATTCCCTCTATGCATATCACTGAGCAATTGCAGGCCACAGAGAAATTTTACAACGTGGAAAACAACACCCCCGATCAACTTCTTTCTAAAAATAGAAAAAAAAAAAAAAAAGAAACTCAAGGAACTAAAAGCTTTGTGGTCCTGGATTTGTTAAAGCTGCACTAACAAATATTGGAAGCTCACGTGTATACTGGACCAAGTGTAGAAATTATTTCTTCTAATTTTGTTAAGTCGCAAAATGACTTCAATGCTTTTCTAGGATTAAAGACCTGTATGCCTTTCTTCCTTATTGTTGTTGCCGTTATTGTTATTATTATTATTATTATTAAGGTAAAATGCATGAGACCCTCTTGTGATATATCATAAGTACATAATACATTTATGTGGTGTCAAAAGTCCCACAATTAACCCTTGTGGTAAATAAAAATTTCACACGTACCCCTTACAGGTTATAGCTCTCTTAACGGCATTAAAATTTACATAAAAAAGACATTCATAGCTTTAACCCATTTGTTCAATTTTTCTTTTATTGTTACTATTATTGTTGTTGTTGTTGTTGTTGTTGTTGTTGTTATTATTATTATTATTTTAATTTTATTTTCAATTACAATTTTTTTATAGCAAATTATTATCTTATTAACTTTTCTTTTTGTGTCATCAAACACAAAATACTTAAAAAAATATTTTTAATATATTTTAAGAAATTTTTTTTGCAAACAAATGGATCATTAATGGTTGAAAATGCTAAAGCTTTGACCTCATTGGTTTGGCTAGATTCGAGCTTCAATGATGCAGCCATCATCAAATTAAGTATTTTATTATATTTTTAGATTAATTAGGATTTATTTCGTGATATACTAGTTTTTTTATCCAACTAAAACCAAAGCTCAATAAATAGAAAAATGTCATTTGTTCCAAATATTGAAAATACAAATTGAGATTTTTATGCAAGTGAAAAAAAGTAACACAGAAACGTAATTTTTAGATTTCTACAATTTTCTCAATATTGCAAAAATATTTTGAGAAATTTCTATTATTTCTTCAGGTTCTTTATTTTTTCCTAAAGATTCTAAAATCTTATTTCTAACTTCAGAATCCTTAACTATTCTTAAAAGTTCAATGATATTATCCTTGATTAAGACATTTAATTGAAAGTCTTTAAATTGAGAAAGAATTTTGTAATAATTATTTTCCTCCTCACTTTGTATTTTATTAATACACATCTGACAACCTTGATTAGGTTCAGTCTCTGAACTATCTAATTCAGTTACTTGATTATGAATGTATTGAATATCCTCAAAAGATTGTGAGGATTGTGTGAAATCAGACTCAGTGTGTTGATCTACTTCTGAATCCGAAACAAGCATAATTTTGAGAAGACTATCCTTAAGATCTTTATCTAAATCTAAGGCCTTAATTTTCTTCTCAAATCTTTTGTTTGAATGAGAAGAAGCTTAGAATTGCGAGCTTAATCTTGTCATGAGAGTTCAGAATAATCTTGTAATATTGAGAGAGTTTGAGAAATAATATCTCAGTAGTCTTATACTGAAGATGAAGCTGTTCATCAATCCACAAGCAGCAAGATTTCAATAATCAACAATCAGAAGATTTTGATGCAGTCTTTGAAGATGCTAATTTCCAGAAGAATTTTGAGCTTGAGGTATTGGGGCATGTGTTTCTATTTAAGCTTGAAGTCGTACTTTTGGGCTGTTTGCCATTTTCCATGAAGGAGTTCAGGCGTGTTGGCCCGTTTTCTTGGTATTGACTGAGTGGAGATAGAAATTGCTACCTGAGTAACATCCACAAAGGCTCTATCTTTTTGTTCGGAAGGAAGTGAACTTTGAAAGAAGAATATATCAAAGTCATTGCTGATAGACTTAATTGAAGTCAGAAGAACAGATTGAGAGATTAATTAATTTGTTGTGTCTCAAATGGAGATTTTCTGCAGACAGACTACAGAATCATAGTCGTGAAGCAGATGAATGAATAGTGGAGTCAATTTTGTCATTCCTTGCGTAATCATAAGCTAAGCAGGGTCAGTGGCAGACAATCACAGGAAGATTCCACTTCAGTCTTAATCTTCCAGCTCATCTAAACAGGATAAAGATAAGATAGGTGAGAAATAGATTTGTCGTATAGGACAAATCATGTCAACTTTCTACTGTAGATAAACAGTAGACTTTTACTTTTCACTGTTTGTAATTATTGTGTTTCCCGGATTCGAAATATGTGAAGTCCGTGGAAAGTCGAATTCAATATTTGTTTCAAGTTCGAACACGTAAGTGTTTATAAAAGTCAAGTCTCGGATATCAGAGAGAAGAGAGGGGAAAGTTTTATTTTTCTTTTGTATAGAAAATTTTGATATAAATAAAATCTTCTTAGTGTCCCCTTCAAGGTACTGTTTCTTTTTATTTTTTTGTCATTTTTATTTTTATTCTGTTTTTGGTTTAGCCTAATAGCAGGCTGAATCTCTGATAGATTACTGTAACACTACCATATCATAAAGCATGTCTTAGGCCATCTTAGACCCAAAGGATAACCCTCAAATACTCCGCTTACATCGTTAAGGTCTTGAGATTGGGATATATCGTAGATAAACTCTGAGATTATGGTTCGAAATATATGGAAAGGTCTCTTGGAGTTTTCTCCCTTTTTGCCGATGTTGATTTGAAGGCGTTTCTGGGGCATTTTCCTTGACTCCGTTTGGGATCTAACGATATACTAGGTAAAATCCATTGATCTTTATTTCCCTGTTTATTCTGAGGTATAGCCTAAGCTTAAGGACTCATCTATGTCCGCGGACTGCTTATATTTGCGATCTTATCACCTGGGCCTATAATGGTACGGGATAAGACCGCAAATATGAGCAGTCCGCGAACATAGATGAGTCCTTAAGCTTAGGCTATACCTCAGAATAAATAGGGGAAGAAGAGATCAATGGATTTTACCTAGTATATGGTTAGATCCCAAACGGAGTCAAGGAAAAGCCCCAGAAACGCCTTCAAATCAACAGCAGCAAAAAGGGCGAAAACTCCAAGAGACCTCTCCATATAGTTCGTACCATCATCTCAGAGTTTATCTAAGATATATCCCAATCTCAAGACCTTAACGATGTAAGCGGAGTATTTGAAGATTATCCTCTGGGTCTAAGATGGCCTAAGACATGCTTTATAATATGGTAGTGTTACAGTAATCCATCAGAGATTCAGTCTGCCATTAGGCTAAACCAAAACACCAAATAAAAATGAAAATGACAGAAAAAGAAATAGTACCTTAGAAGGGGAACCTCAGAAGAGTATTATTAATTTCAAAATTTACAATACAAAAGAAAAATAAAACTTTCTCCTCTCTCCTTTCTCTCCATCCGAGACTTGGCTTTTATAGACACTTACGTGCTCGGACTTGAAACAAAAATTGAATTCGACTTTCCACGGACTTCACATATTTCGAATCCGGGAAACACAATAATTACAAACAGTGAAAAGTAAAAGTCTACTGTTTATCTATAGTAGAAAGCTAACATGATTTGTCCTATACGACAAATCTATTTCTCACCTAACTTATGTTTATCCTGTTTAGGTGAGCTAGAAGATTAAGACTGGATTGGAATCTTCCTGTGATTGTCTGCCACTGACCCTGCTTCGCTTATGATTACGCAAGGAATGACAAAATTGACTCCACTATTCATTTATCTGCTTCACGACTATGATTCTGTAGTCTGTTTGCAGAAAATCTCCATTTGAGACACAACAAATTAATTAATCTCTCAATCTGTTCTTCTGACTTCAATTAAGTCTATCAGCAATGACCTTGATATATTCTTCTTCATTAAGTTCAGCTAGTGGTGATAAAATGGAGATTTTATATAAATTATCTCAGGCTTATATTTGTCAAGATAGACAGTGCATTCCAACTAGTTTCGTCTTAGTTAGGAATATGACCAATCAAGTCATCTTAGGCACTCCTTTCCTTCAAAAGATTTTCCCCATAAAAGAGATAAATACTACTGGAATAGTTGGTAGTTTTGAAGGATTAGATATAAGACTTAATTTTATTAGAGATCCAGTTTCTAGGATGCTCAATGAAATTGTTGATTTAATAAAAGTTAAAGGTAATCAATTAAATTATCTTAGGCAAGAAATCTCAACCTTAACAATAAAAGAAAGGTTAAGTAATCCAAAACTTCAGGATAAGATCAAATTGATAATAAATCAATTTTTTGCAGATATATGTGCTGATCATCCAAATGCTCTTTGGGATAGGAAGAAGCATGTTGTTTCTTTACCATATATAGATGGTTTTGATGAAAGAGATATACCCATTAAGTCTCGACCATGTCAGATGACTAGTGAATATTTGGTATTCTGTAAGGAAGAGATACATAGTCTTCTTCATAAGAGATTAATTAGAAAATCTCATTCACCTTGGAGTTGTACAGGTTTCTATGTGAATAAACATAGTGAAATTGAAAGAGGGACTCCTAGGTTAGTTACCAATTATAAACCTCTAAATAAAGTTTTAAAATGGATCAGATACCCCATTCCTAATAAAAAGGATTTGCTTGATAGGGTTCATGATGCATGCATATTTTCTAAATTTGATATGAAATCAGAATACTATTAAATACAGGTAGTTGAAAAAGATAGGTATAAAACTGCATTTGTAGTACCTTTTGGGCATTTTGAATGGAATGTTATGCCCTTTGGATTAAAAAATGCACCTTCTGAATTTCAGAATATTATGAATGATATATTCATGCCTTATAGTAATTTTATGGTTGTTTATATTGATGATGTCTTAGTATTTTCTAAAGACATTGACACCCATTTCAAACATCCTGATATTTTCAAAAAAATTAGTTATTCAAAATGGGTTAGTTATTTCAAAACCTAAAATGTAGGTTTTCCAAACCAAAATAAGATTTTTGGGTCATTTTATTGAAGATGGGAGAATAATTCCTATTGACAAAAGTATTGAATTTGCTTCTAAATTTCCCGATATTATTTCTGATAAAACACAACTGCAAAGATTTTTAGGTAGTCTTAATTATATTCTGGCTTATTATAAAAATCTTGCTAAGGATACTGCTATCTTATATGATAGACTTAGGAAATCCCCTTCCCCATGATCAGAAAAACATACTGAGGCGGTGAGATTGATCAAATCAAAAGTCAAACACCTACCCTGTCTTATGTTAGCTAATCCCACATGGAATAAGATTGTGGAGACAGACGCTTCGGATATTGGCTTTGGAGGTGTTCTCAAACAAGTTCACCCTATATCTAAACAAGAATATCTTGTTAAATATTCTTCTGGCAAATGGAATCCCAGTCAGCAGAATTATGCTATTGTTGCAAAAGAAATTCTTGCAATCGTCAAATGTGTTTTGAAATTTCAAGACGATCTTCTCAATCAAAAGTTTTTAATAAAAACTGATTGTTAATCGGCCAAATATATGTTCAATAAAGATTTCAAACATGATGTTTCCAAACAAATGTTTGCGAGGTGGCAGGCCAATTTAGCCCTATTTGATTTTGAAATCAAACATATTCAGGAAAGAATAATACTTTGCCTAATTTTCTTACTCAGGAAATTCTGCAGGATGCAGCCCCCTGATAGGAGAGGAAAGGGTAAAGGGAAATATGACCACTCAAATTACCCTGGAAGCGCTCAAGGCCGAGGGAGGTCGTGGTAGGGGTAATAAAGCTCCAGATTACCACTACGCAAATAAAGCATTGGAATTGGCAGTCGAAGAGGCTGAAGTTCGAAGAAATAGACTTCGGGCTGAAAAATTTGACATTCGCCTTCCCCATCCAAGTTCTCCTGTTTATGAGGAGCTAATAAAATTCCTTGATGAACAAGAGAAGAAGGCAGGAGAAAGAAATATAAGTTCTTTCGCTTCAGCTCTGAATACAGAGTATGATGATTCTCTGCAATATACACAGGGAAGTCAACAGGAAATAATCCTGTATTTGTCTTAGAAAGATCTTGTATATAAACAGGATCCATGGATACTCATGCAAAAATATCTTGATGAGTTTTCATTTCCAGCTCAGTCATATAAGACTCGACACCATTATGAGAAAATTCTCATGGAGACATTCTCTACCGACTTTGAACATTTCAAGAAGAACGGCAAGGCAGATATGATGTCAAGGGATATTGCTTATAGCAAAATCTCAATCAAAGCAATCATCAATAGATTATAGGGTAGAACTACCTAATATTGTTGCTAGTTCTTCATCTAGATCTGCAAAATCTTTAGATCATGAGACTCTAGGAAGTAGGGTTTAAGGTCTTAAAATAAATCAAGAAAATATAGTTCAAGGTATTTATAATAATCCTGAACAAAAGGATTTTAGACCAGAAATAACTGAGTCAGAACTCAATTTTCCTGTTTAATGGATAATAAAACCAAAATTGATTTTAGTCCAGGAAGCCCAACTAGGAAAAAAATACAAGCTGAGTTCCAAAAACCCGTTTATAATGATTTTAGGGTTTGGTTTGCTAGGAATATACCTCTTGAGGAGAGAAATATCTCCAGGATCAGTTCTACAATCATTTAGAACAGATAAATGAAATTAGAGATTTCATTCTTTGGTTTTTAGAAACCTATCTAGGACAACATATAAATGTCTTAGAAAGAACGTGGAAATTAAAAAATGGTGAGGAAGTTGAATCTACTTATCCACCAACCACACAACCTATCTTAATGGAAAAAGATAGAGTTAGGCTATATGCCAATGCTTTCTTTAATCTGCAAGATAATGAAACTCTGCAGGCCACAGCAAAACAAATTAATGATGTGGTGAAACAAAATAATTTTTCTAATCTGTATTTAGTAGCCTGAGGAGAACAATTAATGGTTCTTAATAATAGGTTATTAAAAACTTATATGGCTGTTGAAGATATCAAAAAATCTCTTAGTTAATCTAAACCTGAGAGTAGTGGAGAAAAGGTAATAAAAACCAATCCTATTCAACCTCTACCAGAAATAAAAAAACTTTATACTTGAACCAATAAGTGAATTTGGTAAACTTCTTGATGATAAATTTAAGACATTAAAAATTAATGTTATAACTCAAGAAGATGTACCTGAATTAATTGACAATATTAATCAATAAAAAATTGTTAATGATACTCTAAATAAAATGAAGGGTTTTAATCATAAATTTGCCCAGAAACCGGTCCAACAAAAATTTTATTACCCTAGACCAACCTCTCAAGATTTATTATTTGAAGAACCAACCTATGAGCAAACTTACTATAATGGTAAGACAATATATGAATGGAATATTGATGGTTCGACTGATCAACAAATTTATAATACTATTCATAGGATGATGATGTATTCTACTATCTGTAAACAATATGATAATACAGATAAAAATATTGCCCTGATGATAATAGCAGGTTTTATTGGTCAATTAAAAGGATGGTGGGATAATTATCTTCAGAAACCCCAAAGACAAACCATACTTAGTTCAGTAAAATAAGAACAGGGTCAAACAATCTAGGATGCAGTGTATTCACTGACCATTAATATTTGTGAACATTTCACAGATAGATTTACCACTAATACTGAGAATATTAGGTCACTTTTATTAAACCTTAAGTGCCCTACCCTAACATCATTTAGGTGGTATAAGGATGTTTTCCTTAGTCGCGTTATGGAATTACCAGAAGTGAATCAAAGTCATTGAAAGTCTAAGTTTA
Organism: Cordia subcordata; assembly: GCA_028554755.1. Lineage (NCBI taxonomy): Eukaryota > Viridiplantae > Streptophyta > Magnoliopsida > Boraginales > Cordiaceae > Cordia > Cordia subcordata. The sequence goes on along the minus strand of JAPTOF010000004.1, from coordinate 5,498,259 downwards.
TAGATGGTCTTTCACATTTATTTGCTGAAAGAGTAAAGAAAACTCTCAGAATAGGAGTTTCAGCCATAGATTATGACAATCTGACTTATGACACAATAATTGGCAAATGTATGCAAGAAGGTTTAGCTTTATGTAATGAGATTAAGCTTAACCAACAAATCAAGAAACAAAATCTTACAGAAAAAAGTCAATTAGGACAGTTCTGTGATCAATTTGGGATTGATATACCTCAATCTAGTAGGAAGATATACAAGAAACCTACAATACAAAAATACAGTTCCCTTAGTTACCAAAAAAAGATTGCAGCTAGGAGGGAAAAAAAATAACTTAGGTCAGAAGCCAAGAAGAAGAGTGGCTATAAACCTAAAAATAGAGGAAATAAAAACAAAATACCTACTTGTTATAAATGTGGTAAGGTAGGTCATATTGCACTGAAATGTTATATGAAGAAGAAAATTAAGGCCTTAGATTTAGATAAAGATCTTAAGGATAGTCTTCTCAAAATTATGCTTGTTTCAGATTCAGAAGTGGATCAACACACGGAGTCTGATTTCACACAATCCTCACAATCTTTTGAGGATATTCAATACATTCATAATCAAGTAACTGAATCAGATAGTTCAGATACTGAACCTAATCCAGGTTGTCAGATGTGTATTAATAAAATATAAAGTGAGGAGGAAAATAATTATTACAAAATCCTTTCTCAATTCAAAGACTTACAATTAAATGTCTTAACCAATGATAATATCATTCAACTTTTAAGAATAGTTAAGGATTTTGAAGTTAGGAATAAAATTTTAGAATCTTTAGGAAAAAATAAAGAACCTGAAGAAATACTAGAAATTTCTCAAAATAAATTTGTTCCTTACACTCTTACAGAGGTTAGGAGATGGTTAGAAGAAAAACATAAGATTTCTTCATCCACAACTACTATTCAGGATCTTCAGATAGAAGTTGATGCCCTGAAAAAAGAGATAAAAATATTATCTCAAGAAAATGTCCAAATAAAAAACTCAAATAGGAATTCTGACTGATAGGTTAGATAGTCTTGATAAAGGTAAGGCTATAGTCCAGGAATTTTTAGGACAACCCAGTTGCTCAGAATTACAACCATTTTTAAGAAAGATGGAGTATATCACTTCACAGAAATGGTCGGTTAATATAACTCTTTTAATACAAGGAGAGTTTAGAAAAGAACTTGTTGCACTAATAGATAGTGGCGCAGATCTTAATTGCATCCAAGAAGGATTAATTCCTACAAAATATTTTGAAAAAACCACTCACTCATTAAGTTCAGGTAGTGGTGATAAAATGGAGATTTTATATAAATTATCTCAGGCTTATATTTGTCAAGATAGACAGTGCATTCCAACTAGTTTCGTCTTAGTTAGGAATATGACCAATCAAGTCATCTTAGGCACTCCTTTCCTTCACAAGATTTTCCCCATAAAGGAGATAGCTACTAGTGGAATAGTTGGTAGTTTTGAAGGATTAGATATAAGACTTAATTTGATTAGAGATCCAGTTTCGAGGATGCTCAATGAAATTGTCGATTTAATAAAAGCTAAAGGTAATCAATTAAATTATCTTAGGCAAAAAATCTCAACCTTAACAATAAAAGAAAGGTTAAGTAATCCAAAACTTCAGGATAAGATCAAATTGATAATAAATCAATTTTCTGCAGATATATCTGCTGATCATCCAAATGCTTTTTGGGATAGGAAGAAGCATATTGTTTCTTTGCCATATATAGATGGTTTTGATGAAAGAGATATACCCACTAAGTCTCGACCATGTCAGATGACTAGTGAATATTTGGAATTCTGTAAGGAAGAGATACATAGTCTTCTTCATAAGAGATTAATTAGAAAATCTCATTCACCTTGGAGTTGTACAAGTTTCTATGTGAATAAACATAGTGAAATTGAAAGAGGGACTCCTAGGTTAGTTACCAATTATAAACCTCTAAATAAAGTTTTAAAATGGATCAAATACCCCATTCCTAATAAAAAGGATTTGCTTGATAGGGTTCATGATGCATGCATATTTTCTAAATTTGATATCAAATCAGGATACTATCAAATACAGGTAGTTGAAAAAGATAGGTACAAAACTGCATTTGTAGTACCTTTTGGGCATTTTGAATGGAATGTTATGCCATTTGGATTAAAAAATGCACCTTCTAAATTTTAGAATATTATGAATGATATATTCATGCCTTATAGTAATTTTATGGTTGTTTATATTGATGATGTCTTAGTATTTTCTAAAGACATTGACACCCATTTCAAACATCTTGATATTTTCAAAAAATTAGCTATTCAAAATGGGTTAGTTATTTCAAAACCTAAAATGCAGGTTTTCCAAACCAAAATAAGATTTTTGGGTCATTTTATTGACGATGGGAGAATAATTCCTATTGACAAAAGTATTGAATTTGCTTCTAAATTTTCTGATATTATTTTTGATGAAACACAATTGCAAAGATTTTTGGGTAGTCTTAATTATATTCTGCCTTATTATAAAAATCTTGCTAGGGATACTGCTATCTTATATGATAGACTTAGGAAATCCCCTTCCCCATGGTCAGAAAAACATACTGAGGCGGTGAGATTGATCAAATCCAAAGTCAAACACCTACCCTGTCTTATGTTAGCTAATCCCACATGGAATAAGATTGTGAAGACAGACGCTTCGGATATTGGATTTGGAGGTGTTCTCAAACAAGTTCACCCTATATCTAAACAAGAATATCTTGTTAGATATCATTCTGGCAAATAGAATCCCAGTCAGCATAATTATGCTACTATTGCAAAAGAAATTCTTGCGATCGTCAAATATGTTTTGAAATTTCAAGACGATCTTCTCAATCAAAAGTTTTTAATAAAAACTGATTGTCAATCGACCAAATATATGTTTAATAAAGATTTCAAACATAATGTTTCTAAACAAATGTTTGCGAGGTAGCAGGCCAATTTAGCCCCATTTGATTTTGAAATCAAACATATTCAAGGAAAGAATAATATTTTGCCTGATTTTCTTACTCGGGAATTTCTGTAGGATGCAGCCCCCTGATAGAGGAGGAAAAGGTAAAGGGAAATATGCCCACTCAAATTACCCTGGAAGCGCTCAAGGCCGTGGGAAATATGCCTAAGGTGGTCGTGGTAGGGGTAATAAAGCTCCAGATTACCACCACGCAAATAAAGCGTTGGAATTGATAGTCGAAGAGGCTGAAGTTCGAAGAAATAGACTTCGGGCTGAAAATTTTGACATTCGCCTTCCCTATCCAAGTTCTCCTGTTTATGAGGAACTAATAAAATTCCTTGATGAACAAGAGAATAAGGCAGGAGAAAGAAATATAAGTTCTTTTGCTTCAGCTCTGAATACAGAGTATGATGATTCTCTGTAATATACACAGGGAAGTCAACAGGAAATAATCATGTATCTGTCACAAAAAGATCTTGTATATAAACAGGATCCATGGATACTCATGCAAAAATATCTTGATGAGTTTTCATTTCCAGCTCAGTCATATAAGACTCGACACCATTATGAGAAAATTCTCATGGAGACATTTTCTGCCAACTTTGAACATTTCAAGAAGAACGGCAAGGCAGATATGATGTCAAGGAATATTGCTTATAGCAAAATCTCAATCAAAGCAATCATCAATCCAGATGAGTGGGGTCTTTCTACACATAAGCTGAAGACCTATGTTATATCTCAACATCAAGGTCCCATACAATATTCATATTGGGATTATGTGGATGCTTTCTCGAAGGTATTTTATTTCGAGAATGACTAGCATAAGCATTCATGGTTCGTCAAGATTGTTGGTATCGTCCTCAATAAAGAGATTCCAACATGGTTCATAATTTGGTGGATTTTCTTTGGTCCAAGTCCGACTATATTACCAGAACCATTCAAAGGATTATATGCTGAATGGTTGGAGTGTTCGCCAAGAGTTCAGAATCTTGAAGACCAATAACAATATGTTGAAGGTACGGCGTCAATGTATTTCTTTCAAATCTCCATTTGAGACACAACAAATTAATTAATCTCTCAATCTGTTCTTCTAACTTCAATTAAGTCTATCAGCAATGACTTTGATATATTCTTCTTTCAAAGTTCACTTCCTTCTGAACAAAAAGATAGAGCCTTTGTGGATGTTACTCAGGTAGCAATTTCTATCTCCACTCAGTCAATACCAAGAAAACGGGCCAAAACACCTGAACTCCTTCATGGAAAATGGCAAACAGCCTAAAAGTACGACTTCAAGCTTAAATAGAAACATACTCCCCAATACCTCAAGCTCAAAATTCTTCTGGAAATTAGCTTCTTCAAAGACTGCATCAAAATCTTCTGATTGTTGATTATTGAAAACTTGATTTGAAAACACTGCTTGTGGATTGATGAAGAGCTTCATCTTCAATATAAGACTGCTAATAATATGACACAACTGAGATGAGATACAATTTCTCAAACTCTCTCTATATTACAAGATTATTCTGTACAAGATTATTCTAAACTCTCATGACAAGATTAAGCTCACAATTCTAAGCTTTTTCTCATTCAAACAAAAGATTTAAGAATGAGGAAATGTTACCCAACACTCTGGACCCTCTTCTCAAGAGATTTGAATGAAAATCACCTAAAATCTAAACTTTTTCCTGACTCTCAAGTTACAGAATAATCTCTCACACCTATTTCTGGGATATTTCTTTCTCTCTCAAGACTCTATTACTCTTTACCCAAAAACCTATTATTGGATCAACTTTTCTCCCAGTTGAAAAGGAATTTTCAGAAGTTGTTGGCAAACTTCCAGCCATCACCGAAATTGAGAAGTCTTTACCTACCACCGGAATTAGTAGGACTACCTAAACTCTTTTCCCAATTCAGTGGGTAATTGACCTTGTTTATTCAAGATCGTGAAATACAGAATTATTTTTCTGTAAAAGTCTCTGTTCATATTCAGAGAAACAAGAAACTCTATAATATTAATAGCTGAAACTTTCAAAGGAAATTGGCGATTTGGATTATATTTATCCTGCCAAAATTATCACTATTAGTGATATTTTCCTAGGACATATTTTCCCAAACCAATGACCATCTTGAGCTTCCAGGGTAATTTGAATGGGCATATTTCCCTTTACCTTTTCCTCCCCTATCAGGGAGTTTCATCCTGCAAAAATTCTTGCAAATGACTACAAAAACCTATATTAGTAGTCACTGTGTCCTTAATAATATTTTGTGGAATGATACACAGTTTGAGAAAGAAACCGTACCTGTAACATATGGCTGTTGGTTTTCAAGGTTGATAGCCTTCGGGTCACTCAACAAGTCTTTCAAAGAATTATTTCCTTTTTTTTTAATATTCACTAGTCATCTGACATGGTCGAGACTTAGTAGGTATATCTCTTTCATCAAAACCATCTATATATGGTAAAGAAACAATATGCTTCTTCCTATCCCAAAAAGCATCTGGATGATCAGTACAGATATCTACAGAAAATTGATTTATTATCAATTTGATCTTATCCTGAAGTTTTGGATTACTTAACCTTTCTTTTATTGTTAAGGTTGAGATTTCTTGCCTAAGATAATTTAATTGATTACCTTTAGCTTTTATTAAATCGACAATTTCATTGAGCATCCTAGAAACTGGATCTCTAATAAAATTAAGTCTTATATCTAATCCTTCAAAACTACCAACTATTCCACTAGAAGTTATCTCCTTTATGGGGAAAATCTTGTGAAGGAAAGGAGTGCCTAAGATGACTTGATTGGTCATATTCCTAACTAAGACGAAACTAGTTGGAATGCACTGTCTATCTTGACAAATATAAGCCTGAGATAATTTATATAAAATCTCCATTTTATCACCACTAGCTGAACTTAATGAGTGAGTGGTTTTTTCAAAATATTTTGTAGGAATTAATCCTTCTTGGATACAATTAAGATCCGTGCCACTATCTATTAGTGCAACAAGTTCTTTTCTAAACTCTCCTTGTATTAAAAGAGTTATATTAACCAACCATTTCTGTGAAGTGATATACTCCATCTTTCCTAAAAATGGTTGTAATTCTGAGCAACTGGGTTGTCCTCAAGATTCCTAGACTATAGTCTTTCCTTTATCAAGACTATCTAACCTATCAGTCAGAATTCCTATTTGGGTTTTTATTTTGACATTTTTTTGAGATAATATTTTTATCTCTTTTTTCAGGGTATCAACTTCTATCTGAAGATCCTAAATAGTAGTTGTGGATGAAGAAATCTTATGTTTTTCTTCTAACCTTCTCCTAACCTCTGTAAGAGTGTAAGGAACAAATTTATTTTGAGAAATTTCTAGTATTTCTTTAGGTTCTTTATTTTTTCCTAAAGATTCTAAAATCTTATTTCTAACTTCAGAATCCTTAACTATTCTTAAAAGTTCAATGATATTATCATTGGTTAAGACATTTAATTGTAAGTCTTTGAATTGAGAAAGAATTTTGTAATAATTATTTTCCTCCTCACTTTGTATTTTATTAATACACATCTGACAACCTTGATTAGGTTCAGTCTCTAAACGATCTGATTCAGTTACTTGATTATGAATGTATTGAATATCCTCAAAAGATTGTGAGGATTGTGTGAAATCAAACTTAGTGTGTTGATCCACTTCTGAATCCGAAACAAGCATAATTTTGAGAAGACTATCCTTAAGATCTTTATCTAAATCTAAGGCCTTAATTTTCTTCTTCATATAACATTTTGGTGCAATATGACCTACCTTACCACATTTATAACAAGTAGGTATTTTGTTTTTATTTTCTGTATTTTTAGGTTTATAGCCACTCTTCTTCTTGGTTTCTAACCTAAGTTGTTTTCTTGCCCTCCTAGCTGCAATCTTTTTCTGGTAACTAGGGGAACTATATTTTTGTATTGTAGGTTTCTTGTAAATCTTCCTACTAGATTGAGGTATATCAATCCCAAATTGATCACAGAACTGTCCTAATTGACTTTTTTCTGTAAGATTTTGTTTCTTGATTTGTTGGTTAAGCTTAATCTCATTACATAAAGCTAAACCTTCTTGCATACATTTGCCAATTATTGTGCCATAAGTCAAATTATCATAATCTAAGGCTGAAACTCCTATTCTGAGAGTTTTCTTTACTCTTTCAGCAAATAAATGTGGAAGACCATCAATAAACTTAGACTTCCAATGACTTTGATTCTCTTTTGGTAATTCCATAACGCGACTAAGGAAAACATCCTTATACCACCTAAATGATGTTAGGGTAGGGCACTTAAGGTTTAATAAAAGTGACTTAATATTCTCAGTATTAGTGGTAAATCTACCTGTGAAATGTTCATAAATATTAATGGTCAGTGAATACACTGCATCCTGGATTGTTTGACCCTGTTCTTGTCTTACTGAACTAAGTATGGTTTGTATTTGGGATTCCTAAAGATAATTATCCCACCATCCTTTTAATTGACTAGTAAAACCTGCTATTATCATCAGGGCAATATTTTTATCTGTATTATCATATTGTTTATAAATAGTAGAATACATCATCATCCTATGAATAGTATTATAAATTTGTTGATCAGTTGAACCATCAATATTCCATTCATATATTGTCTTTCCATTATAGTAAGTTTGTTCATAAGTTGGTTCTTCAAATAATAAATCTTGAGGGGTCGGTCTAGGGTAATAAAATTTTTGTTGGATCGGTTTCTGGGCAAATTTATGATTAAAACCCTTCATTTTATTTAGAGGATCATTAACAATTTTTTGTTGATTAATACTATCAACTAATTCAGGTACATCTTCTTGAGTTATAACATTAATTTTTGATGTCTTAAATTTATCATCAAGAAGTTTACCAAATTCACTTATTGGTTCAAGGATAAAGTTTTTTATTTCTGGTGAAGGTTGAATAGGATTGGTTTTTATTACCTTTTCTCCACTACTCTCAGGTTTAGGTTCACTAAGAGATTGTTTAATATCTTCAATAGCCATATAAGTTTTTAATAACCTATTATTAAGAACCATTAACTGTTCTCCTAAGGCTACTAAATACAGATTAGAAAAATTATTTTGTTTCACCACATCATTAATTTGTTTTGCTGTGGCCTGCAGAGTTTCATTATCTTGCAGATGAAAGAAAGCATTGGCATATAGCCTAACTCTATCTTTTTCCATTAGGATAGGTTGTGTGGTTGGTGGATAAGTAGATTCAACTTCCTCACCATTTTTTAATTTCCACGTTCTTTCTAAGACATTTATATGTTGTCCTAGATAGGTTTCTAAAAACCAAAGAATGAAATCTCTAATTTCATTTATCTGTTCTAAATGATTGTAGAATTGATCCTGGAGGATATTTCTCTCCTCAAGAGGTATATTCCTAGCAAACCAAACCCTAAAATCATTATAAATGGGTTTTTGGAACTCAGCTTGTATTTGTTTCCTAGCTGGGCTTCCTGGACTGAAATCAATTTTGATTTTATTATCCATTAAACAGGAAAATTAAGTTCTGACTCAGTTATTTCTGGTCTAAAATCTTCTTGTTAAGGATTATTATAAATACCTTGAACTATATTTTCTTGATTTATTTTAAGACCTTGAACCCTACTTCCTAGAGTCTCATGATCTAAAGATTTTGCAGATCTAGATGAAGAACTAGCAACAGTATTAGGTAGTTCTACCCCATAATCTATTGGTGAAATATGATAATGGGTTGAAACAGATCTAGAATACCTAGATGTTCCTAAACCTAAGGAAGTAGATCCTGTATTCTTCCTATGGAATTGGATCTGAATGTCTCCAGTGGATGTTTGGATTGTATCCACCAATTCTTCATTAATTAGGGGTTGTGCTAGAATTATTTTTTCAGCTAACCAAGTTTCAGGAAAATTTATTTCATCCCATCTAGTAGATCTACGAGTTGTAATTTTAGATCTATTGAAATTAGTTTCAAATAAAATGGTTTCTTGTTGATTAGTATTCATCAACTTACACTTTGGATTCAAAGTATATAAAGGCTTAAAATAAACCCTATAACATATACAAATAACTTCTGTTCCTGGAATATAATTATATCCATGCGTTTTCACATATAAAGTCAACGCATCAAGAATATTAACATCCGACAAAGATAATTGCAAATTCGAATAAGCATTAAAATATATTGGACCATGGGCTAAACTAGATTCCATTATTCCCATGAGATATTGTCTCCAATTAAGATTACGTGTATCACGTAAGACAGCCAAAAATGATTCAAGCAAACCAGATAAAGTAAGAGGTTTGAATGCAACCTGAACAAGTCCTATATGCAAGAACTTATAATCTGATGTATATGCATCAATATCATCTTGACTAAGTAATTTAATAGTCAATTCATCATTATGAATGGGTACAGATTCTTCACAGATTTTAACAATTTGTCTAAAACCTATTTTATCAAAGGTACCAAAGGAATATATCATCCTAGATTCTATTTTAGGAATTGTCCATTTATTTAACAAATCCAGATTCTGAGGAATATCATATTCTTCCTTCTTACGGTTTTTGGCAGTATTTTCATTTTTTCTGAAAATTGAAAACATGATAATATGAATCATGCAAATGATGGATTAAAGTAACACTATCTATCATAAAAGATGACTTACAGATTCATGATTCCATGGCTCTGATACCATATAGGCCCAGGGGATAAGACCGCAAATATGAGCAGTCCGCGGATATAGATGAGTCCTTAAGCTTAGGCTATACCTCAGAATAAACAAGGGAAGAAGAGATCAATGGATTTTACCTAGTATATAGCAAACCAAACCCTAAAATCATTATAAACGGGTTTTTGGAACTCAGCTTGTATTTGTTTCCTATCTGGGCTTCTTGGACTGAAATCAATTTTGATTTTATTATCCATTAAATAGGAAAATTAAGTTCTGACTCAGTTATTTCTGGTCTAAAATCTTTTTGTTCAGGATTATTATAAATTCCTTGAACTATATTTTCTTGATTTATTTTAAGTCCTTGAACCCTACTTCCTAGAGTCTCATGATCTAAAGATTTTGCAGATCTAGATGAAGAACTAGCAACAGGATTAGGTAGTTCTACCCTATAATCTATTGGTGAAATATGAGAATGGGTTGAAACATATCTAGAATACCTAGATGTTCCTAAACCTGAGGAAGCAGATCCTATACTCTTCCTATGAAATTGGATCTGAATATCTCTAGTGGATGTTTGGATTGTATCCACCAATTCTTCATTAATTAGGGGTTGTGCTGGAATTATTTTTTTAGCTAACCAAGTTTCAGGAAAATTTATTTCATCCCATCTAATAGATCAACGAGTTGTAATTTTAGATCTATTGAAATTAGTTTCAAATAAAATGGTTTCTTGTTGATTAGTATTCATCAACTTACACTTTGGATTCAAAGTATATAAAGGCTTAAAATACACCCCATAACAGATACAAATAACTTCTATTCCTGGAATATAATTATATCCATGCGTTTTCACATATAAAGTCAATGCATCAAAAATATTAACATCCGACAAAGATAATTGCAAATTTGGATAAGCATTAAAATATATTGGACCATGGGCTAAACTAGATTCCATTATTCCCATGAGAGATTGTCTCCAATTAAGATTACGTGTATCACGTAAGACAGCCAAAAATGATTCAGGCAAACCAGATAAAGTAAGAGGTTTGAATGCAACCTGAACAAGTCCTATATGCAAGAACTTATAATCTGATGTATATGCATCAATACCTAGATGTTCCTAAACCTAAGGAATTAGATCCTATACTCTTCCTATGAAATTGGATCTGAATATCTCCAGTGGATGTTTGGATTGTATCCACCAATTCTTCATTAATTAGGGGTTGTGGTGGAATTATTTTTTCAGCTAACCAAGTTTCAGAAAAATTTATTTCATCCCATCTAATAGATCTACGAGTTGTAATTTTAGATCTATTGAAATTAGTTTCAAATAAAATGGTTTCTTGTTGATTAGTATTCATCAACTTACACTTTGGATTCAAAGTATATAAAGGCTTAAAATAAACCCTATAACAAGTACAAATCACTTCTGTTCCTGGAATATAATTATATCCATGCGTTTTCACATATAAAGTCAACGCATCAAGAATATTAACATCCGACAAAGATAATTCCAAATTCGTATAAGCATTAAAATATATTGGACCATGGGCTAAACTAGATTCCATTATTCCCATGAGAGATTTTCCCCAATTAAGATTACGTGCATCACGTAGAACAGCCAAAATGATTCAGGCAAACCAGATAAAGTAAGAGGTTTGAATGCAACCTGAACAAGTCCTATATGCAAGAACTTATAATCTGATGTATATGCATCAATATCATCTTGACTAATTAATTTAATAGTCAATTCATCATTATGAATGGGTACAGATTCTTCACAGGTTTTAACAATTTGTCTAAAGCCTATTTTATCAAAGGTACCAAAGGAATATATCATCCTAAGTTCTATTTTAGGAATTGTCCATTTATTTAACAAATCCAAATTCTGAGGAATATCATATTCTTCCTTCTTACTATTTTTGACAGTATTTTCATTTTTTCTGAAAATTGAAAACATGATAATATGAATTATGCAAATGATGGATTAAAGTAACACTATCTATCATAAAAGATGACTTATAGATTCATAATTCCATGGCTCTGATACCATTTAGAGGCCCAGGTGATAAGACTGCAAAAATAAACAGTCCACGGACATAGATGAGTCTTTAAGCTTAGGCTATACCTCAGAATAAATAGGGAAATAGAGATCAATGGATTTTACCTAGTATATGGTTAGATCCCAAACGGAGTCAAGGAAAATGCCCCAGAAACGCCTTCAAATCAACATCGGCAAAAAGGGCGAAAACTCCAAGAGATCTCTCCATATATTTTGAACCATAATCTCAGAGTTTATCTAAGATATATCCCAATCTCAAGACCTTAACGATGTAAGCGGAGTATTTGAGGGTTATCCTCTGGGTCTGAGATGGCCTAAGACATGCTTTATGATATGGTAGTGTTACAGTAATCCATCAGAGATTCAGCCTGCCATTAGGCTAAACCAAAACACAGAATAACAATAAAAATGACAGAAAAATAAAAAGAAACAGTACCTTGAAAGGGAACCTCAGAAGAATATTATTAATATCAAAATAAAATTTACAAAAAATAAAAACACACCTAAAAACCCACACCCACTCTCTATCCGAGACTTGGCTTTTATAGACACTTGCGTGCTCGGACTTGAAACAAAAATTGAATTCGACTTTTCACGGATTTCACATATTTTGAATCCGGGAAACACAATAATTACAAACAGTGAAAAGTAAAAGTCTACTGTTTATCTACAGTAGAAAGCTGACATGATTTGTCCTATATGACAAATCTATTTCTCACCTAACTTATCTTTAACTTGTTTAGGTGAGCTGGAAGATTCCTCCTGCTTCTTCTTGATCTGAAGTGGACCCTTTAACGCGTCCTCCATTGATTCGAACACGTCATCCAAGGAACAGCTTTCTTCTTCCTCTGGATCTTGGGACTGTCCTGCAAGGCAAAAATATCTGCTTCCTTGCGGTTGTTGCGACGTCTCCATTGACATCTCCGATGGCGATGACTATTATTATTATTATTATTATTATTATTATTATTATTATTATTATTATTATTATTATTATTATTATTATTATTATTATTATTATTATTATTATTATTATTATTATTATTATTATTATTATTATTATTATTATTATTATTATTATTATTATTATTATTATTATTATTATTATTATTATTATTATTATTATTATTATTATTATTATTATTATTATTATTATTATTATTATTATTATTATTACTACTACTACTACTATTATTATTATTATTATTATTATTATTATTATTATTATTATTATTACTACTACTACTACTATTATTATTATTATTATTATTATTATTATTATTATTATTATTATTATTATTATTATTACTACTACTACTACTACTATTATTATTATTATTATTATTATTATTATTATTATTATTATTATTATTATTATTATTATTATTATTATTATTATTATTATTATTATTATTATTATTATTATTATTACTACTACTACTATTATTATTATTATTATTATTATTATTATTACTACTACTACTATTATTATTATTATTATTATTATTATTATTATTATTATTATTATTATTATTATTATTATTATTATTATTATTATTATTAAAAAATTGACTTTTCGTAATCATTCTACTATTAGTCAGAAAAATGTATGTTTTTCTTACAGAAACAATATTCAGTCACAACTCACAAAGTATGTGCCAAATATTTAGTGACTGCAGTTGCTAAAATTAAAAATAAAAAAATGGATTGAAAATTTGTGATCATTGGAAAATCAGTTACTAAATTTTGTTTGTGACTGGATTTTGTGACCATTTACCATTTCGGTCATTAGAAGTAATGACCGAACAAATTCGCTCACAAAAGTTTAGCAACTAATCCAATTTTAGTCATCGTCATCGTTGTTGTCATCATCATTATTATTATTATAATTATAGAAATTTTCTTCAATTAAAGGATAAAATATGAAAATTTGCTATAAGAAAAATACTATTTAAAAAAAAAGGGGTAAAATCCAAGACTATACTATTGAATCTTCTCCCTACACTTCTTGTAGCCACTTAAAATATTGCACCTATATATATATATATATATATATATATATATATATATATCTATGTATGTATGTATGTATAAGGTGAAATCCAAGACTTTGTGTCATGTCCCCAAAATCACAACGGTTGATCTCAGGAACGCCCAACCACTGCACGCCTAAGAGGTCTAAACACCTCAAACAAGCAAGGCTCACCCTAATCAATGATCAAGACAAAAGAACTCTAGAAATAGTATTGTAGCATTCAATAAGATGCACGAAGAAGCCTCAACATATGTACAATATTCAAGAGACAAGTGAGAGCTACTAACACTGGGATTAAGATCATTTTATATCAAATACTCTCTCATATTGATACGAGAGAAATATTAACTATTTATGTATGGGTTATATCATCTTAGTTACTCATGTACCAGCAACCAAGCCCGTATGGAACCCAGATACTAAGGAACTTGCATTGGGCATGGTTTTTCCTACCAAAAAAGATGTGCAGCGGGCCGTACAGATGTATGCAGTCAGCGTACAAAAAGAGTACTTGGTCAACCGGTCTACACCGAGCTTGTACGTCGTTTCTTGCAAAAGTACCAGCCGCAATAATCCATGTAGATGGTACTTGCGTGCCATTAAAAAATCCATGCACCGACAATTCGAGATTACAAAGTACTACGGGGTACACAACTGCTTAGCTCATAACAGACGGTGTGGGCACAGAAATCTTACCGTTGATTTGGTTGGATTTATGTTAAGACATTTTGTAAAACATAAACCTGATTTCGAGGTCGGTTTTGTTCAAGCTCACGTTAAGGAAGCACTTCAGGTGGATATATCTTACAGGAAGGCATGACGTGGGCAAAATAAGCTGATCGAACTTGTATATGGCAATTGGCACACCTCATATCAGTCCCTTCTATGGTTCTTTAGAGCTTTGAAGAGAAAGAATCTGAGGACAATCGTAACTTACAAGTTCTTTCCGGGTTCGACGACAGAGTACAAAATTTTCGACTATGTTTTCTGGGCATTTGCACCATGCATCGCATCATGGAAGCATTGTCGACCTGTGATGACGCTCGACGGTACCCACTTACGGGGCCCATACAAGGGTCATCTTCTTACAACACTGACGACAGATGCAACAAGAAAAGTTTTACCGTTAGCATTTGCCGTCATTGATGCTGGGAAAACATATAGTTGGCCATAGTTCCTGCGCCTTGTGCAGCAGCATTTTCTTCATGATATGGAAGAGGTTTGTTCAATATCTGATCGTCACCCAGGGATACTTGCTGCTGTAAAAAATATCTCGTCAGGCGGGCATTTACGTGTAAAACATCGTATTTGCCTTCGCCATCTGAAAAGCAACACGATAAAGCATTGTCGAAACCAGTATGTCAGATACTTGTTTTGGGCAGCTGGAAAAGAATATCAAGTTCACAAGCATAATGCAATCATGCAAAAAATTCTTAAAGTTGACCCCACACCTGGCGGTGTTGGGAGGAAGGCGTACAACTATTTATCTAAAATCAACAAGGAAGTTTGGACCCTTTCTTCAGATGGAGGGGCCCGTTGGGGTATGATGACGACGAACAGTGTCGAATATTTTAATGATGTTCTTGTTGGTGCAAGATGCTTACCAATAACTGCGTTAGTCAGTCACACTTTTATGAAATTGGTGGAATACTTCTACAATCGATCCATAAATGATAGTTATTTGGTTGGACAACAAACGCTGCTCTCAAGTAGAACAAGGGAACTTTTTGAGAAGTGGGAGTCTCATTCACACCGTCACTGTGTTTTAAATTTCCACTTCCCAACTTGTACAGCATAGGTCGGGCGTTTACCGGCGTCATTAACTGAAAGACCTCTATTTGATGGCAACTTAAAATATGGAAATAATATTCGAGGGAATTTGAAAATAAGAAAAGTGGACTTTTTTATGCAAACCAAGGCCAACAATAACATATAGTGATGAGGTCTATATGCGTAAGATCATGTAAGTAGTGAAGTTGCTCGCACGGGCAGCTCAGTTGGTACCCGAGTGGTAGATTGCAAGAATGGTGCCGGCTCGAGTCCTGACAACCGCAGTGTGGGAGTTCTGCTCTATTGGGCGGGCTCCTTGTGGGCACTAGGCACTGGGCCTCCCATCTAAGGGGCTGCTGAGTCACCGTGGATTACCCCTCCACCATCCTGTCGGGCCGGGGGGTGGGGGCCCTGGGGGCAAAGGTTTCGCCTTTTGCAAGAATGTAAGTAGTGAAGTTGGTTTACTTTTGACGTGCTCAACATCTAACCTACATGTTGTCATTATCGAGCTAACGATGCTAAGGCACCCAGCTAATTACACGTTGATCTGAATTTCCCGCTTATCCTTTTCGGCTTCAATGTGACTAGTTTATGTAAATATAAGAGTTAATTCCTCTAATAATCTCTGACTAATGACTTTGTCGCATTTTAGCATATTAACTTTCAAAATAAACTTTTTAGTCCCCGAATTTGGATAAATGAGACGCCACTAGTCCTTCGAGCAAATTATGTTAAACTTTTAATGTTTAAGGCAACGTGAGACGGACAAGTTTCATAACATCACCACTTTAGAAGGGCAAAATCTACATAGCGTATCATTTTTAAAGGGCAACTTTGGCAGTGCAATTTCCAACGGGAGGAAAACCAATCCCAACCCCTATTCATCCCAAAATTTCAGATTTATTCTTCATATCAAAAACCCTACTAACCCTGACCCTCTTTCTATCTTAATTGATTTCAGTCATGACGCCCATTTGTTTTTGCAACAAACCTTCAAGAAACAAGACTTCTTCGACTGGAGGAAGTAAGGATTGTTTCTTATTAATCGCCATCCTCTTGTAGATGAATAATGTGAAAGAAAATAATGCTAGAAGGGTGGATAATTTGGTGAAGCTAATGATCATTGCAGCAAGATCATTGTTTTCTGTAACAAAAGCACCTAAAGTGTAGTGGTCGTCCATTTCGTGTTTAAGAGTTTGAACGAGGAATAACACAGTGGAACAGTGCTTGGCGTGATTCGAAGAAGTTTCACGGAAGGAACAGTTATTTGTATTTGCATAAGCAGTAGATGGGTATTGAGCCGAGAGAAAAAATAAAAACAAAAACAAAAACAAAAACATGTGAGAAATGAATTAAAAACTAAGCTAACTAATTACTTTGCATTTTGACATGCGGGCTGCTGCTCATCAGCTATACCTTAATGTATGATATAAAGCAAAGTTCATTTTATTTTTTAAAATAATTGTACTCTTTTTTTTTTTTTTGGTCAAAATTATACTCTAATTGTTTGATTAATTGGTGGTCCGCCGGATAAGACGAACCTAGCTGGATTCCACGTATCTGCATGAGATAAATCTACGTGGCATCAACAACGCAATAGGATACCATCTAATAACTAAATACAGTGCATAGGGCAACGCTGCGTCACTATCAAATTACTTCACATTAATGTTTCTGAGAAATGTCTGATGTAGCATCATTTTTCTTTAATTTTTAACAATAAAACTTCACATTGATATGTTAAATATTTTATAGCATAAGCCATTCATATCATGAGGCATGTATTATTATATTATTGTTATTGTTATCATCATTATTATCATTATTATTATTATTATCTTAATTATTATCATTATGATTAGTATTACTACTGAAGAAGTGACTTTTAGTGACTGCTCTACTACTATCGATTACAAAATGTATGTTTTTGTCATCGAAATAATATTTGGTCACGAAGTATCGTATCAAATATTTAGTGACCGTACTTGCTAAAATTTAAAACAAAAAAAAGAAATGGACTGAAAATCTGTGACACTGGAAAATCAGTCACTAAATTTTGTTTGTGACCTGATTTTGTGACCTTTTACCATTTCGGTCATTAAAATTAGTGACCAAACAATGTTGGTCACAAAAGTTTAGCAACCCATTCAATTTTCTGTCATTATCATAATTATCATCATCATTATTAACTATTATTATTATTATATAAATTTTCTTAAATTAAAGGATAGATTATGAAAACTTGATATAAGAAAATACTATTTTGGAAAAAAAAAAAGGGTAAAATCCAATATCCAATACTATACTATTGAATCTTTTCCCTATACTTCTAGCCACTTCAAAAAATGCACCTACATGTATAAGGTGAAATCCAAGACTTCATGTCATGTCCCCAAAATCACAATGCATAATCCCAGGAACGCCCAATGTTGGTGCGACTAGAGGTCCAAACCCCTCGATCAAACAAGCAAGACTCACCCTAATCGATGATCAAGACAAATAGAACTCTGGAAACAATATTTCAGCATTCAATAAGATATACATGAAGAAGCCTCGACGTATATACAATATTCAAGAGATACATGAAACCACTAACACTAGCCAATGCATAATCTTCTACTTCCCGAAATTAGGACATGACTATTCCTCCCTCTATCCCTTCACTTAAGAGCTTTTATATGTATAGAAAACAGCAAAGAAAAGGAGTGAGTGAACAAAGCTCAATAAGAAGGGGCTTCCCTTAATAGAAACACAGCAACGAATGACCTAGTTTAACAATTGATAATTCATTTATATCCAAGTGGGTATAAGGCCCTTGTTGGCAAATAGTCATTTATATCCAAATGGGTATGATGCCCCGTTAGCGTGATCTTATATTATCACCCGCAGGTGCATGTTGTAAGGTACTTCTGCAGGTGCTATGAAATTACGCTCTACATAATGCGCTTTTTCTTTCTTTCTTTTTTTTTGCTACAATTCTTCTCTTCTCTGCTCTGTTTCATGACGAAAACTAAATCTCACAAAATTCAAAATACAATTCTTCAATTCAACTTGTTCAACAACTCCACAAAGATATCAAATCAAAATCGCAGCTTAATTTAATCAAAATGACTGAAGCAACAACGTCCAAAGAAATTTAAAAAAAAATCAAATATGAAGCAATAACGTCCAAAAAAAATATAAAATATCTGTAACTTTGAATTGCAAGTTATGAACAAAAATATATAAATCTGATAAAGCTTTCCATGAACAAATAGAGACTGAATAATGAATAAACAATTTTAGTAGTTTCAATCAATTTCAATTACAAACAGATACTTTGATAAATAATATACTGCTGAATAATCAATAATAGCCTATAGAACAAATACTTATAAAACACTAAACAAACAATAATATACTACTGCTACTGAACAAACAATAATTTCCTATTGAACAAATAGTTACAAAACACTGAATAAACAATAATAACCTACAGAACAAATAGTTATAGAATACTGAACAAATAATAATAGACTACTGAATAAATAATAATAGTCTATTGAAAAGTAATAAAAAGGCTACTGAACAAATAGTTATATAGCATTGAACAAACAGTTATAGAGCACTGAACAAACAAATATAAAATATTGAATAAATAATAATTGTCTACTGAAAAAAATAGTTATGAAATACTAAACAAACAATAATAGCCTACTGAATAAACAATTATAGAATACTAAACAAGTAATAATAGGCTAACAATAATAATCTACTGAACAAACAATAATAAACTACTGAATATATACCAATCTTTCAACAAACACACACATCAAAACCAATCGTCACAAATATGACTAAACAGAGATGTAGAGAGAGAAAAAGAGAAAAGACAAAGACAAAGAAAGAGATCGTAGAGAGAGAACATAAACAAAGAGTGAAAGAACAGAGATATAGAGAAAGAGAGAAAATAAAGATAAAGAAAGAAATGATAGACAAAGAAGAGACAAAGAGAAAGATAACATAGATGTAGAGAGAGAAAGAAAACAAAGATAGAAAAATATCTGTGCACTTGACTCTTTGTATTCTTTTTTTGTTTTTTTTAAATATATGAAAGACCACATAAGTGAGGGATAAGGTGCACCTTAAATATAATTTGCCTCTCGTTAGCACATGGTCATTTAAGTCCAAGCAAGTATAAGGCTCCTATTGACATGCATTATTTACATCCAAGTAGGCATAAGGACTAGCACAAATTCATTTATATCCAAGTAGATATAAGGCCCTATTAGTGCACAATCATTTACATTCAAACAAGTGTAAGGCCCTATTGGCACACATTCATTTATGTCTAAGTTTTAGGCCCTTGTTATAGTCACTTATATCAACGCAAGTATAAGGCCCCAATCGGCACATGGTCATTCATAAGGGAATATAAAGCCAATAATGCTCTATATCATATATTAGTATTATAGAATATATCATTCATAAAATGAATCCCAAAAGTTGTCATTTATTAATCACTGATAGCAGCAAAAGTACTTAACTTAAGGGTAAATGGCTCCATAACCCCTTATGGTTAGTCATAAATGTACAGTTAGTCCTTATTATTTAAAAATAGGCACCGAACCCCCCCCCCCGTCATCTTTAAAAATAAAGCACACACGCCCTATTTGTTAACTACGTTTGTTTTGGTTAACAGAAAATACAAAAAGACTTATATACCCTTAATATAAATACAATACTTACACAACCTTTTTTCTATTTTTAAACAAAATTACCCTTCTCCTCCTTTGCTTCCCACACTAACCAAAACCCTATCCACCTAAAGCACAGCGATACTGTCGCTTTTCACCAACCAAAAAACAACAGTACCATTGCCTCTCGCCAATAATGGCAACAAATGGTATGCAGTTTAGCTCTCTCATCAAATCAAAATCTAATCCTAGATAGATGACTAGAATATTTTAGCTGCCTTTTTCTTTCTTTCTTTTTTGAAAAATTATTCATGACGACACAAGTACATAAATGAAACTACTGATTGAGTTTAGAAGAAAGAGGTGTGTGCAATTTCATCTATTGAAATCTAATAGACTCATGAAAGAGAAGGTTGGTGTAACTATCCACGGAATCTCGTTCTTAAGATGAAGCTATTTATGAAGACAACTGCACCCAAGAACAGAGAAGAAGTTGAGTGATGAAATTTATGCCTGATTATTAACATAGTTAAATTTTATACATAGAGATGGTATGCAACAAAAACCCATCTTTATGCCTGATTATTAACATAATTAAATTTTATACATAGAGATGGTATGCACCAACAACCCATCTCATGTCATTATTCTCCCATTGAGGTTCCCAATCACACTTTTCTTAGCCTTCCCGCTAAAACTTGTCTCTTATTATGAGAATCATCCAAGTTTAATATTATTTGAGTATGTACTTTCCTAATTAAATGGATATGTTTTGATTGTAACCCATCTCTGACTTTTCGTTCATATGTTGTTTGTATATGATATGTATCGTGAGTGGTGTGGTGGGGTAGGGAAGTTAGTATTAAAAAAGAAACATAAATTCCATTTTCTATTCGAGTCCATATTTATTTAATTCTTAAAATATAATTTGATAGTAATGTTTAGATTAATATAAAATAAAAAAACTCTATTTTTTAGAATAATCAATCATATATTTCACAACTTGTGCGTGACACGGGTGTTATACTAATATATAATATAAATAAAAAGCGTGGATGTGCATTCATGTCATTAGGATCTCCTGTGACTATAACATTGTTGGGTAGGCTCCTCCAAAGCTTTTCTTGGAGTTTGGCACATGGCGCGTTTGAGCATAGAACTAATAAATGATAACATAAGAAAAATGTCAAAAAAAAAAATTTGAAATATGATGTTAAAATTAATAAGAAAAAAATAGATAAGTAATGTTATATCTTGTAGAGCTTTATTTTTTCAATTAAGGTCTAGGCTTACGGAACTTAGACCCCTTTAGATGTCGCGAGGGAAGGCTTCTGCCGAGGCACTCGGGAACAAAGGCTATGTCTGACCAAAAGAAAAAAGAACAAAGGCTATGTGCTAGGGTTAGGTAATAGGCTGTATGCCCAATCCGGGGATTCTAGGATCCTGGATTGGACTTTTCTTACCCATGGGTCTTTGCCCTACATGCCTTTGGGCTATTATGATATGCTCGCCCATTGTGATTAATGGGCCTGCTCCCATGGCCCAAACTATTCTATCTACCGGTAGGACACGGGCCCCAATATGGGCAAAAAATATCTTATTGCCCATCAGAAGACTAAAGTTATTTAGTTTCTGTTAGATTGTACAAAATTAATTGTTGCGTATAAATAAACTTAAATTTGCCAAATAATTTTATCAAAACATGAAATAAAATAAGCATTTTATTCAAACTTTTTTATGATTTTAACCAAACACGAGAAAATTAATAAGTTTTAATAAGCATTTTGCCTTCAATTTAATTCTTGCTTGAACAATCATTAAATCTTTTTCAAATCATTCCATCATACCAAATGATGAGTATACAATCGGGGATAAATCGCGAAGAACATTGAAATAGTACATTCAATTCTAGTAAGGGGATAAGGTATGTCAATTCAGTGAGCCATCTGCTTCTCTCACTAATTATGTTCCCTTATGCGTCACACATGATGGCTTAATTAGGCATCTCTTATTCAAATGCTTCCTCGCACGACCAATTGTGCCAAGTCTTAGAAACTATACTACATATCCATGGCTCCCTAACCTCTTTGGCCACCTGGGGGGACAGTACCGCATGATTTGGACCAAGGCCACTTTGAACCACCCTTTTTTTCCGATCTACAAAATAAATAAATAAATGAAGAAGTGTTGATAATACAAAACTCACAATAGTTGAAAACTGATGTCGGACTTCTACTCTCTAAACAGAGGAATACTGCTTTTTTTTCCTCAGAGTTTTAGTCTTTGTTTAAATTTAATTCAAATAATTATTGTAACAAAAGATGTGTTTTTTTTTTTAAGAAAAAAAAAGTTTTTTTTTTTTCTTAAAAAGAGGCCAATTCAAACCGACCTAAATGCAAAAATCATTAGACGAAGTATGAGCAAAGCAAATGAAAAGTTTTTGGTTGTAATTTCTTTGCTTTCTTAAACTACAATGTTGGCTACACTTCTTCAGTAGATTACCTAATATTTCGACATTCGATTAGGTAACGATTGTACGTGCATGAACATTCGATTCTGACAGGAGATGACCGTCAGCAGCTGTCCATGTATCTTTGAAACACATCTTACGTAATAGGACTTCTTAATTAATGTTTCACCTTAAACCCTTAAACAAAATATATTATCTATTGATAATATCATAATGTTATGCGAAGATTATAACTCAAAAAATTAAAATATATTGGTATTTTTTTTACTTTGATCTAAGGCGCCTCCAAGCTAATTTTGGACTGCATGAACATTGGATTCGGATTGGAGATGACTGTCAGCAGCTGTCCATGTATCTTTGAAACACTTTTTTCAGCATCTTACGTAATAGGACTTCTTAATTAATGTTTCACCTTAATCCCTTAACCAATATATATTATCTATTCGTAATGTCATGATATTATGAGAAGATTATAACTCAAAAATTAAAAGATATTGGTATTTTTTTTTTTTGCTTTGAACTAAGGTATCCCTAAATTAATATTGGATTTGAAACTAATCCCTATCCGGCCAAGAGCGGTTAAAGAAAAATCATCCCAATAAATGTGTTTTTTGGGATACGAATTTGTGTTCTCCTTCTTTCAGAGTGAGGTCACTATCACCTCAACCAACAACTTGTTGGTATATATTGATATGTTTTAAGAGGAGATTATCACTCAAAAAAATTAAAATATATTGGTAATTAAAAGATTAGTTCACAATATTTGTCTGGTTCTCGGATTGTTATCAACACTTTCTTCCACCAAAAAAAAATTAAGCCAATAGCTAAGCATATTTTTTATTCTTGGAGTGTGTAAAAGCAAAATGGTAACTTTTATTCTAGTTAAGGTTTTAAACATAACAAATTAAAATAATTGATATATTTCTAGTGACAATGACTTTTAATCATTCAATTTTTTTTTAACGATAGCAAAAAATTGGTTATGCTTGAAAGGGTAACTAATATTAATTTTTTTTAAAAAAAGTATTTATTACACGTCAAAGTATTTATATTAATTACACTTTCAAGCGAAACAAATATTAGCTACGGTTCCAGGTGTAATATTAACTTTTAGTTATATTAGAAACCTTTACACTTTTGTTTACCCAATCCCCCATTCTTTATAAGATTTGAACCTAAGACCTCACCTACTTGAGTTACCCTAATCTCACCTTTATACGTAAGTCAAAGTAACTAATTAATTTTGTTATACTTTTAAAAGTAATTAGGGGCCACATATATAATTAATCATTTGATTTCTTGTAGTGTTTTAATCAAAGGAAAAGAAAAAAGAAAAAATAGTGGTCCAAGGGGCCTTGATCCATGGGTACTGTCCCATGAAATAGCCGGAGAGAGTTATGTAATCATGGGCAAGAGAATATTACGTGGTAAAATTTCTTAGACTAGGCATTTGGGCAGTACGAAACATTTGGATAAGAGATGCCTAAGCAGTGAAGCAGACGTCCACTCCATTGATACCATCCCCACTTTGAAATGAAATTAATGATTTCAACGTTCTTCATGCCTTGAATTTCGATTTTAAAACTTGAAACATTATTATATCTATATCTATATCTATTTATATATTTATTCATAAATTTGAACATTTAATATTTGTATTTGTAAACTTTCATACACAATGTTGTAGTGTCGATACAGAAATTCATAGAACTTATTCTCAAATTTGCAGACGAATTCATACATTTGTAAATTTAAGAGAGAAATTTGTACTGACTATATAAAAGAATTCATAGAACTTGTTTACAAATTGGTATATTTAAATTCTATTATGTGTAAACTTCATAGGAGATTTGCACTTACTTTCTAAAAATTGATATAATTTATTTATAAACCTATTCTGGAGTCCATATAAAAATTCATAGATATTATACCAAGATATCTGTAGATTTAACAAAACAGTTTGTAGTTCACATAACAAAATTATGTCACTGATAGTGATAAAAATCCAGAGACTGTAGAGGGCGAATTCTATAATTACGGATTGGGTCGTCTTGGGCCCTAATAACCTGCAAAACCAAGGGGAGATGAGTAATGAAACCCTTGACACCGGTATGGTGCCAGCCAAAGGTTCTCTGACGCTCAAGTCAGCGAGTGAAAAAGAAAGAAATAAGAGTTATTATATCTTGGGTTGTGAGTGAATCGAATATATGAGCAAATTGAAGTTTTTTTTTCTTACGTTCCCCATGGAACAACGTTTTATAGCTTAGTAGGTGGAAGAGCCCTTCAGTCCTTCAATGACCCAAACACCTTTCTATCGACAACCCCTTCGCGAGCATCCTTACCACATATCTAGATCATGCATATTATCCCATGCTTATCCAATAGCAAATCAGGTCTCCCAGTCATGACTGTCTTCAGAGGTCCTGTCTAATACGTAAGGCCACATCCTCTTTCCGGGGCTTGACGTTGGTCCAACCATAGCGATGGGCCTCTTGGGCTTTATTAAGTTCAATTATTTTTGGCCCAAACAGAGACTTCATAGAAAAATTTGAAGAGTCTATAAAAAAACATTTATAAAGTTTATACAAAGCTCCATACATTTAATACATAGATCTGTAATTTATATAACAAAAATTTATATTTAGATAGCTAACAACAATTCGCGAACTTCAGAGACAAAACCTATATGGCCCGCGTAGAAGTTTGTAGATTTTACATAAAAATCTATAGAATTTAATACAAATATTTGTATTCCAGGTAATAAAATCTATTTTACAAATGGTTGACAAAAATTTGAACAATTTATAGAGTCTATATAAAAATTTCTATATTTTATATATAAATTCGTAGGTTTAATATATAATAAATTTGAAGTTGACATAGCAAAATTTTTTTCTTTAAGTATTTGTCAAAATTTTGTAAACATTAAATAAAAAATTTGTAATGTCTATTTGGGTAGGGCGAAGAAAAAGAAAGCAAGAGAGAGAATGAGTTATTTTGGGGTGGGAAATAGAAAGAGAAAGTAAGAGAATAAAATTTTTTATGAGAAGGTATAATAGTCTTTCAATAAAAATAAAGTGCAAGCGTAAAGGCAATTAAATTAGTAATAGATGAAAGAGAGGGCGAAAAAAAGGAGAAGCAAATACCAACCATTAATTTTATTTTATGAGAGATTCAGAGCTCCCATCTATTTTTACTGACATCAGCCAATTGATGGAAGACTAACCCTCAAGGGCAACCAGGGCGATGCCACGAGTGTTTTGTAGGGGCTCCAACTGAAGTATCATCCAGAATATTGCTAAAGTATAAATTATACAAAGCTTCTGATGGAAATATATATATATATATATAAATATATATATATGCAGTTATTTTGACAAGCATTAGAATGAAGAATTGAGCAAAATCTTGTGTATTAACAGAAATTTGACATAGGCAAATCTATGAAGTCCATTTAATTACTCCTTTCTTACACTGAGCATATGAAACCTGCATGAACTATCTTTTATGACTCAAAATAGATGAATATTTGAAAAGAACTGTTCAAGGAATAAGCAATCAACCTTTTTACTACCAGCTTTTCTTGAGACCTATCTCCTTGTTCCATTCACAAAGTTTATCCTTAGATCTTGTTCATGGATTGAGAAAATATTTTAGATTCTTCCAATTTTTATAGATACTAAACTATTCTAATTTTTAATTAATTTCTCCTTTCCATTTTCTTGTAATTTTAAAATGGGGTTCTCCATCTTTTCCCTCTTAATAATGCAACAAAATTGTGATTGCTTGACTTTCTCCTAAAGATGAGCAATACCAAGTTGGGTACGAATATATATAACATCTCGCCTAAACTACCAAACGGATCGTTATAAAACTTTGAGCTTGCCAGGTTAGCGCCTTATTAAGAGCAAAAGAGTTAATTTCAGACAACCAACCTTTTCTGTAATTGACTTACATTTTAAGGGACCTAAACGGGGAATAGAGAAGAAGAAAAAGACAAACTCCGCGACCTTAGAAAAAATTCTTTAGGTCCTTTTCATCTTTATTAATTGTCATATTGAGACGTTTTAAATTTCAGGATCAACATTTAAAACATGAAAAATATAAAAGTCATTCATTTCAATTCTAATGCCAGGATTTGTCAATTCAGTTATAAGGTATCTGCTTCTCTCACTAACATTTTCCCTTCTGAAAGCAAATAATTAATTCTGATCACATGATGGCTTAAAAATGTTTCCGCGCGCTGCCGAAATGCCAACTCTAAGAAACTGTACCACATAATATTCTCGTCCCTGGTTATCCGATGGGTTGGACCACCCTTTTCTTTCTCTCTCTTTCTCTTTCTCTCCCTTGATTTAACACTACAGAAATCAAATCATAGTTATATATATTTTAGCCCCTAGTTAAGGGTTTCGAATATAACTACAAATTAATTCTATACTAAATACTTTGTGTAACTTTGTTACAATAAAAAAAAATCATAATTAGAATAAAACTTCTGATTTTACTCTTCTATGCACTCTTTTATGCTTAGATGTAATAAAAAGTGCACAACGATTGGCCTAATCTTTTTTAGTGAAAGAAAGTATTGATAATACAACACTAACCCCTTTGAGAACTAATCTCACAACTTCTCACACTCAAAACAAGAGAAATATATACTATAGGTCACTAGTTCTATATAATAACTTGGACCACTTGATGATATTGTTTCGAATAGTTTTAGTAGTGAGAGATCCTACCGAGTAGGCGAATGTTATCAGAAGCCTGGTAGGGGTTTCGAAAATGTAGTTAATTTGGAGGTTTAATTTTTAGGAAAAGTTAGGAAGACTAACAAATAAAGCATTAGACGAAGTATAAACGATGCAATGAAAATTTTAGGTTCTAATTTCTTTAATTTGTTTGCTAAACTACTGTATGTAATTATTGATCTGTGAATTTCGACTTGTATCATGTGAATATTGCATATAGTTTTTTTTTTTTAACCCCCATTACATGGGATTGAATCTCGGATCTCGAAAAAAATAGTTTCAACCACTTAAATAGAATATTACAATATAAGTTTACAAAGAGTAGGAATGTACAAAAGTTATCCTAATTGTTACAAACTATTAATATTCAGAGTATCTTAAAATATACATTATGTACTAATACACTTAACACCCCCAAAGAAAGCTTGAAAATACCATTTTTCCCGCACAAAATGAATATAAACTTCAATATGTTTACTAAATAATTGGATACAAGGCCATATAAATCGCACTACCATCGTCACACAAAATATCTGGTGGCCATTGCAATTGGAAGCCAAGGAACTACGTAATATGCAATACCCACATTAATTCAGAAGCAAGGGATGCCAGAGCTCGAACCTTGATACTATTCTAAGCTGGACTTGGAGACAGTGGTTTGCCTTTTAGCATTCCATGAAATTGAATTTGGCCCCGAAAAGATAACGTGCTCACAAATGGAGTGTCTAGTTCCAGAACAACTTGTCTAGTCAAAGTCACTAAAATCAATAAAAGTAAGAGATCTAGACGCTTGAAACATCACTCCTTTTGTGATTGTATTCTTGACATAGCGTAAAATGTTTTTAGCCGCTACATGATGAGAAGTCCTTGGTGCATGCATAAACTGACACACAGAAATTAACAGCATATAAAATATCTGGTCGATTCATAGTTAGATATTGTGTGGTACAAAGGAGAAAGTTATCAGCAGTAAGCTTGATAAATAATTTTTGAAAAATAGAATTGACCGAAGGCAATTGAAAAAGAAAGGGAAAGAAAAATTGATACGAAGCAGTAGCGTGTTAAAAGAGAACCTGCACTACTGAAACCATGCAAGTAGTTATTGGCCTGAGAACCTGCACTACTGATACCACGTAAGTAATTACTGGCATGTGAATATCGACTTGCATTGCATATTGTGTTATATATATATATATATATATATATATATATATATATATATATATATATAGTTTTAAAGGTATTTATAGTTTTTAGTTTAAACAAAAAGGATCTACTGAAGAAAAATTGGTGGTTCGGTAACAATTGTACATTCATGAACAATGCATTCGGATAGGAGATTACTGTTTGCTGTCCATGTATCTTAATTTGAAACACGTAGGAGATTACTGTTTGCTGTCCATGTATCTTAATTTGAAACACAGGAATATTTAGAAATAAGAACATAGAGCATTGTGTATGAACCAAGACCAGCAATACTGATCAGGTCTGTATTACGTAAGATCGTGTAATTAGTATCGTTTTCTGTTTCAATGTTACTAGTCTTTGTAAATAACATGAAAAAGATCAGAAAGAACTAGAGAAAAATGAAAAGGAAATAGTAATTCGTAAAAGGAAATAGTAATTCGTTTGATATGCAGGTACACAAATTAATGTGAAATAGATTCTCCAAAGAGGAGACTACAAGGATGACTATCTCTTTGGATCATCACATTTCTACATCTCACTACAATTTAACATTCTTATAAAAGTATATAATATTTAGATTGTGCACTTAAGTACAAGTTATAGGGTACACGTTCGAAGGCAACCTTGGCTTCGCAACTGCATGAAGGGGTTTTGCAAGAAAAAGATCAAATTCGCTCTCCTTTAGTTCTATGCTCGACACACCCGGTGGCAAACTCCAACTAAAGCCTTGGAGAAGCCTAGCCAACAGCATTGTTGTTATAGTAGAACCCAACAACACGCCTGGACATCCACGCCTTCCTGTGCTAAATGACAAGAGGCGCAACTCTGGATCAGCAAGAACTACTTCAGAGCCATCATTCTTAATGTGGCGCTCAGGCTTGAACTTCAAGGGCTCGTACCATATCCTAGGGTTGCGGCCAAGTCCAGGACGACTAAGCAAGACATGGCTTCCCTTGGGGATGAAATAACCACCAACAGTAGCATTAGAGAGGGCTACATGTGGTACATTGAATGGTGCAATCGGATGTAATCGAAATGCCTCTCTAACACATGCCTTGATGTAATTGAGGCGAGGAAGATCGGCTTCTTGAACTAGTCTTTCCCTTCCAACAACTAATCTAGTTCTTTACAAGCCTTTTCGAGTAGCTTAGGTTGATATAGCATCTCTGCAAGTGCCCATTCCACAGCATTTGATGGATTGTCTACTGTTGCAAGCGTGAGTTCCTAACAATCAAATAACACAGAGAACATTAATGGAAAATCGATGGCCTTGGCTGTTTATTGTTAATTGGCTGGCTTCAGATTTACTTTAGGGCAGGTGCAGGGAAAATTGTGTTAAAGAGGGGGATATGAGGCTTGCTTGGATTGGTTTTTTTCAAGAAAAAGTACTTTTAAAAATATATATATATATTAAATTTGTAATAACTATTTGATTTGACTTTTAAAAAAAAACTAAAACTCTAAAAAAAGTTCAAATACAACTTTTTTAAAGCCAAAATTTTTAGTTTTAAAAAAAAACTATTTTTCAAAAGCTGTTAAAAAAATAATTTTGAAAAAAGCCAATCCAACCAGGCCTATATTATTACCAAGACTTGAGCTTTAATTTCTGTTGCTGTTAGCATTGGTCGTCCTTTTGTATCTTTGCGTGTGATGAGTACATCAAGAATATCCTCTGGCTCATTTCTTAAACCATCTTTCCACATCTGAATTCTCTCCTCAATTTCAGGGTTTTGGTACTTGATTACACTATTGATGGCTTTTCGAATGATCTTTTCATGATCATAAATGTCAAACATCCTTAGCCATGGCATGTAATCTGAGGGACAAAATGCAAATAGATGAGCAAGAATTGTGAAGAGTGCTGAAACATGCTCTTTTTCTTGTACGCCTGGTCCTCCATCTTCCATCCCTCTCCCGAAAAATCTCTTCCCGAAGATAATATTTCGGATCACATTTCCACAATAGTGTCGTGTTACAATTCTTAGGTTTACAACGCCGCACCCCATTGAGTTGATGCATTGATTGTACACGTAGTGTACAAGGTGATCAGATTCTTCATCTCTCTTGTGTTGTAGCCAGCAATGCGTTGCTGTTGAAAGTACATTGGAGACCAATATTTTTTTCATTTTCTTCCACTGATCACCAAAAGGAACAAGAACAGTTGTTAGGTATTTGTTACTTGTAAGCTCTGCGGACATGCAAAGTGGTCTCGATGCAAACACTGCATCTTGCTTCTTCAAGAAATCGCGCCCAAGTTCAGGAGAAGTGACCACAATAACATGCACGCCCCCTAAAAGGATACACATAATCTCAGTGTTGAAATCATCCGTGAGTTTGTGTATCCACCTAAAAGTTGGCTTGTTTTTCAACATTTGGAAGAGGCAGCCTACTATAGGCCAAGACTTTGGCCCTGGAGGAAGTAAGGCTAATTGCTTCTTAATCGCCATGCTCTTGTAGATGAATAATGTAAAAGAAAATAAAGCTAAAAGGGTGGATAATTTGGTGAAGCTAATGATAATTGCACCAAGATCATTGAATTCTGTAACAAGAGCACCTAAAGTGTAATGGCCCATTTCGTATTTGAGTGTTTATAAGAGAAATAAGGCAATATTGGAACAGTGTTTGGCATAATTGGAAGAAGGTTCACGAACAGGTATATATAGTTGCAAGCAGAAATTATTTTGTGCCAAATTGCGCAGCAGATAATATTTTGTGTCCAAGGCAAACAAAATGTGAAAAATGAATTAAATACTAAAGTAACTTAAATTGCAACAGATAGGATTGAGCCAAATGCAAACAAAATGGGAGAAATGAATGAAATACTAAACTAACTTATGTTGCTTTTTGACACGCCAGTCCTTACTCAGTTATCTATATCTGTATATTAAATAAAGTTTTCAGTTTAAATTTTAATGTTATATGTCTTAATTTTATGAATTACTTCCATTTAAAAAATGAGTTAAACTTTAAAAAGTATAGACATTTGTACTTATTTTCTCCATGTGGCATATATCTTTAATAATTCCATTATTATATTACAAAAATTTTCTCAAATGATAAAGGATAAATTATGAAAACTTGCTGTTAGAAAAATACCATTTTGAAAAAGATGCTGAAATACAAGACTGTACTATTGAAACTTTTCCCTAGACTTCTTGTAGCCACTTAAAAAAAGCACTATATAAGCTTAATGGATAATTCTTTCGAAATAGAACTGACTGAAAGCAATTGAGTTTTAGAGGCGTCTCTTATCCAAATGCTTCCTCCCACGGCCAATTGTGCCAAGTTTAGAAACTATACCACGTATCCATGGCCGCTAACGTCTTTGACCACCTCCGGGGACAGTACCGCATGGTTTGGACCAAGGCCACTTTGGACCACCCTTTTTTTCCGATTTACAAAATAAATAAATAAAGAAGTGTTGATAATACAACACTTACAATTGTTGAAAACTGACAGAGGAATACTAAGCCTTTTTTTTTTTTCCTCAGAAGTTTAATTTTTTGAAATTTAATTCAAATACTTATTGTAACAAAAAATGTGTTTTTTTTTTTCTAGAAAAAAAAATGATGTTTTTTTTCTTGAAAAGAAACCAATTCAAATCGACCTTAATGCAAAGATCATTAGACAAAGTATGAACAAAAGCAAATGAAAAGTTTTTGGTTGCAATTTCTTTGCTTTCTTAAACTACAATGTTGGCTACACTTCTTCAGCAGATTACCTAATATTTCGACATTCGATTAGGTAACGATTGTAGGTGCATGAACATTCGATTCCGATAGGAGATGATCGTTGGCAGCTGTCCATGTATCTTTGAAACACTTTTTTCAGCATCTTACGTAATAGGACTTCTTAATTAATGTTTCGCCTTAATCCCTTAAATAATATATGTTACCTATTGGTTTATTTAAGGAAAGTGATTATTTCTATGTCACCCAAATGATCGTCGCAACTTCGAAGGTGATAATATTCATGGGAATTTAGAAATAATTAAGAAAATTGAACATTTTATTTATTTTTTTTTAAAGAAAATAGAGATCGAACCAAGGGCAAGAATAGTAATCAGGTCTGTTTAGTGAAGTTGGCGCACACATCTTTCCTGCATGTTGTCATTATCGTGCTAACGATGCTAAGGGCACCCATAAGCGTTGGTTTGAACTTCCCAATAATTATATATATCCTTTTCTGCTTCAATCTGATTAGTTTACGTAAATAACATAACTAATCTTGCTTACACAAATTATTTTTTAGGCTAGGTACGTACTGGTCACTGTATGGGATTATTATTTCTTAGGAGAGAGCTCTTATTTGATGCTTGATCACAGTGGCGGATCTAGAAAGTTATTTTACTGGGGTGTCTTTCGAGATGAAGAAGTTAAAGGAATTTATTTTTTCAAATATCTCCTCATTCTTTTTTGTAAAAAATATCATCATTAATTTATCAATTAATTTTGAAAGTATATGTAACAATGACAATTCACTATAAAAACTCAAATTTTCTCAGAAATTCCAAATTCCCCGCATTATAATATTACAAAAGAACAAAGCAATTTAATCTTATAATATTATGACAAATCAAACTAAATCCAATATTATTATATCTTGAGAAATCAAGTTCAAAATTATTAAAGACATATAAATTGAATTAAAACTAAAAATCTTTAATATGTTTGACAAAAAAGAATCCTTGATAAATGTAATTGATGAACTCAAAACTACAATGGCAACTGACAAGATTCATCTTTCAATTAAAGCAATGACTTAGAATTTGAGTTCTAAAAAAAAGCACATGAACTTGTCAACTTGGTATAGTTGAAGACCAGACTTATTAGTCATTAACACTTGATCAAGGGCTGAAATCTTTTTAAGCAGGTGTATCACTTTAAAAGTAAATAAAAATTTCGAATAATCTTTAATTGTTTTAATTAAGAGGGGTCAATTAATTATCTTGTACATTAATTTTCTAAAAATAAGAGGGGTCAATTGACCCCTCAAATTGCTGCATAGATCCGCCAGTGGTTGATCATCAGCTCCTCTCGATTTGACCATTTAAAGTTTCCACATATATATATATATATATATATATATATATATATATATATATATATATATATATATATATATAGTTTTTAAAGGTATTTATAGTTTTTTGTATAAACAAAAAAGATCGACTAAAGAAAAGTTGGTGGTTCGGTAACGATTGTACATGCATGAACATTGCATTCGGATGGGAGATGACCGTTCGTTGTCCATGTATCTTAATTTGAAACACAGGAATATTTAGAAATAAGAAAATAGTGCATTATGTACGAACCAAGGCGAACAATAGTGATCAGGTCTGTATTACGCAAGATCACGTAATTAGTATCGTTTTCTGTTTCAATGTTACCAGTTTATGTAAATAACTTTCTCTTTGGATCATCACATTTCTACATCTCACAACAATTTAATATTCTTATAAAAATATATAATATTTAGATAGTGCACCTAAATTCAAGCTATACGGTACACATCCTTAAACAACCTTGGCTTCACAACTGCGCGGAGGGGGTTTGTAGGAGAAAGATCAAGGGCCTCAAATGCAACTTTTTTCATAAGCCAAAATTTTCAATTTCTAAAAAAAACTGTTTTTCAAAAAGCTGCTAAAAAAAAGCTCAAGGAAAAAGCCAATTCAAACGACCCCAAATCCATTATCTTTTAGTCCTATGCTCGTCGGCAAACTCCAGCTAAAGCCTTGGAGAAGCCTAGCCAGCGGCATTGTTGTCATAGTAGAACGCAACAACACACCTAGACATCTACGCCTTCCTATGCTAAACGAAACAAGGAGCAAATCCGAATCAGCAAGAACTAATTCAGATGGCGTCAGACTTGAACCTTAAGGGCTTATCCCATACCCTGGGATAACGACCAAGTCCAAGACAACTAAGCAAGACATGGCTTCCCTTGGGAATGAAATAACCACCAACACTAGCATCAGAGAAGGCTGCAATTGGATGCAACCGAAATGCCTCTCTG
The DNA here is from genome assembly GCA_028554755.1 of Cordia subcordata. Classification (NCBI taxonomy): domain Eukaryota; kingdom Viridiplantae; phylum Streptophyta; class Magnoliopsida; order Boraginales; family Cordiaceae; genus Cordia; species Cordia subcordata. The sequence continues at coordinate 5,463,623 of JAPTOF010000004.1, read as the reverse complement.
GCGCATGCTTTATGTAATTTAGATGAGGAAGATCGGCTTGTTGGAACAATCTCTCCCTTCCAACCACTTTGTCTAGTTCATGCGAAGCCTGTTCGAGTAGTTTAGGTTGATTGAGCATCTCTGCAAGTGCCCATTCCACTGCATTTGATGGATTGTCTACTGTTGCAAGCGTGAGTTCCTAAAAATCAAATAACACACAGAATATTAATGAAGATGACTTTTCAACCAACACTTGATTTAGAGGGGGATATATGAGGAGTTCTTACCATGACTTAAGCTTTGATTTTAGCTGTTGTTAGCATTGGTTGTCCTTTCGAATCTTTGAGTGTGACGAATACATCAAGAATATCCCCCCAGCTCATTTGTTGAACCATCTTTCCACATCTGAATTCTCTCATCAATTTCAGGGTTTTGGTACTTGATTACACTGTCAATGGCTTTTTGAATGATCTTTTCATGATGATTAATGCCAAACCTCCTTAGGCATGGCATGTAATCTGAGGGACAAAATGCAAATAGATGAGCAAGAAATGTGAAGAGTGCTGAAACATGCTCTTTTTCTTGTGCTCATGGTCCTCCATCTTCCATCCCTTTTCCAAAGAATCTCTTGCCAAAGATAATTTTTCGAATCATATTTCCAGAGTAGTGTCGCGTTGCAATTCTCAGGCTTACAATGCCAACCACTGATGAGTTGATGCATTGATTGTAGACGTAGTGTACAAGGTGATCAGATTCTTCATCTCTCTTTTCTTGTGGCCATCGATGCATCGCTGTTGAAAGTACCTTGGAAACTAGTATTTTCTTCATTCTCCTGATCAACAAAAGGGACAAGAGCAGTTGTTTGGTATTTGTGACTTGTAAGCTCTGTGGATATGCAAAGTAGTCTTGGTGCAAACGTTGCGTCGTGCTTTTTCAAGAACTCGCACTCAAGTTCAGGAGAAGAGACCACAATCACATGCACACTCCCTAGACGAATACACATAATCTCAATGTTGAAATCATCCATGACTTTGTGTATCCATCTAAAACTTGGCTTGTTTTTTAGGATTTGGAAGAGGCACCCTATTATAGGCCAAGATTTTGTCCCTGGAGGAATTAAGGCTAATTGCTTCTTAATCGCCATGCTCTTGTACATGAATAATGTCAAAGAAAACAATGCTACGAGGGTGGATAATTTGGTGAAGCTAATGATCAATGCAGCAAGATCAATGTTTTGTGTAACAAGAGCACCTAACGTGTAGTGCTCCATTTCGTTCGTACTTGAGAGTTTGTATGAGAAATGATAGTTGCGCGGCAAATATACATACTTTTAAAAGAGTTATATCTTCAATCCAAAACACACAACTCTTAATTGAGGCAAAGTATCCTTTAGAAGAAAAGGTATAACTATTGTAGAAGAGGTATACGTCCATACGTGAAGCAATGTGACCGTCTATATATATATATATATATATATATCAAATTGCGCAGCAGAAAGTATTGAGCCAAAAGCAAACAAAATGTGAGAAATGAATTAAATACTAAACTAACATCGCAAGAAATAGGATTGAGCCAAAGGCAAACCAAATATGAGAAATGAATTAAATACTACAAAAATAACAATATTATTGTAACAATATTGTATAAAGTTGAACTCATATTTAATTTGACTACAAAAATAAATTAAATTTCAATAAGTACATTAAGATTAGTGTTAATAACTTAGAAAAAAATAAATTCTACAAATAAATTTATATTTTATTCTCACATGAACAAATCAACAATCAATAAAAACATTAGTACTTATTTTCTCCATACAATCTCTTGATTATTCTCTAGTTATTTGACAAGTTGGTGGTCCGGTGGATAACTAAGACGAACCTAGCTAGATAATCTGCGTACATACCTACATCAACTACGTAATGGTTCACGGAATCCTATAAGATTTCTGGGAATATAAAATCAGAAATGTTGGATTCTCATGTTTTGTTCACAGAATGAAAAAACATTTCTGGGAATGTAACATTTCCAGCAATCCAATATTCTCACGAATTGCCAACTTTCATTCTCATGTTAGAGGGTAAAAATCTTACATTCCTGGGTTATGGGAATGTACAGAGTAAATTAAAAAGATCAAAAAGCTGATATTTAAGACATTTTCATATACGATAAAAAAAATTGACAATAAAAAAATAGTAAATTAAAATTTTAATTATGTAAATAATAAAAATGATAAAAATAAAAATAATAATTATAAACAAATTAATGATAGATTAAATAAATAAATTATAAAAATAATTAATTAATTAATCAAAAAAATAATTAAAATATATTATTTAAAAATTATAAATAGAAATTATATAATTTAAAAATTAGAAAAATATAAATTTTAATGATAAATTAATAATATAAAAAAATAGTTCGAAACTAATAATTATAAAATAGAAAATAATTAAAATTTAATTAAATATAAAATTAAAAATAATTATAAAATGAATTATTTTAATTAATCAATTGAAAAATTAATTAAAAATATAATAAATGAAAATAATTAATTAATCAATTGATCAATTAATTAATCAAAAGTTAATAAAAATTAAAAATTAAATGACTTAAATTTAATAACAAATTATGAATAAATGAAAGAATTAATTAATCAAAAATTATAATAGTTAATTAGTTGATTAAAATAATAAATTGAAAATTAATAGTAATAATAAAATTTTTTAGTTCATAATTAATTATAATTAAAATTAAAATTAAAAATTTTGTAATAAATTAATTTTATAGTTTTATAATTTTTTTTTTTGAATTAGGGACATTATTGAAACTAACTCAAGATTCCCAAAAATGTTAGATGTAAACCAAACATAACTCTTTAGCATTCTTAAAAGTACTCCAAAATTTTCCTAGGAATACCTTTGATATGCCAAATTATTTTCATATCATTTTTGGAAATCACCTTCTCATAAATGATTTCTTATTCCTTAAACCAAACGGCTCCTTAGTTTCTAAATACAGTGAATGGAGAACGCTGCATACACTATCAAATTTCTTCGAATTCGCATTGTTTTTGATAAACGCCTGATGCAGCCTCATTTTTTTTAATTATTTTTTAAGAATAAAATCTCACTTTGATATAGCATAAGTGATTCATATCATGATGGCATATATCTTTAATAATTTTATTATTATTATTTTTATTATTACATAAATTTTCGAATTAAAGGATAAATTATGAAAACTTGGTATAAGAAAATTACTATCTTCAAAAAATAATGGTGAAATACAAGACTACACTACTCAGACTTTTCCGTACACTTCTTGCAGCCACTTACAAAAAAGCACCTATGTGTGTGTGTGTGTGTATATATATATATATGTCTGAATTAATCCAAGACTTTTAGTTTTCAAATATGGGAGTAAATAAAACCTTTCCTTCCCCAAGGTGAGACCCAATTTAATTCACGAGTTTGGTCGTTAGCTTATTTCTCATTCACCCTTCTCATTTTTCAGCTAGCTTATTAGTTATTTCTCTTTCCCCCTTTTCATTTTTGACATGTGAATATAATGTGCACGTAACTATTGTTCTGTTTATTATAGTTTTATTTTAAAATACTTATGCTATTAAAATGAGAGTACATTTTATAAGATTTAAAAAATCTTATCATGTATTTTACGAAAATTAAAAACAAAACCATACTTTTTATCCTATAAAAAATAAACAATATATCTTATCTTATTTTTTACAGCTATAGAATGTACTGTTCATGTGATAAAATGTCTTAAATCTTATAAGATATTTCCAAATTTCAATAAAATAAATATATTAAAATAAGATCATTCTGAACACACTATAAGTAAGATTGTCGATTTTGGTTTAAGAAGCAATTGAACCTTAATTGACAAAGCACCTTAATTAAATTCAACTTTGTCACTAACCAAGGATGGATGAATAGCTCAAGTGATTAAGAGGGTGTTTGGTTTGGCTTTTTTTTTTTTTGTCAAACCTGCTTAAAGCCTAATTTAAGCTAATAGAAGTGTTTGTTTTAATTAAAAATGTGCTTTTTTTAAGTAGCTTTAAGTAGAAAATAAAAAACTCCTCAATCTCAGCTTTTGCTTTTTATGACTTTAAGCACATTAAAAATAAATAAATTTGACCAAATCATTTACTATCTTATCCTTACCTTTTTATTTTTATTACTAAAATATCTTCACTCTTTTATCTTATACTTACCTTTTTAAATTATATTTTAATGTCCTTAATAGTTATTTTAACTATATAACTTACTTTTCAACCCACTTTAATCAAACATGTAAATACTTATTTTTATAACTACAACTTTTATTCAAACACGTAACTACTTAAAGTTGACAATAAAAAAAAACCACTTAAAGCTAGAAATATTTTAAGTAACTTTTTTATAAACCAATCCAAACACCCTCTAAGACTACTTTCTTTAGAATAATGATTAAGATTCAAATTCTGTTAAACGCAGGAGTTGGATTTGGATGGGATTGAAAATATAAATAAGAAAATAAAAAGATAAAGCAAAGGCACTTGTATACCTTCAATATGATGGGCCGACTGGGAGCCCTCTACTAGCGAGAGGTCTTAATCCAAACACATCATCTAGCCAAATGCCCCCTGTTACTTCTGCTAAAAGCACAGTGGACTGATTGGATTCGAAAGCGGAGGTCCAATGCTTTTCCAGACAATGAATCCAACCACGGAAATTTATTTGGATAAATCAACTCTATTTTCAACCAAAAATACAGAAAATATTAGAAGAATAAGATTTTCGCGTAGGGGTGTTTGAGAGAACATTGTCTGTACTCTAGACATTCCAGGTGTTTGCCAATGTCCAATTCAAAGAAAATGTAGAATTAGAGCATAAAAACATTAAGAGTAACCGATTGTTATAATCTATTCACATCATTTTATCGTAAATATATCACAAATTCATGACCATTGTCTATGATTCATAACATGATAATACATCATAAGCAAACCCATTCTCGATGTTTTAGAGACCTATGGGGACTGAACCCACCTTATGATTGTCGTTGATGCATCTACCACCAGTTGCCATCCTACAAAAGCACTAATATGATGGAGTATCTTACAACTGTGAAGAGTCAGATGTTATAGTATCTTCATACCATGCTGATGCTCATCACCAATGAAGTTCAGGTTAATAGTTTTCCACAGTTCTTCATCGGGCTGTTTAAGGGTTCTAACGCAAGGGAAGGAGGGGGATAAAAACAGATGCCCAGCCATGAAATGGAAACAAGAATACAGCAACTATATATTTTTTTTTCCTCTTGTGTGTGTGTGTGTGTGTGAGTTTAACATGAGCTATGATGTTGTAGAAAGATGCATTTGCAACAATACACACATCCGAAAAAAGGTTTAACGGATCAACTTGCTCGTGTTACCATTCTCGTCTTTGTTATCCATCTCAACATTTGAAGATGTGTTGCAGCCCTCAGGAATGCGTTGTTCACCATCACCGGCAGTTTGTGAGAGCAAACAGGGGACTAAGCTTCCAAGGCCAGTTCGCATTAGATACATCTCCAATGGGAGGTTGTTGGCATTAACGAGGTTTGTCATGCTCATCCCAGCTGCCACAGCAAGCAATTCATCTTCACGGTTGGGATGGAAATTTAGATCTAATTGTCCCTTGCTCGTCTCTGCCACCACTATTTGGTTCTCATCCTGCATTCTGTCATTTTCCAAGTGATTTACATGCAGCAGCGCTTGTCCAGCAGCCATAACTGTTCCCGAGTCGTTTTTACTAGGATCTTGAACTTTCCCTTGGGCAAGTTCTGCTCCACGTTCCAACTGGCGTTTTCTCTTACGCAGCATTAGTGTTTTGAAGCGACGTCTAACAGTCAAACAGACATTACACGTACACGAGGGCGGATGCTTGCCTTTTCCACTTGGAGGCTGAATGCATACTATACAAGTGCAACCAGGGCGATGCCGCGGGTGTTTTGTAGTGGCTCCAACTGAAGTATCACCCAAGTCGCCCATATTGTCACCTAACACTGCGGCAGTCGCCAGAGCGTCCAAGCCAGAAGGCTCGCTTTCTTCAACAACGCTATTTTCTGTGAGTCTTTGTCTCTTAAAATCTGTAAAGTGTTAGTATAAATTACATCAAGCTTCTGAGGAAAAAATTTTCAGTTTATTATGACAAGCATCAGAATCAAGAATTAAGCAGACATCTTTTGTTACAAGACTAAGGGCCCGTTTGGATAAAAGCACTTTTTAACAATTTTTGAAAAATAACTTTTTGTAAAAAGCTGAAAATTCTGACTTTTAAAAAAAAAACTATATTTGAAATTTTTTTGAAAGAATAATTATTACAAATTTAATGTAACTTTTTCAAAAAAAATATATTTTTTCTTAAAAAAAAAACCAATCCAAACAAGCCCTAACTCCAAGAGCTGCCCTAAACATCAAAGTGATTGATGCTAATATGCCCCAACAGCTCCTCTATCTCATCCCAAAACTTGAGTTTTTTCAAAACTCAAAACAAAACACCCATATATAGGGTTTTTTCCATCCCAAAACCATCAGCCAAACTCATCCCCATATCTGCAAACTTAAAAAAATCTGAAAAAGAATAAGAAAAAGCTTTAACCCCGTATCTGCAAACTTAAAAAAATCTGAAAAAGAATAAGAAAAAGCTTTAACATAATGTGCAAACTGAAAAAAAAAAAAAGGAAAAAAAAACTCCAACAGTCCCTAAGCAATGGGAATAATTTCATAACGTTCACTACGTTCACTGAACCAGAAAAATAAATTTATGACCTGAAAAAATAAAAATTACAAACGGACAGATTTTTTACCATTGTTGCTGATATATATATAAACCAACCTTCTCCAATTCCATACACATCAAAAACAGCCTTAAAAGAAAAATAAAAGATCCAAAAAAAATAATCCAAAAACATACGAAAATCTCCAAGTATTATCTATTTTTTAAGGAAAAATGGGTAGCAAAAGAGGGATAGGGTGGGAATAATTTTTTTTTCCCTCTCTTTTGATCGTGAGATAGGGGAGAACAAGAGGGAGGAGGAGAGAAAGTAAAAGAGATCATGGAGAACGGGAGAAGAAGAGCGTAGAAGAGGAGAGAAACGAGAAGAAGATGAAAAAGATGTATATATATATATATATATATATATATATATATATATTTCACTTCTAACCGATGGAGGGGGAGGACTGATGGACGCGCTGGAGCACAAAAGAAAATAGTGTTTGGATTGGGTTTGGGTTTAATGGATATATATATATATATATATATTCTTTTAAGATAAGTTTAGTTAGTATATTAATTTAATGAAAAATGTTAAGTAGTTAAAATATATTTTTAATGTAAAAAATGAAAAATATATAAAAATATTAATTATTAAAAATCAAATACTATTTTAAATAATAAAAAACAAACAATAACTAAACTAAATAAAGTGTTCAATTAAATTAATTACGTGTTTTAGAGCAAGATAAAAATATAACACCCCTATAAATAGGGGAACTACTAGAGAGAAATTAAAATAGAGATTCCCTCAACTGAATGTTTAGTGAAAAATAAGGAAATTATTAGATTAGAACTAAAAATAGGAGATTCTTAAATCTAAAATAGTGATTTAAAACACTCAAATACAAGGAAAAATATAAGGAAACGGTTGGAAATAGTCTAACAAAAAAGTACCATGTAATTTAAAAATAAGATTCTCCATCTTTCCCTTTGAATAATGCACCTCTGATTTGGAAAAACTTAACGCAACTGCTAGGTGCAGGGGAATCCATGTAAGGGCTAGTGGGCATGCAACCTCCCATGCCCCCAGAAATTTCTAAATCTATGTGCAATTTTTGTTTGAAAATTGAGATTCTAAATCCAGTCTCTAATACCACTTAGTTATTCTAGGTCCACTAATAATCTAACTATGCATATTTTAGCCCTGCCCCTACAACCACAGGCATGGGTCCTTCAACTATATTGTAATAAAAGAAAGAGTAAATTACATATTATCCCTGTACTCTGACCTATGTGTACCATACCTCTGTAATATCAAAACTAGTTAATTATTCCCTATACTTTGACTTACATGCTCCATACCCCTTGTAGTATAAAAATTAGTTGATTACTCCACTGAAGTTTTTAAAAGTATGCAAAATATCCCCTGCAATCCATTTCTAAAAGTGTGCAAAACTAACAAAAAATAGATGGCAAGGGGTGTTTTGTACACTTTTGAAAACTTCTTAGGGTAATTAGCTAGTTTTGACACCACAAGAGATATAATGCACATAAGTCAGAGCACAAGAATAATTAACTAATTTTAATATTACAAGGGGTAATATGCAATTTAATCTAAAAGAAATTCATATTTTCTTTTATTTTATCTATTCCCAGAGAGGTGTGCAAATCCTATTTGCTTCACGCAGGTGTCAGTACGGCAATAATTTTGAAAGAACAAACTTGAATCACTTATAAAATGGTAAGCGAACACACAACACAGAATTCAGTCAATTCGTTCACAAATGTGTAAAGAAGACATGTTTACACAAAGGCTGACTGGGAACAGGTATACTGGCACTGAGAAACTTACGGCCTGAGAAGATGCATGCCTACCCTGAGGCGCAGGACACGAGGGAGATGGCAGACTGACAGCAAAAGTCAGTAATGTTTAGATCAAGAAATAAGAGAGTGTAATTGTGCCAGTCCTGGCACCAAGTTCTTCAAATTCTCTTTGAATGATTTCATACTTCCAGAAAGAGTACAGCTATGATGTACAGGATTTTTACGTAAAAAGGTGGGAAATAATCAGATCAAAGCATTTGATCCCTTGGAAAAATTAATGTGTACATCACAAATGAACCTGGCAAGCAGAAACAATCAGGACAGATGCTATTATAGGCAGATGTAGCATTCTTTGGTTGCAGGCCAAGAGAAAAATTACCCTTGATGTAAAAAGAGAGTACTTAATAAGTATTTGGAAGCAACTTTCACTTCTAGAGGACCGAATATATACATCACAACAGTCATGACGTTTTGAAATTCCAGGACTTCAGGGGTCATGGCTAATGGAGACCAACAAGTTGAAACAATGACTCCCTAGCTCGGTAGGCCCAAATCACCCCTGGATGCCAAAGTCATGTTGTTGTGTCCATTTATAAGCAGAAATCTTGCATCTTATCTAATTATTTTATAGGAGCGGAAAAATTAAATGGTGTAGAAAGAGAGATGACAATGCAATATAATTGAATCTTGGTGCAATATTCTAACAAGAGGGAGGGAGGGAGAGAGAGAGATTTCACTAAATTATTATCATAGTTGAGTTGCTTGATCTGTACCCTTGTTGACTTGTAGCAATGCATCCAATTCCTTTTGATTTATATCCTCAGAGACAGAGCATGAACATCTGGAAACAAACAATAAAGAACGTAAACAAAAAATTCAATTCATTCCGTAAACAGTAACTCAGTTCCAGCAAATTCCCATGTTTGCCTTTATATATGCCCAGGGCAGAAGCAGATTGAGGAGGAGAACAAGAAACAGAGATATTGTTTAGATTCACTCATTGGTTGGCTTAATCTGTTAGGAAACCATAATTGTTAGTAGTTATACTTTAGTTATATTACTTAATAAATTTTGAATCCGTTTTAGGAGTGTCTATTAAGTGTGTATATTAAGGACAACTAGAAATAGGAGTCCATTACGGACTAGGATTATTTACTTTCCCCATTTGATGTTTTTCTATACAATTCAGTAATTATAATATTTGAGTCTTTCACAAGGCTAAAAAGGTCATCCCTCGAAGAGATCTAGAAAAGGAAAGGCAGTATAAGGGGGAGTAGTGAAACAACATCTGGAATGAAAATCCTCAGAACTAGATTCAAACATACGATCCAACCAAACACAAACACATCATTGATTGAAATGGACATGATATAGACAAGTGGAAAACATCAAACATTGTCTAAGGATCAGTTGAGAACTTTCATCTCACAAATGTCTAGACTAAGAGATCAAAAGAGAAGTTAGGATATGGACCTGCTTGAGTCCCAAATATTGTCTGAACAAGACCATTTTGCCGGGAGAAGAACGTGTGCAGGCAATCTTCGCCATTTGGAGCAACTGTCACATTGAGCCCATTGTTCCTGCTCTCTGGATACACCAGATATTCATTTTTCAGAATAAGATTGTGTTTATTAAGCTTATCAAAAAGAATAAGATGAAAACGAGAAAAAGATCACTAACTTAGACAAGATATCTTCTTGTGTACAAGGGTCTCATGTTGAAATTAAAAGAAAGTAAAATTAAAACGTACTTCAAAGGGTACTTTTTCCTTTCATCAACTCTCTCCATGCCCTCCATATCCCCTTTTATTTTTATTTTTTTTTCCGTTGTTTTCATCAGGGGAGGGGGAAGAGGCGCTACTGCCACAAGGCTAAATCCATGGGAAACCAAGAAATATGTCATGATTCCTCAGTCTATTGAAGCTTCAATAATACTTGCCTAACAGTTCTGAAGCGAGAATCAATAAAAGATTCAACAACACTTGTCCAACAGTTCTAAAGTGAAGAGAAATGCAGAAATGTGCAATTGAAATTTTAAACACTTACCCAGATGATCGGGCAGTAAATATTGTCTTCTTGCCAAATACCGGTGGCTCCTGAAAAATAGAATACATTATCATAAACATGAAAAATCCAAATAACCATTGTCCTATAGTATGTATATGTAAAGCGTCAATATCTTCCTACTGTCCCCTATCACTGAAACAGGGGTCTAGGCTGTCCTTACTTCATATTCCTCAAATTCATGACCCTCAATCAAGACAATAGTTGGTCTGGCAGTTGGAGGTGGACGGAGCAATTCCTGTGCTTCTTCCCATGTGATTCTAAGCTCCATCGCATCTTCACTGTGTATCAGAAGCCTCTTGCTTTTGGACCCAATGTTTCGTGTCTTCTTCTGGCGCGGCACATTATCATCACTAGTCCTGCTTCCACTCTTCCCATTTTAGCCACCACAAAAACCCAATTAGCAGACCGCTGAATATGTCAGGCACCTAAAAGGAATTAGAAGGCCAAAGTAACAACTTACTGCAGCCAAATTTTCATTCACACCAGAAAAAGTTACTTCCCCCGTTGAACCACCATTAGTAACGGTTTTTGTTTGTCCATCCTGTTTGTTTGCATCCAACTATGTCAATTAATTTACAGAAAATGACATACAAATTAAATTACGAGAAAGGTTAAGAGAAGAATATGAAGCTTTACCTGCGCATCATTGTTTGTAGCCTTCCGAAAACCCATGACAAGTTTCCCGCTGGGGTCTATCCGACTAAAGGTCACTACATGATTAATAAATAGGTAATTAACAGATGGCCCATATAGAGGTGAGGAACTTCAAAGAAGAATTATGTCATAAAAAATCGAGGCAAACAGCTGTCTCAGACACAAACTGTTAACAACAGAGCAGTTTGATATAACACATGCAGAAGATCATTTACTTTTAGGAGAACAAAATAGTTCATTAAACACTTCCACTTTAAATCACCACTTTCAACTTTTTGAAAAGAGTAATACTTCAAACAAAAGCAAATAAACATTTTGACCTGCTCATGATTAACCATTATCATCAATAGAACAATGCTCATTACCCACTCTACCTCAACAACCATCAACCCCAAAAAAAAAAAAAAAAACACACACACACGTATAAATAAAAATAGAAAGGAATAAGGACAAATGCCTCCAATGCAGAAATTGATAAGGTCTAAGTTTGAGGCGGATACCCGTGTCACCCGCTTGTAACTGCATATTTTGTATACAAGGGGTTACACCTTCCAAAACGTACATCCTGCTGTTATTATTGGGCCAGAACCTGAATTGAAATGTCCACTCTTTTCCTTTTATATCTTGCATCCTTATTGGCACACCTTCAGATTGATTAATGGGAGGAAAATATGCCTGCATGGAGAGTTGCACAGAGTCCCAGCCAATATATTAGCCATAATGAAACTTGGACATGAAAATTTACCAGGTAATATAAACCCATAACAGCATCCTATAAAAGAAGGCTACAAGAGGAAGCGCGAAACAGGAAAGTTATTACCTAGATGCTTTCAGAAAAATAATAGTAATAATGATAATAATGATAAAAGAGTAATCTTACTTCAGCACATGCTTTGGGTAGGACCAGACGACCAATACGACCAGCGTCACTGGCACTCAAGACCTTCTCAAAGAGTGGTATTATGGTGGAGTTCAAACTTAAAGAAATAATTAAGGCAGACACGAACTTAATAAATAAGAAAGAATGTAGATTGTTCCATGATTCTGATCCTGTTGTCAGGTTAACAAATTCAAGATAAATGCATAACTAGAAAATAAAACCACTACACTGGATACTCTCCAGATAACTTCTGCAGCTCTTGGTCTGTAATCCTTGGCCAGTATCGAGGAAGTAACTGGTTGCGGCCACGCCCTTCAACAGGAGGCCTAGCAACCCGTGTCACAGAAGGTGTTCCCTTATTTGCTTCAAAGCTTGTACTAGGAGCAGGTTTGGGAGCCTTGGGTAGAATATGGTGTGTCCGTTGCCCTTGTTGGAAGGGAGAACCTTTGTTCTGCTCTTTTCCTTCACTTCCACTGAAAGATTGCGATGAACTTGAAGCACCTAAATTAGTACCGAGAGAAATATCAAGAGATGGCTGCACCGGAGTTTCACACAGATCTTTCATCCATTGTTTTGGTCTGTTTTTGTCTGGTTTCTTAAAAGAAGATGATCCATTAAGATGCTGATTGATATTTGGTAAATATGTGCTTGCATCCACTTTTGGAAGCACTGTTGGTTCTTCTTTCAGTTGCCTGACAGCTACATCTGCACTGTGATTCTGAGCCTGTAAAAGGTTAACAGGCTCATTTCCATTTATCACTTTGCTCAATTGCATGAGCCTATTATTGTCAAAAGGCTGCACATTTCCAATACCATTTGAAGCCAGTGTGCCATTACCAATTTCACCAGGAATCTGCACCTTCAATTATCAACATATATATATATATGCAAATATGTGAGAGGGAAAGTTATCTGATTCTTTATTACATAATTGTAAACCTTGCATTCTTAGTGCACCACAAATATGCACAAAAATGTCATGATGCGTGCAGAGGGTAATATCAAAATTCAGGGGTAATCGCTTGAAAAAACTATTGTGGGAAGACTACAAAATGAGATGATAAATTAAGGAATTCTCTTCAGAGAAAACTTGACAAAAATTAACTTAGTTCACTTATGAAAATCTCCGGAAGATAATCAATCATCCTTGTGCATGAAAGCACAGATACAATTCATTATAGTTCATCCTATGGTGACGAGCAGCAAAATGGGAAGCAGGATTTTTTTTTAATATTTGTTATTCTTTTAACATTTTTCTTCTTCTTACAAAACCCCCGCCCCGTCCCAACCACCACCACCCCCCTAAACAAGATTCGAACCCAGGTCATCACTCGAGACATAGTCTCGACCACTTGAGCTACCTCTAATCTTCGGAACTAGGAGTTTACATCACAAATCATTGTGCATGAATTTGTCACAGTTGCAGGTGGAAGGAAAAAGAGAGTCCAATGCATTGATGACATACTTAATGCTAATTAAATTTGCATAACAATTTTATGCTTCCTGCCATATTGCACTGAATGAGGCATACTAAATCACAAACCGTCTAACTCTCAGCTGATGAAAATTGATCCCAACATTCTATAATTCACTACTTTACCTGTATCGGTCTCACTGTATGAGCTTCCAAATGCTTCACACAACCTACGCACCCTATACCTCCAAAGTCCAAGTATTCGTGCAAAAATTTTGAAGCTATGCATCCACAGTGGATCCGCTGTCATATCAGTTAAGATTCAGTTACCCAGCATATTAAACTAAGACTAGAATAAATAAGGTTAGTTATAGTACCTTTCCACAGATTCTGCATTCTCTCCAACCAGATTCCTCCAGGTGGAAAGTTTCACAGAAAACTAAATTTTCATATGCAGATCTAAGTTCACGTGCGGCCCCATCATGGAAGGGAAAATTAGAACACACAGTTAATACTGGTCATTGCAAATAAATCAGCATATTAAACATAATGCAACAAAAAGCGGTAGGTAGATTCATTTTTAAGTTACTTCTTAAGCCGCTGAAGAAGTATATTCATAATTACATTGTATACAACAGAATTAGCCATTGATAAAAAAGTGCTAATTCACTGATCGAACAACATTTGTCAGAAGTACAGCCATAGTAAACATGATTACTTATCCAGGCAGGTCTAAAATATTATTGACCTTTAAGTCAAAAACATAATACTCCCTAAAGATCTGCTGAAAGGATAAAACACAAAGAAGGTTGACATGTTTGACCAAACCAAGCTTTATCTCATAAGGCAGTTCCGAGAACTGGCATATTTGTTTAAAAAGTTTCCTCCTTTCAGAAAATTAAAAATTTTACAATCGACATAATAGAATAGTACGACCAGCACATAAGCCCAACAAAGAGAAACATGGAAACTAACAATATTAGCATTGCATTATACACAAAAGATATTCTATTTGACACATGTCCATGGTTCAATAATCAAAACCTATACAAATACCATGGATATGCATTAAGATACCATGGATATGCATTAAGAAACCTACGCATGAAAAGGATGCTAGAAAATCCATAACTTTAGATGGTGCTTTCTAGACTTAATTAGCTAGCATTTTCTTCAATACTTTGGCTCATTTTATCTATCTTGAAGCATAAGAACAAACATGATTCATTATTGCCACAATAACTCAATAGGCATTTTTTGGCATTTGTTTCACAAATGGGCCTTTTTCTTTTTTCTCTCTTTTTTTTTTTTTTTTGGGTTAGTGCAACTCTCAAAAAGTCACGTAATTTACATTTCGCCAAGGATGTAATAACTAAAAATAGATTGGGCTCGTTAATGTTCTTCCAATCATTCTCACATTAAATTTACCATCTTCAATGATTCTTTGTTTTAGGAAAGAGTTGTATTCAATGTGAGCATGATAAAAAATGGTAATTTTCATATATATATATATGGAGTCATACACGTTAAGAGAAAACGAAAGAAGAATTTGTCAAAAATAGGAAAAAATAAATACAAATGTCGAACACAAAAATTATCTATCAAAAATGGAAACAAAATCTTCCAATTAGCACGAGTGGTTTTAGGAATCCACTACCCACATCCCCAAACGACCCTTCGGAAACAAAATCAAGACACGTACACATGGTATAATAAAAAGAAAATTACACTAAATAACGAGGTTAAAATTGGAATTAAGCAAATAATTACCCGCATCTGTGACAAAGCGTTGCAAATCCTCCCGATTTCAGAGCCCAAGCCTTCTTCCATTCGGACGACGTCGTCGTACGGCACACCTCACTCATGCAAATCTTGGACCCCATTTTCGTCAATTTACAACTCGAAATCTCTGTACCATCAAACAAAAGAAAAAGAGACATAATCAAAATCAAACCTAAAACCCTTTCACAAAAGTCTTGAAACCCAGATCGAATAATTTGCTAAAAAATCAAGATTAAAAAAATTCAATAACCATCCCTAGGCAATCAAAAATTGAAAACATATATGTATTAGTTTAATAAGTAGATTACCTAGTTTAATTTGAATCAGTAAAAATGTGACTTGCACGTGAACCCATCATGATTAAAGAGTTTAAAAACAAAAAAAATTTGTGTGGGTGGTAAAACCAGGGTCAAAATACAGTAAAACGACGACGGCGAGCAGCAGGCGGCGGCCGCCGGCGGCGGCGGTGGCGGTGCCAATTGTAACAGCAGCTGGGGTGGTATAGATGGACTAAAATAGTGGACAACTATATATGTATGTAGAGAGAGAAAGCAATATATATGTATGTGTATGTGTGTATATATATATAGAGAGAGAGAGAAAGAAGAGAGCAAATATAGAGAGAGAAAGCGTGTGTGCATGCAACGCAAACAGATGCAGAAAATGCATGCACGACACTTGAAGACACGGCGAGGTTCAGGAATAGAAGTGGCCTACTAGCTTTGTGCTTTTGGGTGTTTGCGTTTTCACATTCCGTGTGTGTGAATTTAATGGGTGAAAATTGAAATTATCTACTTTTAAACATAAAACAAATGCATTATGTATTTTTTTTTAATGATTAAGCCCTCTTTCAGTCTTTCGGACAATGATATTGTGACCCGGCCGTTTCGATAGATCCGCCGTGTCTTATAAATAACTTGCACGTTGTCCGAACTCTGTTTCTGGGTAATAAGTCAAAGGTTAGTCTAGGGGTCCGTTCACATTGACTCTTTTTATGCAAACGTAATCTTTTATTGCAAAATAATGTAATTTTTGTATAATAAGTATTTGAAATAACTTTTGAAAAATTAAAAATTGAGCTTTTTTAAGAAGTTAAAAAGTTTTAATTTTTTTTAAAATATTTTTTCAAAAGTTTTAGGAAAAATATGCTTTTTGAAAAAGCTAATCCAAACGAAACCGATGTAAACTAGTAAGGTTCGTAAAAAAAAAGAGAGAAAGGAAAATAATACTTTTCTTCCTGAAAAAATTAACTTTTTTTTTTTAAAGTACGATATTTTTGTAATAACTATTTGATTCGGCTCAAAAAAATTAAAATTTTGAGAAAAAAACTCAAATATAATATCTTCAAAAATCAAAACTTTTTAATTTTTCAAAAAAATAATTTTTAAAAAAATTATTAAAAGAACTCTTTTAAAAATTCAATCTAAACAAACTCTAAATATTAGTTGCGTTTCTTTTTTTAACTCACCTGGGAATAATGGATGCGTCAAGGGAAAGTGTATTCTTGTGGTAACTTATATATATCTGAAAGTTATATATATGGTAGTAACTTTTTCGGATATGACTAAAATCTATTCTAGATTCTCTGGTTTGTTGTATTTTCTTATTTTCTTCGAGTTTACCCGCTATCGTTTTCAGGTTATTACTTTTGGACATGCTGTGCAATAACTTGAGTGGTAAAAGATAATATATTATTTTGAAAATTTTTAAGTCTAAATTATTTCAATCAATTTTTTTTTTTACATGTGACGAAAAAGTGTGATTTTACTTTTATGTACTAGGAAATGCTATTCAATTATATATACCATTTTTAAATTTAATTTTTGTATTCATGTCGAAGTATAAATTCTACTTTTATCGATGTGTAATTGTTTCAGAAAAAAATTATTCATATAACAACCTCAATAATTATGGTATTGTATATACAGAGGTATTTTCTATGAAAGATAGAAAACGAAAGTGAATGGCTTTTTCGTTTTTAAGCCATCTGTTTAGTGAGTTATCAACTCTTTTTGTGTGCGTGTGTGTGTTTTGGACCAACAAATTATCAACTTATATAAAATTTAGCATTATAAAGAGGTGAAATAGAATATGTTATAACAATGGGTATAATGATAACCACTTTTTATTTTACCAAAGATAGTAATGATTGTGAATATAAACAATAATACAAATGAGATTAGTGTTTATAGTAAATATATAAAACGATATCACAAAGGGACAATTTTACTTAACACTGTTACTTTTTCAGTTATAATTGGTCATGTATTAAAAATGTGTTGTTCAAAGTTTCCAAAGAAAAAAAAAAAGAAAAGGGGAAGAAAAAAAAAAGAAAAGGGAAAAAAATTAAAGAAAAGGTAGCGCAAGTCAAATTTAGTTCACAAGTGCATTTCAACCCCTAAACTGCTAGTTGATGTGAAAACTAGAAAACATCCAAAAGAAGGCAATAACGCGAAACACTTTTAAGCCTTGCAAATTAGCCTTGTATCACTTGGTAAAATAAATTGACCGGAAGGAACATTATTAGTCTGTTTGATATAGTCTTATCTGAAATCTGATAAGCATCAGATCTAATAAGTGCCTTATAAAAAATAAGTGTCTAATATAATAAGACTGTTTGGTTTGTTAGCTGAAATGTTGTTATAAGTTATTTTGATAATAATGTTATTAATTTTAACTCATAGTATTTTAATTTTATAATTAAATAATAAATTATAATATATAAATATTAATTAATTTTTATTTTTGTTTTAAAATTTTTAAAATTTTAACATTTTTAATTTTTAATTTTTAATTTTTTAGTTTTTAAATTTTTATTTTTTATTTTTAATCTTTAATTTTTTATTTTTTTAATTTTAATTTTAAATATTTAATATTTTATTTTTAAATTTTAAATTTTTATTTTAATTTTAAATTTTTTAATTTTATTTATTTTTAATTTTTTAATTTTAAATTTTTATTTTTTATTATTTTCTGTCTGATAAAATATAAGATAAGATATAAGTACCCTAAACTCAACTTATTTTTTATAACTACAAATAAGACATCTTATAAAAAGTATCTTATAAGTGTCTTATAATAAGCTGACAACAAACAATCTTTTTCACATAAGTTATCAAATAAGATAAGTGTATTACAATAAGCTCCAAACAAACACAACATATATGTCACGTCACTATTAGCATACAAGCAAAAGTCGACGTGCATTAACCATTTTGAGTTCACTTTAATATATGTGTATAAAGAAGCTAATAGATGTTCCAATTATTTTGCGTATTTCCGTTTGCAACTTTTCGTTGGCCTGTATCACTTGTTGGACCCTCCTAACTCTCTCGAAAACCTACCTCAAGAATTATTTTCTTATAAGTGCCTCTCTTGTTATTAAAAAAGACAAAAAGAAAAGAAAAAACTAGACGTGCATTACACAAGAAAAATCATTCACTCATCAAGTTTTCTTTTATAATATTTCACCATACCAAGAATAAGAATTGACAAATATGCTTTACCCTATTTATGTGAACTAAGGAGATAATTAAAGAATAAGTTAATTTTCATATAATTGAAATATTACGGGAATAATGAACTATTAAGATATAAGTAAAGATTCAAAGCCCAATTACTAAATAAAATTTTCGGATCAAGATTGAATTCTACATCCACATATGTCTTATGATTCTTCTGTTTTCACTATATAAATTAGGAAATAGGCAACAATTTTTTTTTCCCATTAGCGGCAGGTATCAGCCACCACAACCCCCACCTATGTCAAACTACAAAAAAAAAATATCTGCTCCACCTAAGGTTTGAATTTTGAACCTCATACAACTATTTAACTTACTAAGTACACCAGTTACCAATTAAACTTTCAACTCATTCATTAATTATATTAAATAACATTTTATTTATGTATTACACAAATTGTCACCTATATAAAAGAACTGTCACCTATGACTACTTTTAGCGGTAGCCCAAAAACCGCCACTTATTCTCTATTTTCTTGTTGTGTTTGGGAGACTTTCAAAGCTCACCCATAGCAATTTTCGTTCAAGCTCACTGTTAACCTATCATGACACTGTACCAAGCTTAAGATAACAGTGAAAATACAGTATGTTACTCTCAAATTGATTAAACAACATTATTATCATGAATAAATCTTTGATATATATTTTGAAAAAAAGAAAGAAGCAAATAAGAGCCTTAATCTTTTTGCTTAAATTAGACAAAGTTAGATTGTTGTACAACGATAAGAATTGATGATCTTCGGCAATTTTCCCTCAAACGGGCAAATTCAATACCAATTCGCAACTGTTTTCTAGTAGCAAAAAGGGAAAGTCACCATGACATATGTCTCTCTCTCTCTGATGAACTACAATTAATTTTATATTGAATGTCACAACCTTTTGTCTTTAAGAAAAAATTAAGTCAAGCATTTTTTTTATTATAAGAATTGAATAAAATGGTTGAGTGATGACTCGTAATGGTTAAAACTTTTAATGTTTTGAATTTATATCATTCCCAATACAAACATTATATTTTCTTTATTAACTTGAAACATACGCGTTACACATATGTTTTGGTACTATATGATTTGTAATTTTAAATTATAACTAATGTAATCCTACATAAAATTAAATGAGTTCCTTACATATTTTCTGTCGATAAAGATGGAGAAGTTAATGCAAAATATATCATGAAAAGCAAATACAAATGCCTTAGTTCATGTGCTTCACAAATAGCAAATGGGAGAAAGACATATAAGTCTCTTAAGTATATGCTTTATCCCAAACAAATCTTCCAACTTTTTATAATTCTTTGAGAAATTCTTCCAATACATTAATTTAGGTAAAAGACCAAAAATACTCTCACATTGTTAGTCATATTTTGAAATTGGCAATAACCTTTGTATCTGACACTTTGGCAGACACATTTTGCCAACATGTTCACACTAATTTTTTTCATTACTTCAAAATTTAAAAATTCAAAATTAGAGAAATTAAAAAGTACAACTTAAAAATTAAGACATTACAGAATTAGAAAATAAAAAATTTAAAAGATTATGAGATTAAAATTTCGAGAGGTTAAAAGAATAAAAAAATTAAAAATTAACAAACTTTAAAACTAAAAAAAATTAAAATATTAAAATCAAATAAGCAAAATCATAAATAACACTTAAATTGCAAATTTAACTAAACAAATTATAGTTCCTTAAATCTTAATCTCATAATGTCCTAATTTTTTATTTTTGTAATTTTTTAAGTTTTACTTTTTAATTTATTTAATTTATAATTTTAAATTTTAAATTTTGAATCTTTAAATTATTAAGCAATATTTTTTTAATTTTTAATTTTTATTTTAAAAAGTAAAATATTAAAAATTAAAAGATTATGAGATTAATATTTTAATTTATTTAATTTTTAACTTTTAAGTTTTAATTTTAAAAATTTTAAGCAATAAAAATTGTTTATTTTTAATTTTAAATTTTAATTTTTTTAATTTTTAATTTTTTAATTTTTAAATCTTTAAGCAATGAAAAAATTGATGTGGTTGGAAAAAAATATGAAAATAATCAAAAAGGTGTCCGCAAAGTCTCATATTTAAAGATTGTATGTCAATTGCAAAATAAAGCTATCAATTTGAGGGTATTTTTAGTTTTTTAACAAAGTTAAGGCATTAAAAGGGCATCTCAAGGGATTATAAAAAATTGAAGGACTTATTTGTGATAAATTTTATTCTTGAGGGACCTATATGTCTTTCTCCTAATAGCAAATTAACATATGAACTAAAAAAAAAAATACTTGGTCACAACTCATAAGCCTTGGATAAGCAGCTTTTAATTTGGCGACAAATACTGACAAAGACCCAACTGAGGATCAACAAAAATACCACTCTTTCAATCTTTTATCTGCTCATATTGTAAGACTATAGTACGCAACAAATTTCTTATTTTTCGTAACAAAACGGCGGAGAAATGAATATATTAATAATCATGCTCATCTCTTTGTCTTTTTTCTAAACTTGTTTTCTTTCTGATTTTAGAGTATTTTACGTTTAATTAATGAATCAAATATTTAATTACAAGAGCTTGGGGTTGAGGGATAGTTCAAATGATTGACTATCTCCTCCAAACATAAGGTTCTCGCTTCAATCCTATGGGGTAGAGGTTTAACAAAAAAAAAAAAAAAAAAAAAAGAACAAGAGCCTCAATCAAACCCAAAATATTCTGATTTCTTGTTTTTTATTTCCTAATAATAAATGTTCCATTTAAGTTTAACCTTATTCTTTGAAATATAGTGACAATTATAGAAAAATAGGTCGTGTGACGCATATATTTAAGCTGCGGATATGCCTCGCCGATTATGCAGCCAATCAACCATGGCGTGGTTCACTGGTGGTTAGATTGTATATGTATCCAATAACTAATTAACTATGGCATACAAATTTTATTAATTAGCCAAAAAAAAATGACATATACCATTTCTTTCTCATAATATCGTAATATTATGAGTAAAAATTAATAATTAAATTATCATATCAATTCATCATATTATATTAATAACAACTTATAGATATTGGATCTTTTTGAAAAATATTGTATGCCATTATGAATAAATAAAAGTCCATTTCCTTTAAGAAAAAGATCATCATCAATTTCTAAGGTGGATGCTCGGTATGATTTGTGGGGTTGCATGAACTCAAAAAGTGGTTTAAATATATTTCTATATTTCTTTTGTAAAATAAGTTAAATTTCAAATTTTGATTTGTTTTGATCACTAAAACTTCATAGTTCTCATTCTTAAAATTTCATAAATTTGACCAATCAATCTTTACTTGGATCCTACAAGTACTCATGTAGGACGACGATAAATTTGATTCATAATATTATAATATTATGAGTGAAATTCAATGATTGTATATTATATGATTCAATTATGATGAAATAACATATTAACAGTTCACAATCTTCAAATATTGTACTGAATTAATGCATAATTTAAGTGGTTGAGACTATCTCTCTTAAACATGAAGTCTTGAGTTCGATCCCATGAGGTGGGGAGTTTCACCAAAAAAAAAAAATCTTCAAATATCGTACTTGTATAGTTACGATATTTCAACTCAAGGCAGGCCCCAGTATTGATCCCCAAAAGTTATGTAGCGTACATGTTTACTTTTTTCAAAAATTATTTAGTCCATTAAATAATACTAGAAAAATGGTAGCGTAAGATAATTACTAGTATTTGGAAATTAGTCTCCTTTGAAAGGCCTTAGTTATTTTGGTACTTTTTATTTTATAGCTTTTTTAGGTTATACAACAGAAGGAGATACAATAAAAGTAGGGCTCACATTTGAATTGAAGTAACATTTTTGGTTGAAGAGTAAGGCTCCTAGTGGCACATTCATGGAAACAAACCAAAGAAAGAGCAGAAGGAAGGTTGGTGCTTGTGGGTAGAGGCCACTCTGCCTCGAATATCAACTACTAAAATGAAACTGTCATTTGTATGAACTTAAAATGATGTTATATGTTTTCGGAGTTCAAGAAATAGTTTAAGTAATTAAAATTACTTTTTTAAAATAATAATTTGAATTAAAATTTCATGAGAGGCAAAAGATTAGATCGAGAGCAGAAAAATATATATATATATGTATAATAACCTTGACTACTACACAGAATTGGCATTGGAATGGACGATTGTCACACCCTTGGACCTAGGCTCACGAGTGAGACTGGTATTGTAATTGGAATGGACGATTGTCATACCCTTGGACCTAGGCTCACGAGTGAGACTGGTATTGTAGGCATAATTAATAACTACTTAGACCTTTAATCAACTAGCCCAAAATGGTTAATCCAAGTTAATAGTTTATCCACACCACCTACTCATAAACAAGTCACAAATTACGCCACAAACCGATGTGGGATATCACATTCAACCCCCGTTGAGGGCTTAATGTCCCATCAAGGGCACACAATCACACACAATTAGGCAGTACAGGACTCTAAAAGTGATTCCTACTGGCTCAAGAAGCGGCTCCCACCACATATTTGGTGTAGCAATTTGCGGCACATAACATTTAACTCTGATAGTAGTGCAGGACTCCAGAAGTGATTCCTATAAACTTAAGAGATAACTTTCATCACACACTTGACAAAGGGCGGAGGGACATCGAGTTTAAGTAATGCACATGCGCTCCTTAGCTTTTGAAAAAAAAAAATTATGCTTTGTTTTTTTGTCAACTCCACCCTCGTAGACCCCCTAACTCCCGTGCCCGCACCCCCTGGTTCCTGGCACTCCAAGATTATATAACATACAAAGTGACAAAAAAAGGCTTCACCGGTCTTAGTACAATCATTGTGTTATATTCTCAACATTTACTAAATTATTTTTCTTTCTTAGTAACTTTTATCTTGTTTGCATCCCTCATTTATTATCTTGTATTTGCATTTAGTTAATATAAAAAAGGGAGAGAGATAAATAAAAGTTTGTTGACAAATATATAGGAGTGATAATAGATGATGAAGATAGAATTTGAAATCTAGTAGCTAGTGTTTCTCGCTTTGCATTTGAGAAGTTCCGATATCAATTCTTTTTATGTGTGTGTATGTCACCATTCATGAATTAAAAGTAAAAAGAATTGATATCTCATCATGATTCATTTTTTAAGTCAAGTTCCTTATGCTACTAAATAATGGCATTTTTCTATTTCCCAAAAAATGGCCTTTTAAATTATCAATTGAAAATAAATAGAAGTATATATAGATCTATTATTTATCTTTTTCCAATTAATTATCCTTTTGTGGAGCTTTAAGGTACGTTTGTAATATTTTGTAATAAAGTCAAGAAAAAACAAGTAATAAGCTTCTCAAAATATGAAGTCAGGTAAGGATAATGAAAAAATCTATTTTTATTTAAAATAATTATAATTTTTATTTATATCTCTTTATATGTTAAAATATCATTATTATTTTAGCATTATATATTTTTTAATTTTTATAAAAAATTTATATATAATGCAAACCCTTTGAACCTCGGGTCCTGGCTCCGCCATTGACACTTAGTGTACTTGGTGTAACACTTTGTCCTACATAACACTTAACTCCCGCAAAAAGCTGATAACCTGGCTCTAAATGCTCGTCTGTCATGCTTCCGAACCCAAACTCACGAGCAAGATTGGTGTTCTAGGCATAACTAATAACTATTTGGACTCCTAATCAACTAGTTCAAAATAATTAATACAAGTCAAATTATAAGTTATATTCACATTATCCACTTATAAATAAATTATAAGTCACCCTGAAAATTGACGGGAGATGTCACAACAATAGTTTTAGTGAAAAAAGGACAAAGTGTGGAAGGGGCAGGCGAATGTGCATTGCATGACATGCAGTTTTGGTCATCACGCATCACGAAACACACAATTTGCCGGCCCATTGGTTTTACACACCAAAGTCGGCTTTTTTAGAAACTTTATTGGTTATGCAATATGCATGCAGATGCAGGGTACCCGCTTTTAATGTTTATTTATTGATTCGTTTCTGCATCCCGATGCACAAAAGATGAACTGAGCCTTGGGGATCACTGGTTGCTGCCTTTATGATTTGTTTGGTGCCTAACTGTATGGGCATTGCCAAAGCCTTTTCAGTTTTGGGATAATTTAAGTATTGCTTTTAGTTTTCTTTTTTTTTTTCTTAGATCGATTCTTTATTTGACTCTGAATATAATTGTCTTTCAATAAGCGCATGTAAATAGTTTTATACAGCTCAATTATAACACACCTCTAAGGGTCTTAAGTTCAAGTTATCAATGAGAATAAATTGTAATTATTCAAAATTCGCTTGGATTTGAAAGCCCACTCAACCTGTTCAAATTTGATTTAGGAGATTATGACCGACGTTTTTGCAAAACCCACTACACAGTTTAGCTAATTTTTAATTACAAGGACATTCTATTTCTATCTAATCTCTACACTTTGGTGTGCCTATCTAGAGAAAAAGTCACTCGTGATGCTAATAGAACTTCAGCCAAGATCATTCTTTTCAGCATGTTTGTAGTTCTAATAGCAATTATCTCTATATTATGTAGAGAATACATGGTTGGCAAAGTAAGTCTCTCAATCACCTACCACGAACAAGGAGATAGCTATAACCTAATAATACCAATTATGGAGAACCACAAATCAATATTAGGAGTTTGTCAATCGATGAGTTTCATGGTTCTCCGGATACTGTAGTTATAAATAAGACCTCTACCTCCAGAGAGAAGGACATCCAGTGAGCAAATAATTGGCTACCTCCCTCACTTTCCCTTAATCTGGCCTATGTACTTTAACTCGGTGTGTTATAACATTTTTTTCTCTTAAATTATCGCCTTACATACTTTGCTCAAACACTAGTTTAAGCCTCAAAAATTTTTGGTTGGCACCACACTAATGTCAAAAGACTAACCTCCTCTTCTTGCATTTTGTGTCACGCCAATTGTGCCTACAAAAATTTAGATGTTGCGGTTGTAGATTTTGTGTCAATATAAGTGAAGACCAAAACCAAAAAAAAAAAAAGGAAAGAAGTAAAAGGTTAGTGATACACAAAATGTTAGTACGTCTTAATCAAGAGATCTACAAATATGGGAGATAAAGTTGGCAAAATGGTACTCGCAGGGTCGACCCAACCCGTTTATGATAGGTCAGGGTATTGGTAGGTTGGGTCAACTAGTTTATGTAATGGGTTAAGGATATTAAAACACTAAACCAACCCTAGCGGGTTGATGGATTAGACATGGTAAATAGGTCGCTTTGCGCGGGTTAGACGGGCTCTATGGGTCATTTTGGTGGGTTAAGCGGGTTCTCGAGTCATTTTGGTGAGTTAAGCGGGTTCACAAGTTATTTTGGCGGATTATACAAGTTATTTTGGCAGATTATACAGGTCATTTTGATTGGTTCACGGGTCACCCACGGGGTTGACCCTACCCGACTCGCCTATTTGTTGGATTGGGTCAGGTTGACCCATTTGTCTAGCGGGTCATTGAACTCCACCCTTAACACTCTTTTTTTTTTTTTTTTACGGTTAGGCGAGTTGACCCGTAAGTATCAACCCGTTTTACCACCTCTAACGGGAGAGCCCAAATTATATGGATTCATAGTTGGGCCAACTTGGGCTGTATTAATGGACATTAAACAACGTAAACCCAAGTGAAATTTGTGATTGACAAGATTGGTTGGTGCGGGTGGCTAGGAGGCAGCCGCATACCTACGCCTACGTCAATGTTATTAAAAAGCCTACTCATAACTCATAACAGAGGAGGATGACAAAGTATTATGACGTCCCAATTCAATTCTGTTACACCTTCAGACGTGCGATGCATGTTACAAATATTTGGCCGTGTCTAAAGATAAAGTAATTCTCATTTTAATACAGTTTAAAAAAATGTATATTTATTGATGACCCGTTTTAGTAGTAATTGATTAATGTATATTTATTGATGAAAATACAAATTAAATATGAAATATTAGAAAATCAATTAGTTAACCGTTCTTTTAGAAAAACAAAAACGTGTTGTAGTTTTGCGATAAACTAAAAAAGTGAATTTGTCTTTATGAAAGAAAATAATAAGATATTTTTTTTTTTAAAGATGGGTTTCTTTTACTTAGCCCAATTGATAGTTTCTGTCAAGTCTTTATATAATGGGGAGTCAAATAAGTGATTTTTTTATTTATATGGACATTCTGTTTTAGTTTTATTTGACCAACAATATTTATACTTTTAGTCACTCTTTATTTTGAAAAATTCTTATTTCAATTTTACAACATACATAAATAGTGAGGGTTAAAAGTGACTGTTTACATCTTACGAGAGAAGGGAAACGGTAGACACCTCTAATTTTAAAGCATCTCCTAGAGCCTAGATGAGAACACTATGAATTCTAAGGTTTTTTGTTTGTTTTGCCTCAAATTTTCACAGCTATAGTTGATCTAGAGCTAGTTAGGTCTTCTCGAGTACAGTAAAAGAGCCACACAGAAAAACAAAGAAAAATGAAGACAGAAAACAAAAAGCACAAACAAGGGCGGCGATGGAACACCCAGCCACCAACGCTCATTGCTTCCTCTTGAGACCAACCCTAACAAACGTCCCAAAGTTCTCCCTACTCTTCGTGTAAGATAGATATAGGGATAAATATTCCTAATATATTCCTCACATTTATCTTTACATTTGAAAAAAAAAAATTTATCCTGTAAACTAATTTTTGATATCTCTAAATTTAGAGATAGTAATTTCATTTTCTAAAATAATATTAGGAAAATCTTAAAATAAAAAAATTATTGGAGTAAAACTTAAATAAAAATTCTCCTAAATAAGAATTTGATTAAATATAAGAAAATTATTAGAGTAAAACTAAAATAAAAAATTCCGTTACATAAGGAGATAATAGAAATCCTTTAGACGCAGGGAAAAAAATAAAGAATATGTTGGAATTGGCCTTAGTTAACATTTCAGATAAAATCTCCCACGAAAACATAATTATAATCTGTATTACAAGGATGAAAATCCCAGTTTTAGATCCGCCGGCGACTAATCCCTGCAGCTAGCAGTTTAATTCGTAGTTGTGATCATTATTAGTATGTGTCTTTGGATTGGTTTTTTTTAAAAATGTTTTTTTAATAATTTTTGAAAAATAATTTTTTTTAGAAGTTGAAAATTCTGACTTTAAAAAAAAGCTGTGTTTGAGCTTTTTCAGAGTTTTAATTTTTTTAAAAGTCAAATTTAATAGTTATTGTAAATTTAATAGTATTTTTTAAAAAAAAAATACTTTTTCCTGAAAAAAAAAATCAATCTAAACATGCCTCTAGTGAACTTGCTTTCTGCTATAAGCTTAGCTTGTCAGACTAACTGCGAAAGAGATGAGCTAACCATTTTAATTTTGCGAGCTGAAAGACGTATCGTCGATATTTAAGTCAACCAATGATGTAATTCACAATGGGTTTGGCTCCCAACCACCAGCGTTGACTTTTAAGTTTATAAATAAAGGTCAACTTTTTAGTTGGAGACAAAAAAATATTGAAAATCATCCTTCAACTAAATACTAGCACCAGTAACATTTTAACACCTCCTCCGATTTTTTCATTCTTTTAACAACAAATTGCATTTGTGGCAGAAAGAGTAATAAATTGAGCAAGAAAATTGTCAAAGGTCACTACCAATAATGAACGAGCGTGCCCTAGGAGGGAGCATAACATATAGTTGGTTAACGAATGTAAAATAATGTAGAAACACCTGAGCTATTGACTTTCGAAAATTTGCGGAAAATTAATAAATGCATGGATCGATTAACAAACTTTTGGACTTACGCTATAAATAAAGATACACATTTCCGAAAATTCATTAAACTCAATTAAAGGGTTAATGGTTGATGATGCGAAATGAATCTCTTCTTTCAAAATGATCAAAACATAGTTAACTTACGAAAACGCCTCTGTGAAGTCGAAAAAAATAAAAATATGAAGTAAGAATTTCTCTCTCCGACCATGCATAAAGCCTGTTTGGTTGGATTTGGATTCCATCTTGCTTGACAGTGCAAAAGAGATTGACAACCTGTTTGGCTAAGCTTATTTGAGGCTTATAAACTGCAAATTGGGTGCTTTAACGGCAGGTAGGAATACAAACCAGCACATGTTGGTTTGGTGAATTCATCCTCGCACATGTCGCAAATGGACTTGAATGTCTTATAATGTTATAATGTTAATAGGAAAATTTGATAATGACAAAATAATATTAACAATATTAATGATCATTAATTATTTAAAAAATTGCTTACATAATTACCAATTAATTTAAGTGGTTTCTGTATTGAATTATTGATTACCATCAATAATAGAATATTGAAGTACCCCACATCAATTTTCTTTAATAACTGTGTTGGACCTAACAAAATTAATGATCAAAATTTAGATTATATTATTGTCAGTGTTTTTTTTTTAACCTGTTTGAGATTCGAGCTTAGGACCTCACCTATAGAAAATATAGCTTTAACCACTTGAATTATTATCTCATCTCAAATATATTGTTGTCAGTTGACTACATATGATCACCAAATAATTTACACCAAGTTACAAAAATTTTGAATAATTCATAGATAGAATTATTAATTTGAACTTGACAAAATTATTTATTTTTGTTGAGAACCATCTTTTTAGTAAAATCTATGTTTTTTTTTTATTTTAACACAGAATTTCAAAATAATTTTTCTGTATATACCCACATAGATCTTTTGTTTTTTTTTTTGGGTCTCCAACCGACTTAGATAATCATTTACCGAAGAATGAAAATCCAGCAAGATCTGCAAAAATCTTTCTGATCCCTATTCCAGTGCATGTGTCAAAGGTCATTTTCAACACATATTCTCAGGATCTTCACGCAGCGAACTTATACACTTATACATGCAGCTCTACTCACATTTCTCCTGGCCCGTGGATTTCAATAGGGTATGAAATCATTAGATTAATTTTAGCGGGTACACGGTTACGTGTGATAATGTCCCTTCTAACTTCTCCTTCTGCCGTGGATCTCAATAAAGTCATCCATATATATACAAAAATCACTAGATAAAACTTAATCATGTAACACTATACTTGTCAAAAAAAATCAAAAACTTAAACTCTCATTAGTGGGTCGGCACACTATTTTAAGATTCAAAAATCCAAACCTGCCCTGGCGGCAGGGATGCGCGAAATAAAACCCGACAGCCTACACGCAGAGCAACTTTTTGTATAGGGCAGCAAATCAAAAAAAGATTCACACAATGAGTTGAGGATTTTTTATTTTTTTGACCCAATTTTTAATATTCTTTGCAAAAGTAACCTGTTTATAATTATTTTTTAAAAATAACATAATTTTATTCTGGGAACGCGTCGGGCGTGTTCTTAGAACGAGACCTGCGTTTTGAGAATGCAGCCGCATTCCAAGAACGCAGCTACTTTTTTTTTTCCTTTTTTGAACATACTTTATTTTTTCATTATATATTAATGGGACGGTATTACGCTTTTCCCTTATTCAGTTATTTATGATCTGTTAATGCTTTTATTTCAGCATTATGGACATTATTTCAAGCTGGAGGCCAGTGTATTCGAAACGAGATGGATCGCTAAAACCAAGGTGGACGACGAAAATGTACAGCATGCGATCAACAAGGCCACACTGCTCCAACTTGCCCTAATAATCAAAATGCGTAGCGTGTAGTTGTAATCTTGTAATGTTGTTATGTAATGTGTATTAGTTGTAATCTTGAATGTTGTTATGTAATATATATTAATTGTAATCTAAGTAATCCTATTTAGTTTTAATCTTGTTTTGTTTACTTAGTTGTAATTTTGTAATGTTTTGTTTACAATTACAACATAATGTTTACTTGAACAGAAAGAATTAACTATATAATGTTCAATTGATAATGTAGTATGCATAATGCTGAAATAAAAACATCAACAGATCATAAATAACTGCATAAGGAAAAATCATAATACCGTTCCATAAATACATAATGAAAAAATAGGGTATATTAAAAAAAAAAAGTGGCCGCGTTCTGGGAACGCGGCCACATTCCCAGAACTCGACCTCGTTCCCGGAATGCGGGTCTCATTTTGGGAACGCGCCCAACGCGTTCTCAGAACGAAATTGGACTATTTTTTAAAACCCATCCAAAAATAAGTTATTTTTGCAAAGCATATTAAAAATTAAGTCAAAAAAATAAAAAACCCAATGAGTTGATACATATTAATAATGGGACAACGGATGTAAATTGCAAAAAGTGAAACATGTGCCGCCAAGGGCATAGGTGAGTTGGTAAGTGGCCAGATGACTGGGGTGGAGACACCCTGACAACGCGGGATCGAGTCCGTGTGGTGGCAGTACTCCGCTGAAATATTGAGGGGGCTGTTGCTGGATTTCCACGCCCGTTGGTCCTCTTCCTAGTCGGGCTGCCACTCACGCACATTCCTCGATTAACCTCCCACCTGGTTAAGGGGCGTCTGACCAGATGAGAAAGGGGTTCTCCTTTGGTTAACCTTAAAAAAAAAAAAAAAAAAAGTGAAACATGTCTTGCATATGTAAGCTTGTGTTGGAAAGCAAGTTTTTCATAGGACGAAGAGAAAAGAAATGTACCTAAACAGTACAGAGCTGGGCACTGCTGTGGAGAGATGAGATCATCTCTGAAGAATGATATACAATGAAGATATATTAGAGAGAAAAAGAGATAAAGAAAACAAAAGGCTCTTGTTTTGTATTATCTTTTGTATCAATCTCTCTCTCTCTATGACGGCTGCTTCTGCAATCGTATCACAATAACCCAAAAAGATCACGAAATATCTGTGACGCGATTTTATTACGATTTCTTACTCTCTCTCTCTTTTTCTGCATACTCACACACACACACACATAAACAAAACATCAAGGGCAAATTTGAGCCAAACCAACAACAATAAA
This sequence comes from Cordia subcordata, assembly GCA_028554755.1. NCBI lineage: Eukaryota > Viridiplantae > Streptophyta > Magnoliopsida > Boraginales > Cordiaceae > Cordia > Cordia subcordata. Next base: position 5,431,795 of record JAPTOF010000004.1, on the reverse strand, counting down.
GGCATTGGTGATCAATACTACATTTTGTGAGCTTTTAGTGTTTTTGTTTAATAAGTTTCTGGTTGGTGGGTCGTCTGCTTATAAGTCATTTCATCAAGCTTTGGCTTTTGAGAGAGAAGAAAAAGATGGCTTCTACTTCTTCTTCTTCTTCTTCTTCGTCGTCAACAGGTTGTGGAGATGAAGATAGACTGCATGTGTTAGCTGTGGATGACAGTTTGGTAGACCGAAAACTCATCGAGAGGCTTCTCACCAGCTCTGCATGCAAAGGTATAATAAACACTATTAATCTACTCTTTCTCCTTTAGTGTGTCTTCAAGAAAAAGAAAACATGAAACTCGCTTGTCTTCTAGCAATATATAAGTACAGTTAGAAAAGCTGCTCTCTGATGTTCTCTTACAAGAAAATAATTCTTCCTTGTTGGAAATAGAAAAGAAGAATTTTTCTACAAGTAGTTTGGGGATTGATTTTTCTAACTCTTGTTTTGCGTAAAGGATACGAGTTGTTTGCTCTTATTGCATTCGAAGTTTATTACATAAAATTAGTATTGCTAGAACTGAAATGTATTGTACAGATGAATGCAATTAGGGCAACCAATTCGTGAGTCGTTTGGACAACTTAATACTCAAAATTACACGTAAACCCTTGTCTGATTCGCTTGTTAAATAGAAGACCGTGTAAAATAAAAAGCTGTAGAAATCTAGAATTAGGAGAAAAAAGGATGGAATGAAGTTCAAAGTTTTGTGCAACCGAATAATTGCATATTACATTCTATTTTTTAACAACTTTTTATTTTACATGCTCTTCTTTCCAATTTTTTTCTCCAAATCAGATTTTTTTGGTGGAAAACAGCACCTGTTGCATAAAGTTGATACTCTTTTGAAGAGCTTCTCCAAGCTGTTACGAAAGCTTTATGAAATTTGAAAGAAGAAAGAAATCCTGGTGTAGAAACATGATCAAGAAAACCTAAAAAGACAGAGAAAAAGGAAAATTTTGTTTGTCAAGGTTTACAACAATATATGCAAGAGGAGAAACTCACTGATCTTACCTGGGGCATTTATCTTATGAATCCGACAATTTGTAGGCTAATTTCCTGTGAGCCAATGATAATTTCTCACACTTGTCTAAACTCCATAATATTTGTGATGCCCCTAAATCTAACCCTGGACCTTAAACTTGCGAGCAAGACTAGTATGATAGACATAACCAATAATTATTTAGGTATCTAAACTTAATTAAGAATGATTATCCCAAATTGTTAATTATACCTACGCCACCAACCTCTAAGCCAACCTAATATTCCCACTCAAATTGACGTGGGACATCATGGAAGCAGGTATACATACGTGTATATATATATATATATTATTAATAAAATACTAAATAATTTTTTGGACTAAGATACATAGATAGATATTTAAAGAATTTTACGGGGCAATGAAGACTTTAGCTCTCACAGGCACAGGCGCCATGGCTAGATTTTATATGGAGGCCAGTAGGGCCCTAACTGACCCAAGTTTTTCTTCAATATATGTTTATCTTTCTCAATTCTTTTAGAACTGTGGTATATTTCGTACCTCATTGACGAAATATTTACAATTTGATTCCTAACAAAACTTTGGATCCATCTCTATCCACAGGCATATATATGTTGCATCTGCCGCAAATATTTGAGATTTAAATAATTACAAACAGTATATTTTCTTTGTGAGGAAGACATGGCAGTCTAATTTTGCATGTGTTTGCTTATTTTCCAAACATTCACACTAATTGCAAATTGCATGATTTTCTTTTTCTGGTTGTGGATCCTTTAAAAGGCATAACGACAATCTCAGAGTAGTGAAGTCAGATAAAACCCCCCAAACAAAAAATAAGTTTAGTTTGCTGGGACATTAAAAAGTTTATTGAATAGTTTTTTACTACAATTAAGTTGTGAAATCTGGTATTTATGGCAGTGACAACGGCAGAAAATGGACAGAGGGCTCTGGAACTATTGGGCTTGGAAGATGGAAAACGCGTCCACAACAATAAAGTAAGCAAATCTTATTTACGGCTCCTGCAGTCATTTTGCACTTTCTAGTATGCTATGTGTAACGACTCAAGTCCTATTATTTGTCTATCAATATATTGAATTTAATTCCATTAGTCCAAAATACTTAAATAATAATAGTAGTACCAAAGTCGTATTCTCGTCCCTTCAAACAAAATAGAACCATAATTAAAGATCATAAGTCAGTATAGAATCCATCTAGCAAGTTGATCTAACATCATATATAGGGCCTGTTCGGCAAAATTAGCTGTTAGAGTAGCTGATAGCTGTTTAAGTAGCAGATAGTGGTTTGAGTAGCTGATAGTTGTTGTATTTTAATTGTTAACGGATAGCTGTTTGATTAGCTGATTGAATAATTTGTGTTTGATAAAATTAGTTGTTTGATTAGCTGATGAATGTAAAATGACATAAAAAGATATTGGTATTATGTTATTATGTTTTGATAAATATAATTATTATTAATATTATTAAAATGAGATAATTTATTTCATAATTAGATATATGTTTCTTGTAATAATATTTGATTATTAAAGTATAACAAAATTACTTTTGATAAATAAATTTTATTAATATTACAATAAATGTTATTATAGTAGAAATATTTTTTAATTGATCAAAGATTTATTTTGTCAAGAAAAATAATAAATGGATGAATAAGACTTACACTTTTTTAGTATATTTTGATATAGATAGAATTTAAAATTGCTTTTTATGTTATTTTATATTTATACTTGTGAAAGAAAATATAAAAATGTAGAAAGAGATTGTATAGTAGGTAAAATTGTCAAAAAATAATGAAGAGAGGGTAAAATTGCCAAAGTAAAAAATAAAACACTATCTATTATCTGAAACGTTAATAATATTAACGTTTCAGAAACATTGCTTCAAACATTATTTCAACCAAAAACACTATCTAAAATATTACTTTACCGAACAACAAAAATAGGAGAATATAGTGGTTTGACCAAGTCAAAACACTAAATACTAGTTGAAACATTGTTGTTGAACAGTGCCATAATAACCCAAGCCAAACCACTGGTCTATCAACACCCTAATCAACTGAGTAAAATAATTATCCTATTATCCTTGTGTGAGTAGTATTGATCTCAATGGATACAAAATGTCCTATACAATCCAAATAAGAAGAGATATGACAAGTTAACAGTGATCTTGTCATTTCTATAACAATGAGGCCATTGGAGATTTAATTATTTTTGAAAATAAATTTTCTAATAAAAGGACTATCAAAATAGAAAATAATAACCCTTCACATAATATTGCATGACAAAGATAGTGAGTATTCATTTGCTTGTATTTTTACTGACTATGATAGTAAAATCCTATAGCTTAATAAGTCTAGACTAAGTGGTAGTATTCTGTTCTAAGGATATTTTATCAAGCTTGTTCTTTTTGTATGTGTTGCAAATTTCAATTAAAGTAGAAATTTTCTTTATTCCTCCATTCATATGTATTTCAAACATTTGGTTCTAAATATAGAGTTGGGTGTGTGATTGAATAAACAGAATAAAAATTCTATTATTGCGAGATCACTTATATAACCGATGAATTTTGCAGGACTCAAATGTAAACCTAATTATTACAGACTACTGTATGCCAGGGATGACAGGATACGAGCTGTTAAAAAAGATTAAGGTATTGAAATACTTTGGCTTTTTCTTCTGGTCCCTAATTAGCAAAAAGAAATTGAAAAGCTGTAAGTGTATTTTGAAGCGTAATTTAATAACTGGTAATATTTGTTAGTTGATTTAACCTCCATATTCTCATATTTACTGCAAAATAACTGGTAAGAAACTAATCCATTCCAATATAGCTTATTATAAATGTGCAACGATTTATCATGAGTGGTGCCTCACCTTGTTTCTTCACTAAACTAACAGGAGTCATCAGTGCTGAAAGAGATACCCGTAGTGATGGTATCATCTGAGAACGTTCCGACCAGAATCAAAAAGTAATGCAACAATGTTACTAAAAGCTTTTGATTTCTACTCTTATTTAGGATGAGATGATAATTTTGTTTTTCCTTTTCCAAATAGGTGTCTGGAAGAAGGAGCACAAGAATTCTTACTAAAGCCTCTGAAACAATCAGATGTTAGGAAATTGAGATGTCATATGATGAAACTAAGCCGAGCTTGTGATGGAAGGCTTTGCTTTCATAGGTAAACAAGGTATAGAATTTAGAGTCCACAACACAGGTTCAGGAATGGTACCTGGGAATAGCTACAGGAATGAAAATGACTCGGTATACGTTGAGCGCTTGTTGAACTCGGAATGAACCCACTGGTGCCCTATTAATTCATCCTTTTTCTCGAAGGATATCTGGAAAAGAAGGGGCAAACGAAGATTTGATAGTTTACATAGATTAGTTTTAGTAATTATAGCTAATTGTTACTTTTTCCTATTCCACTACCCAATCTTCAAGTGCAGCCTCTCCAAACTCCCAAAATGATAAAAGTTTCACGAATCTGTTACAATGCAGTTGCAGAATGTCATACTAGGTGTTGCATGTAATCTGATGCCAGAAGCTCAAGCTCAAGCTAACTGATGCCAGAAGATGTAATCTGATGTCTTTTGAAACCCACTTCCAGAACATTTTATGCCGAATTGCAGTCGTTATTTGTTCTGTGGATTTCCAGAAAATAGCTCCTTCTACAGTAAATTAGAATTAGACCTTCTTAATACTTCTGTCTAGAGAGGCTTCCTTAAGTATCTGGAAATGTAGTAGTTGATGGACAAAACTCTCCACTATCACTATCTGACAAGCTTGATCTGCACCACTATTGCGTGCTACAGTTGTTTCTTGCATTCCAGAAGCTTCTGGTTTCAACAAATGCAAATTGGAAAGCAAAAATCCAATTATCGAAAGACGATCAAAGTCGAAATATGAAAAGTAGTATTATTTGCAACCAAAAGCTGTAAAATAGAAAATGCCAGAAAATTAAGAAAACTACTACCTTCACACGCAGACTGACATGGAAATGAAACTTGGGCATCATGCTGGCATCTGAAAGCAAATAATAAACTCTTAGTCTAGATTCAGTGTGCAATCTACGAAAGCAAAAAGCAAACAGGAGATTTTTTGCTTTCTGCATACTCTCTTTCATTTATGCTGCACTGTGCATTGTCTAGTAGATCAGGAATCTCTGTAGAAGAGGACGTGTCTTCTGCTTCTTCCAGGCTTTTTGATGCAACTGAGACCTTTTCTGGAGTTCTACTCATTGGCGCCTTAGAATCAGTGGACTTCTCTTCAAAGTCTGATGCATTTGATGACTTTTCAGTTTCCATGGACAAGCCGTTGCTCCCAGAAACATCTAGCTGTGATTCAAATTTTCCACCATCAGCTGACAAGGTGTCAGCAATCTTGCCTGCACCTCGGCCAGAGTAATTCTCTGCTTGTCCTAGGGAACCAAGACCACTAAGTGAATTCAAATCTCTAAGCCTCTCTGTGGAGTCTTTGGATATGTTTGGCATACTATAACCAGAGATAGTATTTGGTAAAAAGGTGTGAAGAGAGCCCATATCATTAAATGGTTGGCCCAAATCAAGTCTTTCTGATATAAATGTGCCGCAGGGAGAAAATTTAGCAGGACAGTCACCAGGCCTCTCAAAGATTGGATTAGAATTAACGTGGGGCTTCATAGATGGTGGTGCTTCATAGGTGTCTTTAGTCCAAAGGTCGCAACTAGGAATTGCATGTTTTTCGGCATCAGGAGGGTGGCAGAAAGGATTCAAACTCAAATTCTCACCGACATCATAGCCGCCTCCAAACAATCCACTGATGTCTGGACTTACAATTTTGCCAGATCTAGTATTTGAGTTGTGGACTGGGTTTGGAAAACTCAACTCTCTTTTACACGTTCTCCAGCCATTTTTGTTGCTCTCCTTTCTGTAAGGATTCCTGTCGTTGCTGTCTCTTTCATTGGTAGAAGTAGTCTTCCAGCCCTGTTTATTTTCTTGGCTCATACTATCTGCGTCATACTCATGCTTTTTCAATGACTTAGATGGTGGTTTCCTTGTTGCATTTACCCTGACTGATGATGTAAAAGATACAACATAAGTTCAGAACTGCATGAACAGTCGTGTAACGGGCTGTATACTGAGAGCTAACCTGCAGCTGCTGAGCATGATTCCTCACTGTCAAGAAGTTTACAGGAGAGTTATGAACGAGAACAAAATCAGTTTAAAAGAGAATGACAAAGACATAAGGACACTTTATATGAATGCTACCTCAACAGGCTCAAGCTCTCCCCTGCATCTTCACTTGCAAAGTCTGACCACAGAGGTTCCTTTTCAACTTCCCTTACAACAGAACTCCTTCCCGCCTTAAATTTCCTGCCACCACAAAGACAAGTTCTAAGCAAACAAGCTTTTACCACGAACTCCTGCAGCATAATATGCATACCATGTCTCATCTGCAAAATCAAAGTCAATAAGATTCTGTGGCATCTGCTGCTGAAAATGCAGATGAGGCGTCTCTGGTTATTGCAAAAAGGAGAGAAAAGATTGTTAAGTATTACCACAACATGATTATTGTATTGGTAATGTTGGAAACAAAAATATGAAACACCACAAAATTAATTCACAACGTGTAAAGAATCCCTAGTATTTCATGTAGGGACCAGTTTCCAATCTGTTTTGCAAATAATGCAAGTTCAGAATGATAGTTGATAATTTAACTTGGACATATTTGGAAATTATTAGAACTGGTTCTTCCAGCCCATAATAAAGCGAACAGCAATGAGACAAGAAATAAAGCACAAGATTTGCTTATCCATACTGTGGGTAGCAGAAATCTAGCTTTATGAGTTGAATCCCCAGCATTAAATGACAGTGAATAAATGCATTTCAGTTAAAAAGTAGGATATTAGTCAAACAAGAAATTCAGACAAATTCACAGTTTTTTGCTCAAAGGCACAGCACCTTGGCTAAAGGGTACGCCTGTGGCATTAATATTTGTCCTGCAGAGACAGAAGGGATAAAGTAAAATTCATTAAGAAATTATTCTAAATAGGGGGAAATAATGGTCTTTCTAGAACCTTTTCTTGGGCAGATAGAAGCCTTCAGAAATAAAATCTTGCTCTCCAGGACTTCTCATGTTCAAATAATCAGCAAAACCAGCATCCATTTGATCAACCCGTTCCTCACCATATAACATGTGATCCTCCTCGCAAGGTGATAAGCTTGAACTTGCTGAATAACAGAGAAGAAATTGTGAAGGTCAAGACATATTCAAGAGGCAAAAGCAATGGCACACCACCAATGAGCAAAGAGAAAATCAACTACATAAGCAGTTTATAAGAATCTCTGCAAAGATGAGGTTAGTTTATCGAAATAGACGAGTGACTCAGAGTTTGAGGAAGTCTTCTTTTGGGTTTTTCATCCAAAACTTCGAAAAATAATGAACACATTCCCCGGTTGATTTGTAAGAATATAGGAAGCTTGTATTTCTCATTTACAAATTCATCTGTGTAGTCCCCAAATCATTGGTAGATGCTAGTCAAACTGGAAAAGAATTTTTAGAAGGCATATGATCATAGTATGATCTTCTCCAACTTGACTTAAAAATCAGCACTTGTCATTTTCCCTTCCGGAATTCCATGGTTGTTATTTGATTGAAGAAGTATTCAATTTCCCAGAAGAATAGTTTTGGGCAAATGAATAAGCCCTAGATTTCCACCAGATTTCCATTTGAGGTAATAAGTTGAGTACAACTATGCGTCAAATCTTTCAGACTAGAGAAAGGCAACTCATAAGTTTTCAAATGGAATTTTGAATATTTTATAATACCATATGAAGATCCTAGGTTAACAACAAGGAACCCCATTTCCTAGTAATAACAAAAGTTGAGTTCAAGTAAGATCTCTAAGAGAAAAATAAAGATGAGGAAAAATAAAATAAGTGGGGTACCATTCCAAAAGTCCAAATGTCTTGTTTCTCCATGGTACAAGAGTTCATCATCTTCAAAAAGTTTCTTCAAATTACTACTGCCACTAGTGAGTAGAGGGAACTCTCTGCCGGCTGAACGTTTAGGTGACTTCTGATTGTGGAAGAATTCCACTGGGTCCCTTGAGCAGGATGGTTGCTCCGTGGAACTTGCATAAGCGGGTAAATTAATATCCCACATCAGAGAATCCTATAATTCATCAAAAAAACATTTAATTACAGACCACATTTTGTACAACCAAGAAGAATTGGACTTAGCCTGGCACAAGTAAATGTTCAGCAACAGGTATAATGAAAGAGCTTAAGATGTCTCGCACCCAGCAAGACCAAAAGTCTGGATTATATCCGAAAATCTCGTACACCTACAGTAACCGAATCTACTTCCTACTGCACTCAGTTCCACCATGTTGTACTTGATATGCGTGCCACGTGGAGCCCTTGGTGAACATTGATTTTTGAATTTACAATGCTAGTTTTCTAAAAGAATTGAATCCTGAGAACAAGAATCATGCCAAGTTACAATCCAGACCACAACATGTGGCCATCACTTGTTCTACAGGAGTGGAGTCCCCAAGTAGCTCTGACACAGCAATTGACAAAAATTGGAAGAGAGCATGGACCTTCTGGATTTTGCAGTTAAAGACAAGTCATAGCACCTCCAACTAGCATAAAAAGACAAAGTTCAAAAGTCTATCTAGGAGGGCAAACTTTGATGTGCAGTCACATACAAGGTTTATATCAGGAGAGAGGACAGGGACATAAAAGACAAATTCGTGTAAGGTAGACAAGAATAAGAACCTTATGATTACTGAATGCCAAAGAAGAAAAGAGTCAGATAATATCGGTCTTCCCAGTCTCACCAGATCAGGCTCCATGATATCTGACCCACAGCTGAAGTTCTTGACCAAATGAGCTCGTCTTTTAGCCATTGATGGTGATGATAAGGTTCTGCAATCATGCAACAATTTTCTAAAAGATGTTAACAGTAAGAGGAAGGCAGTTATCATGTTTCTAAATTTTGTTACTGTCTCAGTCACAGTTTCATGCGTGACTATGGAAAAGGACACTACTGAGGCAACAACCATCACATTGAAAAAGGATTATATCAATGTAAATGCCCCTTAAAATAAAATCACACCCCAAATCATTTTCCCTGTTACTTTTTTGTTATGTTCCTCTACCATCCTGATCTTATGCATGCAATAGATGGTGTTATCTGTATATGTCCATTTTAATGTGGTGTATTGTGTCCTGATGCAGAAACAGAAACATTTATGTTGAAATAACCTAAATGAAAAGAAAAATATAAAAACAATTCACAAGATTGTATCAGTTCATTCCTTCTCGAAAATGGAGCGGATCATCTAGTAATTGCAATAATCAACTCAAATGGTCAAGTAGTTGAAACATGATTGTTTAGATATGGAAAGAGGATAAAAATCTCATAGTTGCAGAAAGCCAAGGGGAAGAACATATAAGGCAATGGCATTAGACCCCCTAACAGGGTGTTAAATTTGCCTCTGTAGCACCAACATTAGATCCTTCCCTATGGCTCACAACTCATAATGTTAATGCTAAAAAGACACGAATGTTTATTCTTACCTGCCTTGCACATTCGGTGAATGAACTGGTGTTTCTGTGACCACTTTACCTAAACCTGACAGGAAAAAGAAAGTTTCAAACAAAATATATACTGAAATATTATGTGTAAACAAGTCTGTCCGTATTTTTGGAAGATCTATTCACCACTAAGCCATAATTCACACAGGATCCTTTCTATAAGAACAACAAAAATGACAGTCACAAACAAGCAGGACTTTTAAACTGACTCAATTTGTACCTGTTGCAACTCTGGGAGAGTGATAAAATTAATAGTACAGACCATATACTTTAATATACCTTTGAAGTATTCTATCCTAAATGCTGCATGGAAGGAAAAGATTTTACTTGCATTTGTTTGGAAATCAAAAGTAGCCATTGTACCTTTGATTAAGTATTCTAATCCAGGAGCCGCATGGAAAGAAACGATTACACTTGCATGTGAGTGGAGATCAAAAGTAGCAATTGTACCTTCAATTGAGAATGCTACATGAGCTTCACACAATGCACCCCCTTCGAAATTACTACTTGGTCCACCATCACCAAGTAATTCAATCACAGACAGCTCTGTGAAAATGAATCAGGAACATAATATACATTTTTAGGAACATTATCTTCTTTATACAAGGTGACAGTTTCTGTATGAAATCTGGATAAACCCATGATTCTGGCATCCAAGCAAACATATATAAGATACATACCACCATGAAAAAACAGAAAGGTAAATTTGATCAACTTTGTCACTCACGATATTCTGTTGCCATCCCCAAGCCATTGACCCTTTCATGATCTTCTTTTGCAGCTTTATCAAGACTGCTGTGTACATTGACTGATACCCTGAGAAGGATTGCAAATAATAATACCTAACAAGCAACAGGGAAACAGTTTTCCGCGCAATTGCAACCAAGCAGTGGAAAAGATGATGAGTAGAACACTCTAAAATCTAAAACATAACAACTGCATGGATGAATCATAGAGGTAAATCTACCTCCAAAGCAGCCTAAGTTTGAGTTCATTTTACCAAAAACCCTTCTTAACACAAATTATCAATGAAGATGTACATGTGGATATTGAGACAAACTGCATTCATTCAGTACAAATCATCTAGAAATGAACATACTTCTCCTGGTATGTAGTTGCGGCCTCAAAGGATGATAAATTTCCTGTATAGACACAAAGAAATTACTGTTCTCTCACCTGTCCTACAATATTGAGAACAACCAGAGTATATAAATTTAAAGTCATAGCTTACTAGCATCTGTAGTTCTAAACTTGTCAGCTGAATTCAGATTGTTGGCTTGCATTGGTATTGGAGACTTTACAGTCTGATAGTCCATTGGAAAAGTATCACCCTCTAACTCATCCCAAGCTGGTAGTGGTCACATTATGGAGAAGTTAGATAATGAATGTAAATATATGATGTCTTATGCACATTATAGCTGATCAACATATTTATAGCATGTCAAAGTGTCTGAGCAAATTTGCGGCTTCATATTCTTCGTTTTTATTGCCCTCTACATCACATACAGCATTTCTAGTTAACTCAATTAGACCCAAGAAACAGAAAGAATAAAACATGTGTCGCACCATTAGAGTAATGACAAAGATCCTAATGAAATTCGTTGAATAAAGGGAAACACCAACTTATATATATACAAGAGAAGACATCTTCTAGGACATCTAGTTAGTGCAATTGATGATTTATCACCTGTGGACTTAAAATACTATGAATGAGCATCAATTTGATCCTCATCCAATTCTATAATTAGAGAAAAGTAGGACAAATGAAAAGGCTCATCATCTCGAAAACTTACCAAATCAAGGGTGAACTCACCTGAGGGGCAACTGGGCTTGTGTTCCCAGGCCATAGCTGATAAGTTCAGCAAACTGAGGACATCTAATGATTGGTCATTTTTGTTTTGCTGATGACTTATATTCTCTTCATCAAGGATATCTCCTGTCCCAGTAGCATGCTGCTGTTGCTGTTGTCGTCTCCTTTGCTCGAAATATTGTTTTTGCCTATAAGATTCAAGAACTCTTGGTCATTTCTATAGCAGTCAAATTAGGCCATGTCGCAATTTACAAAATCCGTGCTGCAAGTCTAAACTACAACATTAGTGTCAGAAACAGCTTAACTAGTTTTCATGGTACACGAACAGAAAATGTATTGTACCTTTTCTGTGTAGATTTTCTCGACTATGTTTTTTATTAGCAGTGTAGCACGATCCCCAGATGTGATTCAAAGCCACATGACAATAAACATGTTTAAAAGAAAAAACATAAAATGTTAGTGGGAAAGAATAGTACAGAAATCTAGATGATGCTGCCTAAACATAATAACCTTACATGTATCGACCTAACTGCAAGACAAAGACAAAATTATAATGATTTCCCTCTTTTCTGGCCAGAATTCCAAGTGTGAAACAGCATACTTCCAGAATGGATCAGAAGAAACAAAGAAATGTTTAACTTACATGGTTATCAAGTTCTATAAGCTGGGTGACTTGGCTCCTAGTGTTTGAAATAAGCTCCCAATAAGAGCACAAGTCTAGGCATGTACTTGGATAAGCTGAACCTCAGTGAGAACTAGTTTGAAATGGCTAGCTTATAAGGGAGGATGAGAATGGCCAGAAAAACAAAATCTATAGACAATTTACTTGAAACTTAGCAAAGTTCTCTTGCAGATTTCAGCAAAATAATGCAAGTGATAAAACAAGGTAAACATTTAATGAACTTAGCACTTACAGTTGCCACTTTCCGCCTTGATCCACCCATCCATTGTAACATTGTGTGACAAATCAACTGATTGATAAAGCAAATATACAGATCTATATCCCAAGTAACCAACTTTGAACACAAAGAAAACAAGCGTTAGACAAAAAAAATATCTCAATTTACAACTTAAATTTACATCACTTGCATACATTACATAACTCAGTTATTCTTTGAGCTTGGAATTGCTTCCACTATGTGAAGTTATAATCAAAACTGATCTGATGGCATTTTGGGACAAAAAATAAAATAAAGAATCTCAAAAAATATTGAAGATTCATGGGATGCAATCTAATTGAAGGTTCCTCAAATAAACATAACATCCAGTTGTACCTCAAATGAAATTGATGCATGCTAACAAGTACATAAAAAGCTGTCTTATCAAAGGCTAACACTATTGTCGCTTCACTTGTATCTTTAGGCACTCTACAGTGCTGTACCTCCTTAATTGGAGATCAATGCCCCTCTTACAAGTAATACTAATTTTTCTTTTTTAAAAAAGAAAAGTTATGAATTAGATTTACCCTATATGATTTTCCAAGTAGATAACTCAGACCTTGACATTTTTATTAACTTTTGAATTCATATTCTTCAAAAATATAATATTAATAGAATTTATGAAACTTCATTACCAATGTAAGTGTAAGATAGCCGAATTCCAAGATTAAGTAAGAATAATCAAAATATCATTTTCGATTTTCCAGAATGACTAATATATATACACCTAGTTTTCATCAAAATTTTCATGAGATTCTGTATTTTATTAGTGTTCCAAAGCAAGTAACAGAAACAGTCATATTCAAGTATCTAAAGTTTAATTATGTCCATGCGCATAAGAAAAATTGCAGAGCGAGTCCGCAAAGATGAAGCAGAGTGCCAATTGACGTGCTCATAAAATCACCACGCACGCGCACACAGAGTACATATATTAGAATATATGTATATATATATATATATATATATATATATCAAAGTTTTCAGTATTAAATCACTTGAAAAGGTAAAAAGAGCTCATAAAAAATCACGAAAGGAAAAAGAAAAATTTAGACTTGTACTACTCAAACTCCACAACGCTTTAAAGAGATCATCTCGTATTCAATTTCATGAGCGCACACACAGAAATCGCAATCACACAGGCAACAACAGATTGTTTTCTAAATTAAAGATTAATAGTTGAAAATGGAAGAACAATTCTCGAATTGGCAAAAACCAAACTAATTTCACCACCTCAAAGCCTTCGGAAGTTTCAGAGCGTAATGTTTTTCAAACGGCTCATAGGAAACATGAAGTGAAACTATGCATGCGATAGATATATGTTGTACTTACACATTACAAAAAAAAAAAAAAAAAAAACACACACACACACACTCTCTCTCTCTCTCACATGTGTACGTGCATGAACACAAGTGTTAATTTATGTTCATATATACACACGTATGTATGAATAGGTGAAAAGAGGAAAAGGCGGGAGATTGGAACCGTTGGCTACCGGAGCGGAGATTTCACCGGAAAACGACGATCGCCGGCGAGAGATTTGATTGTATGTCAGTCGGTGAGCTAGCAACACCACGGGCATGTAGGTGAAAGAAGAGCGCGAATGCTGGCCTTTTTGGTCATTTTGCGTATGAAAACGTTTTAAAAGGTGTGAATTTGTAATCTCGAAAAGGAAAATTGAGAATAAAAGAGAAAAAGAGAAAGAGTGGATATAAGTATAAACCGATATAAGTAGATATCATTTTAAGTGTTTGCCCAAAAGTAAAGGGGAAAAAAAAAAGAAAAAATCTTAATAAACCGATAGCTGTATTTAGTGCACATTTTATTCATCCTTAAATAATTAGACCTTGTAACCAAACTTTTAATGAATGGGCAATGTTAGAAATTTGTGTGTCATAACAGCCTGAAAATATAATCATCTCTTATGTAAAAGATAGTTTGGATTTGCTCGCTTTCACCATAGTTATAAGAAAATATATATACAAATAAAATTGTATCAAGTATATAAATAAAATTGAAAATAAATATAATAAGTTTGTATTTATCCATTATTCACGACGAGCACGAAATGGTTTAGGAAAAAACATTTAATATTCCCCTAGCTATCTCACCTTTTCACCAGGTACTGTTCTGGGTTCTCGGTGTTAATAGCCTGGCCATCTCTATATTGGATCAGTTTGGATCTGGGCCCATTGAACAGTGATTTATAAGGGCCCGAAATCTCAGCTTTTCCTTGCTTTTATGTTGCCATGTTTTATGTCGATAAGAATAAGATTTCATTTCTTTGATCACGTCATAGAAATCATGCATTGCTGCTTTATTGAATTGCTAATGCCATTAAGATTTGATCATTTGAGAGAAAAGACAGAAAATAATGTTGATTTGTATTGTATTATATTAATGATTATGTACGTTGACTTTTATTTATAGCATTCTTAACTTGTAGTTTTAGCTAGTAATGACAGCTGTACAATGAAAGTTAGTTACAATGATTAACTATTGACTACTCTAACTAATTGCTTGCGCCTTTGAGCTGTTCTGTTTGAGCTATTGTGTTGACCTTTCTCCTTAACATTTCCCTCAAGTTAACCAAAGGAGAACCCCTTTCCCACCTGGCCAGAGGCCCCTTAACCAGGCGGGAGGTAAATCGAGGGATGTGCGTGAGTGGCAGCCCGACCAGGGAGAGGACCAACGGGCGTGGAAATCCAGCAACAGCCCCCGCAATATTTCAGCGGAGTACTGCCGCCACACGGACTCGATCCCGCGTTGTCAGGGTGTCTCCACCCTAATCACCTGGCCACTTACCAACTCACCTATGCCCCTGGGGGCACATTTCCCTCAAGTTGAGCCTAGGAATAGCAAGGGAAAGCTTGGACCATAATTGCACAAACTTGTTATTTGACAAAGGTTTTGCAATGAGATCAACTAGTTGATCTATTATAGGAATATAGGAGACAATTAACTGCTTTGAACTAACTTGTTTGTTCACAAAACCGTAGTTGATTTCAATGTGTTTAGCCCTACCATAGACACTAGATTATATGTAAGGACAAGAGCAGATACTAAATTACTCACGAGACAAAAAGTTATATGAGGAATATGCAGATCTCTAAGCAAGTAGGTGATGCATTTTAACCTAGTTGAAAGAGTTTCATGAGTATCATAAGATCTTAAGACCTTTCGAGAGCTGCAAAATATGCATTAGTGACAATGGTCAGGTATTAAAGAATCCAACCAAGATGAGCACCAGCAAGAAGATGGGCAAGAAGATTATAAGTAGAGATTTAACTACTGAATACCTCACACTTGGCTCGCGAATAAGACTAGTATTGTAGACATAGCAAGTAACTATTTCAATCTTCCGATCAACTAGTTCGAAATGATCAACTCCAGTTATTAGTTATGTCCACACGATCCACTCATAAATAAGTCACAAATTACCTCATAAACTAACGTGGGATATTACATTAATGCTTTGGATTACATATATATAATGAAGGTAGCTAGGCCTGATGCTTTGGTTTAATAGCCTTGCATTTATTACACCACGCTAAAATCTCTCGAGTATAAATCTAATATAATCCCGCTTAGATAGGTTGAACTCAAATCATTATTTCTAAATGAGGAGCAGTTATGGATCTAAATCTGAATGCAAGTGGTAAATGTCGAAAATAATCCAAGACGTAGACTCAAATGTTCCATTGAACCTGGATCAGGTAGACTCGAGAAATTTGTTCGCACTTCAAGGGCTGCGGTCGACAATATACTTGCATATTGATAACGTCAACGGCTTCATCTTTGCCTTGTCCTTTTCGACCAGAACATTTAATTCCCAACATCAAAATCATTTCTATTTTTTTAAGCAAGTAATTTCCTTTTGATAATATTGACAAAAATTCACAAATTCAGTGGTCAAAGACACCCACCTCCCGAAGTCTAGACATATCTAGGCACCATGCCTAAAAAATAGCCAAGTTCAATAGTGACTTCTTCTACTTTTTAATTTTATACATCTTAGTTTTTACATCAAATTCAATATACAAAAAATAAATTATTCGCATGATCGCCTTTGATTCGGATTAGCCTGAGCACGTGTTATCACATCACTCCGCATCTTATTTTCCATCAATGCTATAGCTAATATTATTAAGAATCTATTTGGCTGAGCTTATTTGGGGTTTACAAGTTGTAAATAATAAAAAAAACATATAAAAGGATAATTTTTTTCTAGATGTGTATAAATAACAAAATAAGCAAAGCCAAACATGTTTTAAATCTATATATGTACCGTTCTCAACAGAATTCATTAAGAATCAGAAGCAATTTAGCAATTAAAACAAATTGAGATCTCCAAATTATTCATTTTTAGTGGCATAAATTCATTATAAAAATGCCTAGTTACGACCTTTTCTAAAAGTGCTCAATCCCAACTCTCTTATCTAAAAATCCTTGTCATGTTTTTTAATTGGATTAATATTCTTAATAGGGCAATTTAGGATTTGTACACTTATATCGACTTATAATCGATATTTGTATAATTTACCTTTCTCAAAATTTGATGAGAGATTAAGCATTTTCTCGTTGAATTTAGAGATTTCAATAAAACTACAAGGGTTCATATCTATGGTCCCTTAAACCCAAGGTGTTACCAGAGAGATCTAGGATGTTGTCGAGAATTAGTGATGGAAACTTTTGGAGCATCCAAGGTGGTCCGACAACGTATTTAATGTGCGTACAAGTTGGTGCTACATGAGGTCCTCAAGAATCTGAGAAGCAACTTGATGAAAGTGATGGGAAAATATTCACAAAATAATTACGTTGTTATTAGTATGATATCCTTATTAACTATCAAGGGTTACAAAAAATATGTTATTCTACATTGTAGTATATGTAAATATTGTTTCTGTTTTTGTTGTTGTCATAAATATAACACGTGTAAAAAAGTAGTCAGCTATTTTCGTACTTGTATTAGACAGGAAAACATTGCCATAAGCTTAACAGAAGCTCGTTTCATATCTAAAACGGATTGAAAGAAATTATACAAGAGGAGAGAGAGCGTGTGAAATTATTGTAAAATTGTTTTTTGCAAATTTCAACATTCACAATCACACCCGAAATGTAATAATACAAAAATATTCGAAACAAATGATGACATTTAAAAGGTTCTTGGCTTCAGGACGATTGTGGAATGGTTCAAGATATGCAGACTGAATTGTCCACCTTTCTCTGTAGTGTCAAGCTTCGATTTCCCTGGTGGTGGCAACAACTCAAAGTTCTGCACCAAACGCCCCAAAGTGATACCAAGAATTGGCAACGCGAGAATGATTCCGGGGCAGCTCCTCCTCCCGACTCCGAACGGGAGGTATCGGAAGTCGTTGCCACTGGCCTCAACCTTGGCCTCCTCTTCCAGGAACCTCTCGGGCCTGAATTCTTCGGGTTTCTTCCATTGAGCGGGGTTGTTAGCGAGCCACCATGCGTTCACCAGGATTTTGCTCTCCGCCGGAATGTCATACCCGCCGAGCTTGGCATCGTGGAGGTTCATGTGAGGCACCAAAAGAGGAATAGCCATGCGCAAGCGAAGGGTTTCCTTGATCACGGCTTGAAGGTATGGAAGCTTGTGAGTGTCAGGCTCGGTGACTTGAACTCCAGGGCCAAGAACTGTATCAATTTCATGGCGCAGTTTCTTCTGGATTTCAGGGTGGTTCGCCAATTCAGCAATGCCCCACTCAATTGACCACAATGTTGTCTCAATTGCTGTCATTTAGGAAAAACAGAAGCATCTTAGCATTCTGATAAATCTAAACCCATTATCAGTCAGAGACTTTTCAAGATCATACAACCATATACTCAATATTTGTATATATCGTATCAATAAACTTTTGAGCTTTACCAAAATGACACGAAAGTTAGAAATTTTTAAAATAAACTAATCACAAACTTCAAAAAATCTAACCTATTACATAATATTCAATGCAACACTCTACCGCAAGACAAATCCCACAAGTTCAACGGTTCCCCTTTCAGGCTTCAGCTGCGTCGGCAGCTGATGCATGGGGCCACACAAGTCTTATCCTGTGACTTATAGTCTGTTTGTTATAATTTTATTTTAAAATATTTATTTTATTAAAATAAAATACATCTCATAAAATTTAAAAAATCTTATCATACATCCTATAAAAATTCAAAATAAAATCATACTTTTTATCTTATAAAAAATAGACAATCCATCCTATATTATTTTTTTACAACTATAAAATGCATAATATATATATATAAGATATCTTAAATCTTATAACATATTTCCAAATTTCAATAAAATAAGAATTTTAAAATAAGATCATTCTAAACACACTATTAAGCCACACATATGGCTTTTAATGGGTACTATTCCCATTTACGAAAATGTAAATGTTCACTGCAAGAAGATAAGTAACACTTCACCTAAATTGAGTAAACACCTAACCCTCTTGGAGCACAAAATCTCACCTACCACATGTGACATGATCCAACCACCCCCACCCCAACCACCTACCAAGCATGAGAATTCTCTAATTATGATAAATTTAACAGCATTGAACAAGATTTGCTTATTTATTTGTTACAAGTGAAATTCAATAATTACAAACCCCCTAAATCTATAAATATTACATTATCAATACTTCAGTATCATGATACCCGCACTCTTTGTGGCTAAACTAGCACCAATTGCCAATCACCATAAACTAACTAAATGCTTTTAGGACTATTTCATCTTCAACATTGACATAAGACTACTGGGAACATCAAAAAACAAGAAAGATCAAATTAGATATCAAGTGTGGAGAAAGAAGGCAAACTTCAAACACATACCAGCAACATTGATGTTCTCAACGATGTAAAGAACGTTGTCCTCGTTGATTTCTCCCTTCTGCTGAGCCTCAAGAATATGATCGATTGCGCATTTCAGGCCATTGTTATCCGCTGGTTTTGTGCTTGCGAGCTTCCTGTGGTACAAGAAGCAGCATCACTCTTATAAGATCGAGAACATTTCGGAAAATTACTCTCTTTTGTTTTCTGTTATCCAAATAGTTTTAACTGAATCATTTCTTGCACATGTTTTGTGGACAAGATCTCCTATAGATCTGAACCAGATCGCTGTTGTATGTATTAAACCCATACTAACTAACCACAGCTGTTGCTTCACAACTATATCACACTTTATGTGGACCAAATTTTCACTAAAATTGCCTTCTAGCTTTTGCCTCCCCTATGTTGTCTCCCAAATCTTTATCCCTTCTTACTTATTTAGATAGAAAAGCAAGAAATGGAAAGAGAAACACGACCCAAATCTTTTTCTTTTTTTTTTTTTTAAACCCTCATTCCCAACTTAATACCATCCCAACCTAATCTAACCTATACTTATGCTGTGTTTGTTTGAGTCTTATTTTATTTTAAGACATTTATCTTATTTGACAAATTATGTAAAAAAAAATTGTTTGTTATTAACTTGTTATCAACTTATTATAAGATATTTATAAAATACTTTTCTTTAGAAGTCTTATTTGTAGTTATTAAAAATAAGTTAACAATATGAGATCGAAACTAAATTATCAAAATTGAATCACTGGTAGAACAGTAACTTCAATTATTTGAGCTACACTTAATTCTAAAAATGACATGATAGGACAAACAACCCAACACTTACAACGTAAATAAATGGATCATTATTAAGCAAAATACGGATTATTACTTCCCTAATATGCAGATTTGTAAGAGATCTTCCAAACGAGTGTAACATTAAAACCGTTAATATTAGATTAATAATTTTATTCATACTAAAAGTTTTCCATTTTCAATTATTCATACATTAAATTACCAACTTTCAATAATTCATTCTTTCACAAGTTGGTTTACATTTAATATGAGAACACGATTAATGATAATAATTTTCATATTCATGGGGGCTGTTAATTAACTTTAATGGGTGTTAGAAAAAATCGTGTATAAAATGTAAAAATGATTAAAATTTTCAAGAAAATACAAATAATATGTATGTGTTAAAACTTTTAAAACTTACTTTCTTTCCTCAACGAAGTAGTCCTTGAAAAGCTTCAGCCTCCTTTCCTTAACTTGCTTGCAGATCTTCAAGTAGCCTCTCAAGAAGGGCCTCAAGATGGGAATGAAATCACCATAGTTATACTCAAAGCTCTGAGCCAACCTACTCCTCTCACCATTCAAAGCCTTAAGCTTAACAAACAAGGGATCATCTTCACTCTCGAATCTCCTATCAAACATGATCCTATACATGTTGTTGTACATCATGAGCTGCAACCTCCGTCTCAACACGATCCCATTCGTCGACGCTTCCGGGTTCTTCTTCACGTCCTCCACCACCGCCGCCACTTCTGCTTCCCACCCACTTCTGTACTGCTGCACCACCTTGTTGGTGAAGAACGGCACCGTCATGATCCTCCTCATTTTCCGCCAGTGCTCGCCGTACACCGTGAACACCATGTCCTGTCCTTTCCCGGTGAAGATATCGAACACGACGTTCCTCGTCCGGGACCCGAACTCGACGCCTTGCGTGTGGAGAACCTCTTTGGCGAGGTCGGGCGATGACACGACCGCCAAGTTTCTTTGCCCCATTCGGAGCAGGAAAATTTCTCCAAACTTCTTCGCGTAGTCGGTGAGGTTGCGGTGGTTCAAGTCATCACCGACCTGGATCCAGTTTCCGAAGATGGGGACGGGGATGGGTCCGGGAGGGAGCTTGAATTTCTTCCCTCGAAGCTTGGAAACAACAATGGCCACTATGGTGGCGCAGAAGAGACCTAGAAGGGTCTTCTCTAAGAGGAGAAGATCCATGGCTGAACGAAGAAGATGACAGGTTGGTGAAGTGTGAGTGTTTTGATTTGGCGAGTGGTTTTGAATGGTGTTGATGGCGTGTGGAGTTTTAAAATTTATAGATGGCAAGTTTTGGCACTTCACCGGGGGGGGGGGGGTTAGGTGGATGAGAAGACGTGGAGAGATGTGGGTTTGGATATTCAACGGCGTCAGTTTTGACGGCGGAATTTCATAGATTGCTTATTGAAATGTTTTCCTGCGGGGTAGGTAAGCGGGTTGGTGAGTCTAAGATATTAACGGCGTCACTTTTGACGGCGAAATTTAATTAATTGATTATTAAATTTTCTTTTTATGCGGGGTAGGTAAGCTGGTTGGCTACTCTATGAGACTATGACGTCCATCTTTTTTTTTTTTTTTTACTTTTTTATTTCTTCGGGAAATAATATAAATCATATGTTAAAAATAAAAAAGTTTTAAAAAATAGAGAAGATTATAAGTATGGGTTACATATTAAGAAGTAGCAAAGAATTTATGAAAAGAAACTAAAAATAGAAACATTATTTGAGGGTTTTAATAATATAAGAATATTTAGTACATTTCAAATAAATCGCAAAATTTAATGTATCTCAATATGTCATATTTTTATAAATGCGCTCTCCAAAGTCCAAAACAATACTATATACAATGTGAGGTGAGGATTCAACGAATTTTAAACCATCGGGTTGCGGCCACGTCCTTTCACATCGTAATTTGGTGCTTTTTCGGTTGCTCAGGGGACTAGAATTTTCTCACGTTGCACTTGCACGGGTTCATATGGGCTCCACAGTCTTTTTGATTCTTTTTTGGAGTTATTTTCTTAATAATTTTTAGGCTATTAAACTTGTCATATTTTAATCTTTTTAACTTTTGAAATAAATTATTTAGTTTTTAGATTTTGATAAGTAGTCTTTCAAGCCATTCCTATTATATTTTTTAACATCAAATGCACGAATAAGTCAACTAATAGCATTGTTCGGTGAAACAAAGATCATACTGACGTTAAAAAAATAACAATAATTACTGACAGGACTATCAACATCCCATTTATCAAAATTTAAGGAATAAAATATTCTTTCTGAAAGTCAATGAACTAAAATACGATAAAGTCGATAGTTGAGGAACTATTAGCGGAATAAACTCTTTCTTTTTTTAAATACAATTGTATTTATTGATAATTTTAAAAAAAATTATGTACCCTTAGTATAAAAAAATAAATTAGTCTCTATAAAAATAACAATATTTTATATTTTGTGAAATAAAAAATATATATTGTCCTTGAATTAATAATTCAAGGCTAGCAATCATCATTGGGCCGGCCTATAAATAATTCGAGTAATAGCAGTATTTTTTTGAGCAAGTTGGCTGTATGAGTAAGACGTTTACAACGTTTTCGCTGGCGTGTTGGCTAATCAGAATCTTATTGATTTTGGCTTCTTTCGTCTCTTTTTGAAAGATTCATACATTTGGAATAATGGGCATGTTTTGGGGGTGAAAACTATGATCATGCAACTTTATTTCTTGGATAAATTGCATGTTACTTTTATGTGATATGCGAAAGTATTACATTATTCTCTTGTGTTCTAAAAACTTCGAATTGTCCTCTCGTATTTTTTCAAAATTTATCACGTTGTCCCCCTCCGTCAATTTTTCCATTAGATTTGAGCCACACATACTAAAAATGCAGCTGATCTAATATTTTTACGCGTTTTACCTTCTATTTGGAGGAAAATATCCTTAGAATGACCAAAAAGGGTAAATTTCACTTTACCCCTTGTGATATACAAAAATATTATTTCTTCCCCCGTGTTCCCAAAACTTTAGATCGTCCCCTCGTGTTGTTTTGAAATTTATCATGTTACTTCCCTTCGTCAATTTTTTCTTCAGATTAGAGCCACGCATGCTAGAAATGTCACTGGTTTAACATTTTTACTCGTTTTACTTTCTATTTACACGTTACCTTCTATTTGGACAAAAAAATAACAGATTTCTTACTTCGTTTTTCTTTTTCGACCTTTGCATTAAATCATATCACCATACTTGACTAATATCCATACGATTGCAAATGAAAAGCTCCAAAAACCTCTTCGACCATTCGCAAAACAAAGCAAAAGAAGAAGAAAAAAGAAATAAAGCAAAAGAAAACATGAGCCACTCCAATGTCTAGAATTCTCACAAAGGGAATCTGAAGTTTTGGGAACACAGGGGGCAACATGATATTTTTGTATATCACAAGGAGATAACGTGATAATTTCACATATAACGAGAGAGTAACATGAAATTTACCATGTAGGAATTAGAGGTGCAATTTTGTCATTTTAAACTTGCATTTAATGGTATTAGTGTTGAACTAACGGTAAGAAAAGGTGTGATTAATTTTGGAGAAACACAAGGAGTGGTCTGAAATTTTTGAAACTAAGGGAAATAATGTAATATTTTGACATATCATAGGGATAATTTGAAACCCTTATTTCTTTGCATATTTTAAAGTAATATTATATTATTATTATTATTTATTATGTATACTCCAATTGGGTTCCGAAACTTGTTCCGACTTTCCAAGACCTGGATGTACATGAAGTGGAACTGTAATGTCACCATGTTTGGAAGTGATTGCTAGAAATGTGTGAATTGTACGAAAAAGGTTAGACTTATACAATTACTAAAAAAAGTTTGTTAATAAGATCGAGGGTAAATTGCTATATCCTTCTTCATTCAAAAACTCATCATTTTTAATCCACCGTTAATTAAAATAAGCACATGTCCTTTCGTAATCTTTTAAAGGTTTAATGGATCCTCTATTTAGTTCTTTAGAAGTGCATTAAGACCCATATAATACAAAGGTTATTTTAGCAATTTCAATTTTAATTCGTTAAGGTTATTTTAGGCCTTTCAAGTGACAGATTTATAAGACTGTCTTTAATATCTATTTTATTTTTTTTTCTAAATTTAAGTGATTTGAATCATTTTCTTATAATTTGATATACCCTATTTTTAGTTCTATTCCAACAGTTCTCCTTTTTTTTTATCAAACTCAAACTTTCAATTTAAGAAATTTCTATTTTAATTTCACTCCAACAACTTTCTTATTTTACAATATTGTAGTCTTAAAGCTATGGGGGATGGGATTTGGATGTTCGTTTTGGGGGACCCTATATATGGATGTTTTGTTTTTGAGTTAGGAAAAAACCTAAAAATTTTGAGAATGGGATAAGGGAGTTATTGGAGTACTTTACTACAAACAACTCTTCTAAATATGAGGGATTTTGTGTTTTAGGAGATCTATTGGAGCCAGCCTAAGTTTTTCTCTACTCTCGTATTTTATCTTATTTCATTACTATTTACCAAACAAGCATGGATTAATTCCATAGTTTTTATTTAAATTTTAAAATAATTACCATAGAAAACACAACCTGTGTATTTGTCAGTTAACGAGTTCTGAATACATAATTGAATGTGATTTTGACAAATACAATGGTGACATGCATTTGTCCTTTCTTAATTTATCAAAAGAAGTAAAGATTGAAGAATTAGCAAATTGATGACGAGATTCAAGTAATGGAGGAAAAAGGTGCAGAGAATTGAGTATGGAAAGCAAGGGTACTTCCCTCGTCCCGCTCCATAGGAGTAGTGCGGGTGTTGGGGCGAGCTTTTTGACTAAAACCCCTATTAAGGATAGGGTAGAGTTTTTTGCCCCCATTCCAATTTAAGGGCAAGCAGGGAAGGGATCTACTAACCACCCCCCCCCCCCGGTACCCTGCTTTTGTGTATATATTTTGTTTTTTTTTTTATCTAACTATATAGTTTTATAGTTCTATTATAAATATTATATTAATGAACTTTTTAATTTAATAATGAAAATTTCTTCTGCGACTTTTAATGTTCAAATTCAGTTCTTTTGCTATGTTTTTGTGTTAGGATTTATAAGTGTGTTATTATTTTAACAAATAAGGGTTTTAATTTGGTTTTTCCTATTGGTTTGTTCCATTGACCTTGTTGATCAATATTTTATAGGGGCTAGATGGAATTTTCTTTTAAAAGTCTGATAGCAAGGGGATTGTGCCCGAATTTTACCCCGAACCAGGTATAGGATAGGTAAGGCTATAGGGTTTTTTTAACCAAATACAAAATAAGAGTTGGTAAACCCTGTTCCTATCTTACTTTGTTGGCAACAATAGACTTAAAAGGGAAGTGATGACAATGAAGAGGAGAAGGAAGCAATAAGGCATTACCTTCTAAAAAGTATGGAATTGAAGAAAAAGATATGATACCTTCTTGCTCTGTCAATATTTGCCCTTGTCAATATGATTAAACGATAGTGGCATGATAATGTATTCTCTTTTTTGAATATTGTCATAGAGGATCTTAAAGCGTTTCGTACTAGTACGTAATTCGAATAAAAAAGGATTTAAACACTTTATTTAGAAAAAGTAATTATCAATGTATAAAGTTATTTTTTCAAACTTAGAATCATTTATTTTTAAATAGAATTATAAATTCATAATTACCAATGTTACAAACAAAACTTATTATCAATATTTATTAATATATGTAATTCTTTTTAATTTTATAGGCTTGGTGATGGAAAAAGCCATCTTTAAATTATATGTAATGATATATTTCTTTAACTGAAGTCAACATTGTTCATATTTTTTGAATTGTATCTAAAAAGAAAAAAGTTTAAAAGTTTTGAAAGCAATCACTAATTCATGATCTGGCATGTGTTTAATGAAGACTTTATTCTCAATTATTAGTATAGAAAGTTAAATTATTTAAAAATTAGAATTATAGATTTAATGTTTATTGTTGTTGTACAAAAATTATTATTATCAATAATCATTGACATTTGTAGTTAAAATTATAAAGCAACAGTTATAATTTGTTTGAGAAAAATTCACGTTACTCTCCTATGATATGCTAAAGTATTAGGTTACTCCCTTATGTTTCAACAACTTCATACCACCCCTTGTGTTTTTCCAAAGTTGATCACACTCTGCCCTATCGTTAGTTCAACACTAACACTGTTAAATCCAAGCTTAAAATGACAAAATTGCACCTCTAATTCTTAGATGGTAAATTTCACAAATACTCGCTTGTAATGTGTGAAAGTATTACATTATTTCCTTGTGATATGCAAAAGTATCATGTTGACCCCTATGTTCCCAAAACTTCAAATCCCCCTTGTGAGAGTTCTAGATGTTGAAATGGCCCATGTTTGCTTTTGCTTTCTTTCCTTTTTCTTCTTCTTTTGCTTTGTTTCATGAATGACCGAGAAGGTTTTTGGAGCTTTTCATTTGCAATTGCATGGATTTTAATCGAGTATGGCAATATGATTCAATGCAAAGGACAAAGAAAAAAAAAACGAAATAAGGAATTTGTTATTTTTTGTCGAAATAGAAGATAATGTGTAAATAGAAAGTAAAACGAATAAAAATGTTAGACCAACGACGTTTCTAGTGTGTGTTACTTAAATCTGACTGAAAAATTGATGGATGGAGGCAACATGATAAATTTCGAAAAAACACGAGGGGACGATCTGAAGTTTTGGGAACACAGGAGGGTAACATGATACTTTTGCATATCACTGGGGGTAAAGTGAAATTTACCCTTTTTTGTCATTCCAAAGATATTTTCGTCCAAATAAAAGGTAAAACCCGTAAAAATGTTTGATCAACTGCGTTTTTAGCTCGTGTGGCTCAAATCTAACGGAGGGGAGCAACATGATAAATTTTGAAAAAACTTGAGGGACGATTTGAAGTTTCGGGAATAAAAGGGGGTAACGTAATACGTTCGCATATCACAGGGGGTAACGTGAAATTTACCCAATTTTTTTTGTCTTAGTTACTCTTAATATATCTATTATAAATTTTAAAAAAAAATTATGTATGTGCATATACATATATATATATATATATATATATATATATATATAAAGAGAGAGAGAGAGAGAGAACGGAAGAGGAGAAGAGATGGAAATAGCTATCCCCAGATTAAAGATGGCAACTTCTACCTTTAATTATTGATGGTTTGTTCCTTCTCTAATTAGACACAAGTTAAACATTTTAAACTTGAAACACTATCTCATTCGATAACACAAAAAAGTAATTTTCTTAAAATGTTTTAGTATCTTTGAAGTTTGACCTACTAAAGACAATTTACTAATTTTATCATTTAGAAAAATAGTCTCTTATATAAGAGTGAAGTTACGGGAGATCTAGTTGCCTTAGTCCCCTAAGCTCCAATTTTTTTTTATTCTTTGTATTTAATTAAAGAGAAAAATTTACTTTGCCCCTCCTCCACCCCCTCCCCTCCCCTCCCCCCCCCCCCCAAATGTTTGCTTGTGTGATTTGTAGTTGTGCTTCAAATTTAACATATTAATCATAATAGTAGAGAAGATTCCATTATATTCAATTTTTTTTTTTTGCAAGATAGCTTTATATAGAATTTTTCTTTAATATTTTTTTTCTTGTTAGTGGGTGAACATTTTAAGGCATAACACTGACACAATTACTTAGATTAATTTTTTAAAAATATTTATCTTAATCTTCTTTCATTGTTTTTCAGTTTTGAAACTTTGAATTCTTGTTTTGAGTAAAAAATTCTAGGAATTCTTAATTTATTTCATGATTATCTTAACTTTTTTTTCTATGATATCATTTTTTCTCTTTATAATATATCCTTATATCTTATCCTTTTTTTTTCTCCATCATATTCTTATCTGCAAGTAATAAAAATGAGTATATAGAGTATATGAAAAAGGACATCCTACTCCTTGGTGGAGTAATGCAAAAAGCCCAGGAGATATATTGCAAGTTGTAGAACGTGGACATTCTCTTTTTCCTCTACTCTAACTTTTTATTTTTTTCTTTATTATAATATTTTATACTGAAAAAATATTTTAGTTATTTATTATTTTCAATATCACTAATATATCATAGGCTTCATATTTTTTGATTGACAACAATGACTCTAGATTAGTGGATTGCTTGAAAATCATATAATGCATAGAAACTGGTTATGCAATACTTTTATCAGCCTTTCTACTTAAGCAATCATTAAAAAAATCACATCTAAATAAATAAATATACTCATAATAATATGAAGTTAGAATGATTATCTAATAAATAATTTGTTATAATTATATTAACATTTTATAATCTTAAATTATTTTCATAATATTTTAAGGTAAAACTTCATAAAACAAAATTTGAGCCTAATAATGCCTTATAGATAATTGCATAAATTTATTTTATTTTACAAATAATTTTTTTGGAGTGAAATTCATATAAAATTTATTGGTGTAATTTTTTAGGAATAAAATATGACTTTTTGAACCAAATAAAAAAAGCAAATGCAAGTAAGAGAAATGGAAAGAAAGAGAGTGTGTGATGTATGATATGAGTTGTATAATGAGAAGAGAGAATATAAGTAATGTAATAAAAAAAGAGGATATAAATGATATAATAAGGACAAAAAAAAAATCTTTTGGTTAATTTTGATAATTTTTGGTCAAGTATTTTTTAGTCAGTTAACAAGGTCCTACCATTAATAGGTCCTTGTCAGCCCTCTAGTGACCTCAAGAAACTTGTCTTATATTCACTTTTCGGCCTTTCTCTATGGTTCCGTTCCTTTTCTAACAATGGACAATGAATTCTATAATTAATAGATTTCGTGTTATAGATAAATTTTCTTTTTGTTTGCTAGTTTTGTGTAAGAGATGGTGCCATTTGTTCTTTCTTTTGTTTTTTTTTTTTTTTGGGGTCAAAGATATATGATATTTGTTTTTAGAATGTCAAAGGTGGAGGCTTAAGGGGTAGCATTCAAGTGAGTGAGATAAGATAATTTGGATTATTGGGAAGAGTAGTGATCTACTATTTGTGAATAGATGTTTGGTTTCCTTTGTTATGTACATGTAGACTTGGCTTAATAAAAAGACAAACTCAAAGTAAGAGGGGATAGCTATTATGCTACCCAAGCAAAAACATTCAGACCATTTTTGTGTGATTCTAATAGTAAAAACGAGAGTGGAAAGCGGAGGAGAAGGAATAATCAATGTGTTAACTTGCATCAAGCTAGGGATAAAGATCGAAAAAATTGAAAATAAAATTGTATCTCTGTCTTGCTTTGATACATTAAATCTCTTTCACCTAAGAAATTTTACATTAGTCTGATGGAATTTTTTTTGGTTTAATGTGCTTCTTTTGTACTTCATTGAAAGTGTATCAAGCTTTAAATAATATAAAGCAAAATAGAAATTCAAAAAAAAAATTTTACGTCTAAAATGCCTTTTGGATAAGCTTTATGATTGTATATGAGGCTATAAGCAAATGGAAACAGGAAAAGTATAGAAAAGTATGTCTAGAAGCGCCTTTTGGATAAGCTCTATGGTCACGAGTGAAGAAGTTGATTGCTAATTACGTTAGAAAGAAACAAAGTAATCTACTTGGGTATCGATCACTTCGAAATAAATACCTTATCAACTTTAAACAAGAACAACTTAAATATATTGCATAAACCTTATCTTCATCTCTCAGTTTTATCAAAAGAAATACCATGAACCATGATGCTGAAAGTGCTATTTAAAAAAAAAAAAAGAAACTTAATGCAAGTATGTATTGGAGCATAATGCAATAATACCATAAGTTTTGTATATAGTCTTCAAATAAATTTAATGTCAACTTCTTAGATTAGTTTCTCGTCCCTAAAAAGGAAAAAAAAAAAACAGAAAAAAAGACGCATATATGATCCCCTTAATTTCTAGACGGCAGCTTTTGGCTTCGTCCTGAAAGCAAAAAACTGATTAGTCGATAATTTTGCCGAGAGTCACATTCTTTCATCCAAGTTGATACACACCAAATATAACTCCTTAAAAGTCAACACCATTTTGGCTCTTCCCTAAGCTAATTGAGTATTAAAAATTTGTTGAATTCTAAGATCATATTGTAAAATCTTGAACTTTAATGCAAGACTTTTGATTTATCGCCCGGCAAAAAAAATTCATAATAATAATAATTTTCTAAATTCCTTGGTTTGAGAGTTGCCATAAAAAAAACCCAGACTACAATGAGGTTGTTGAACTGACTTAATCAATCAGCCAAATTTTCAGGGCATGGCATGTGAGCATTGCAAACTCCAAAGTGGCCAAAACCAAACAGCACACAGGCGTTGTTCTCTTTTGACCAGGAAAAATAATATATATATATATTAATTACAGGTCCTCTCATGGAGTACCTCAAGATGGCTATTTTTGACTCGATCCATCCGTACCAATATAACTCGACTTGTGATAGAATCATGTAATGTTAACACATTACGAGTAAAATATAAAAATTATGAATTAATTACTTATAATATCTCATTATAATTATCTTAATAACTCCAACTACTAATCATGCATCACTTGTATATACCCATTCCTTCATTAAATGCAGTGTTTTGTGGATTAGCAGCTCCCACGTGTTATGTGTCATGAACTCCACTTTCTTTTAACTATCTAATTTGGTTGAGCCACTCAAATTTCACTAGTTTCTGATCTATATATACTTTAAAAAAAATCACAAGTTGTATACATAAAAATTTCAATATGTTTTAAGATCCACAGAAAGATTACTTAAGCATACCTTATGTTTATTAAAAGTAATTCATTTTCTAAGACAAGCTGTTACAAGTTGAACATGTAACAATATATCATACACGCTATTTTACTATTAATTGCACTAAGGGCTCGTTTAGAGTAGTTTCTTTTGAAAGTAATTATTTTTGTAATTTTTTTTAAAAAAGTATTCTTTTAAACGTTAAAATTTTGTCTTTTAAAAAGAAAAATTCGCTTTGAATTTCTTTTAGAGTTTGATTTTTTTTCTAAGCCACACCAAATATTTATTACAAAAAAAGAGTTTTTTTTTTTTTATAAAAAGAAAGGCTTTTCATTAAAAAAAAATCAATTTGACGTAACCTAAAACTCTCTTTCTGTACGATACTAGTCCTTCCTTTCGATATATATTAAATTATTAATTCAACATCACAGATAAATCGTTGAATTCAAGAAATATCATAGGTCGTGCTAATTAATATCATGTTGCCGACTGCAAAATTTGTCTCCTGTGAATAATGATTTACTATTGCCACCAGCTACACCATGAATCACACTGATTAGAAAAAGACCTTATTCTATATACACACTAAAATAAATTTTCTCACATGCAAATGTGATTTATCTATGAAACAATTTTAATATTTTGAATATTGATATATTTATTTATTATATTATTATGTCTCCTCGCGTCCAAGTATAGTTTGTTTAAAATTTGACACGTGAACAGTTTAATTTCAAAATTCTTATACTATATTAGAATTATCATTTCATCTAAAAGTTTAAATTTATAAAAAAAATATTAATATATTTATTTATTATATTACCAGTAATTAAACTGCTTAGTGGAATGCAATAGGTTGGTTGAAAACAATTGTAACAACAATTGTCCACCTACTACAAAGTGGAAACCTAATCTCCCAACACGAGATAGAGACCACTTCCGATTTGTCAAAATGCATTACCCAACCCCCACGACTGTTTTGCTTTGGCTGACAGATTATGGTACATCATCAAAAGTGTGGGTGCAAATATCTTAAAAGGAGGGTGAATTAAGATATAAATGCTAATTTTTGTTTTTAAAATTTGCAGTAAATTTACAACTCTAACAAGCAATATATCAAACACAATATAGGCAAGATAATTAGAATGAACTTAAAGGCAAAGAGAAGAGAGACAAACGATTTTTAGGTGGTTCGGCCAAGCCTACGTCCACCGCCCAAGGAATCTCCCCCTAGGACTTCAAGAACTTCCACTAGAATGCTTCTTCAAAACTTGGTGAAGCACAAACCAAGATTTTACACCCTCTTTGAAGTCTTTCTTCAAAGAACCCAAGAGCTACACTCTATAGGATTTCCTCACACTTTACAAGCTAAGAATGGATATTTCTCACAATGATTTAAGCTCACAAAGTGTGTAGATATTCAAAGTATGACAAGAATTTGAATCTGAGAATTTCCTCAAGAAGAGAAAATGATAAACTCTTGAAAGCTCAAAATATTGCAAGAATTGGCTCAAGAAGGATTGAATGATAATAAAAGCTTTAGCACACTTCACTTAATTGATTTAAACTTGTATTTGAATGTGTATTTATAGAGGATTGAGGGTTAGAGATTTGGTAGGTGAAAGGGGATTGAAAAAACTCGGACAGAACGGTAAGAAACGGCTAGTACATTTATTACAGCCCCGTTCAGCCGGTCGACTGGCTTGGTCGTCCGGCTTGCCTTTCACCCTCTCTGACTAGGCCGGACGCCTTAGACGGTCAACCGGCTTAGGGGTCCAGCTTTTTCCTTCACTCTTTGAATAGGCCGGGCGACCACCCCAGTCAGCCGGTCGACCGACTTAGGGGTCCGGCCATTCCAGAAATGAAGTAAAGCCAGATTCCTTTAAAAAAACAAGCTCAAGTGTATTTTCACAACTCCAAGTAATTTTGTATAAATATGTAAACACGTGTTGTGAATGAAAACACCCCAAAAACTCATTTTGACTCAATATATGCATTCAAATACATTTGTGCATATTTTTAAAAGTGCAATACTTGAGAAAAATTTTGCAATGATAAGGAAAATTGTTTTGAGTCAAGTCTACACAATATAAAGGCATTTCACAAGAAGAGCAAGAAAAAAAATAAATCCAGTATCCCTTATGTCTTCTCTTCTCCTCCTTATGCCTTCTCAACTTTTCTCTTCTCCAAATGATCCTTTATGCACATCTTCATATTTTTCAAGCTTCATATGACATTCTCATTTCACAAGAAGCTGTTTAGTCAAATGTATATATTAATTTTCATCATCAAAATCAATAAAGAATATTTAGCTAACAAAAAGCCATAATGTCATCACCACATGTGGTAGAAATTTTGATAATGTGGCCCAGGACACATTATTAGGTAGTGGGTAATACTTTGAGAAAAGAATATAACACTTTGATTAAGTTGCTAAAAATTAATTAGTTATCCGCTTGACTTTCTGTTTTTATTTTTTTTCCCCTTTGAGGAAAAGAACCTCGTTATTCGGATTAAATGTAAGAGCATTTTAAAATATTTAGTAAATTTAATGGGATTATTTTGCATTCGCAACTCAAAGAGTAAATCCATCCTTAATATTCGTAATCAAAACAAAACAAGAATATTATGTAGCTAACTTTGTTAGAATTTAATTAGATTAATACCAAAAAATAAAAATACTACTATAATTAAATTAAATAAATAAATTTAGAAGTGTACCTTGATTTGAAGCCATTGAAACCGTACTTATGATAATCTTGTGAATCCTATAATAAAATTGTAGCGACGTATTATAGTAAACATGCTTTGACTAGAGTTCCCTCTCCCTCTCCAAATTCTACATGGTGGCCATCAATCTTAATCGCTTATTTATAGCCTATAGTATTTTGGATGGGAGAAGGCCTAATCTTAAAATTTTATTAGGTCCTCATCAAAATACCCTAATACTTTAAACAGGCTCTATACTTTATATATCATAGCACTAAAAAAGTAATATTTATGAGACTGACCTAAACTCAAGTAGATTACGATAAAATAATATTTTAAGCTTTACTGATCTACCTCAACTCATTTTTCGAAAATATTAAAAAAATATCAATTAATAGTAGCCCACAATTTAATAAAAATTCTAACGAACTTTTCTGCAACATTCGTCGTTCATAATATATGGCTGCACCATTTCCATTATCCCTTTTACGTGAAAAGAATTTTGTGCTCAACTGTCAAACTTTTATAAAATATTTTTCTCATCGAATTCTAACCAAATGCTAAGTGATGAACGACTATGGCAACTTCTGTGTATAATCTCTATTGCATGAAAGAAATAAGTACGTTGCATAATCTTAGAATATGTTTGGTTTGCCTGTTTTTTATTTTTATTTTTATAAAAATAAAAATTAGGATAGAAAACTTATTTAGTTAACTATTTTTTTTATTTTCAGAAAACAGAAAACTATTTTTTAGAAAATTAAAAAATATCAAAAAAGTATTTTATCCGAAAACAAGGTGACAATTTTGTAAATACCTCTAAAAGATTTAAAAAATAAGGTGACAATTTTACAAATAACTCTAAATATTTTAAAAATAAGGTAATAATTTTGTAAATAACTCTAAAAGATTTAGAAAATAAAGTGGCAGTTTTGTAAATATATCTAAAAAATTTAAAAATACGGTGGTAATTTTGTAAATATCTTTAAAAAATTTGAAAAATAAGGTGACAATTTTATAAAATAAATATGAAAAAAAACACTTTTGTTACTCAAACACATTCTTTAAATTTTAAAAAACAAAAAATAAAAACTATTTTCAAAAAATAAAAATAAAAACTAAAAATAAAAACAGAAAACAGTCAAACTAAACGCAACCTTAAAATCTCGGAATGTTGAACATTTGTTGAGAACGTGCTCCCCAAATGTTGGGCCAAATACCCTCTATGTAAGTCAGAAATAAAATCTCCTAACAAAGTACTGCAATGAACATGAAAGTCAACAACTTTTTAGACGAATTTGATTAGGGGCGCCGAACCAAAAAGAGAAAAAAAAAAAAAAAGTGTGATAATGGGACAAATACATTTTACCCCTTACGTTTTGTTACCAAGACTCGTTAATATTCTCTTATATTATAAAGAATGCTGCTAACACTCTTATACACAAAAAAAAGAAAGTTAACTTTGATGGATGCTTTGGTCTCTAGCTGCAAAACATCAAGTGTATATGAAAACAGCACTGAGTTTCCAAAAACAAAAAATTTATCTTTAGTTCCATCAATCCCACGTCTTCTTCTCATGAGTTTTTTCCCTCCAAATCCATGTCTTTTTAATCATTTCTCTTTTTTTATACTTAAATTCATTTCAGTAAGAACTTAAACAGAAAATATGATTAATATTGCCCAATAACTAAATTTTGCAAATTATATTTAAATTTATCTTCACATAAACTGAGTTAAACTCCACAAAATATATTATTCAATTTTATTACTTTTCTTTTTCTAGATCAAGTCCTTTTCTAATTAATATTGAAAACTTATAAAGAATTAAGGTTTTACAAAATATATTTATATTTCATCTTCGTACGGTAAAAATTAACCAATCATAGTAAATAAATACATTAAAGATACTCATTCTATGCTTGCATTACACAAGTGATTCTCTAGTTATTTATTAGTTCTTTTTTTTTTTTTTTGGTTGGGTGTGAAATCCTCCACCCCATGGATTGAACTCAAGACTTCACATTTGTGATAGATAATCTCAATCACTTGAACTATATCTTGATCCCTAATTCATTGTATTTAAGTGTTAATAATCTTTTCATTGTAACACATGCATTTCTTATCGTAATAAATTAACTGATCATGCAATACTCGGATTAATTAAATAAAACCGAAATACCTGATACTTTCACATAAAAGTGGTGAATAAATTGCTAGAATACCCATATTTCAAACTACAATATCTTTTTGTCTGATTTCCTCGTGCATGCATTAAGCAATTGAAGAATATAATTACATATGCGGTAGGCCCATTGTCAATCCAACAACAAAAGGCAGACATAACATTCTAAGCCCAACAGTCCAGGTGACCTCCTTACAGCCCAAATTTCAAAATCCCCCCCCGAAAAACCAAAAAATACCAAAGAAAAGCCTCAAAAAAATGATTTTTTTTTTTTGCTGGTTTTAGTTTCTCAAACACTATAAAAAGTAATCTTGGACAGATTTAGAATACGTTTTCCTAAGTACGTTATTTCTAATGGGGTTAACGACAACAATAGTCATTTACTTTTGCCGTATTTATCAATTAACTTCCTTATTTTTCACATTGTGATACTTTAATCCTGGTCTAACACATTGCTCTCAACAGTCTTTAAAGTGAAATTTAGCCAAAATCATACAGAAATATCTCGCGATTGTTATATGATCCTTTTTTCCCCACGTCACATTTCAGTCTATTTTGCAACGTCTTTCATGTTAAGATTTAACCATGATATCAATATGTTAACAACCTCTTTGGCTACGCTTATTTGGTACTTATAAATTGCAAATAGTGAAAAGCATGTGATGATATACTTTCCTCTAGGAGCTTATAAATTGTGCAAAATATGCAGAGCCAAATAGGCTCTAAATCATGAACTAAAATGTCATATTAAAAATAACAGAGTTAATTAGTAAATACAACAAAAATAGAAGATTATCCATATATTATTAATCCATCTCAGCTATGTAGCATTCTCGTAACAATTTAAGTGACTAACAGTGAAGAAATGCTTTTTTCTTTTCCTAATATATGAGAGTCAAAAACATTCTTATTCCACAGTACTTGACACATCTAAAATTACTTGAAAAACAAAGACAACAGACATCGTTGAAACTCCATTATGCTGCTAAGGCCTTCTGTTGAATGCTAATATAAAAACAGAAGAACACAAGACTAAAATGTGCATTAGAGAAAGTAGCTACATAAGTAAATGAAAGCTCAGGCACACGACAAACTTTCATTACCAAGAACTCAGGATGCCATTACAGGAAACCTCTTTTGACCGATAACAGCCTGTCGTAGCCGATGATAGTCATTCCGGTAATACTCAAGGGAGAAGCACAGCTGCCTTATCGCCTCCCGCTTCTCTTCTGCTGCTTCAAGGATAACATCCTGCTGTCGTTCGACCTCCTTCTCCAGTTCTCTAACTGTTGTTCTCTGCTCCTGTACCAGCTTACGCGCCCCTTCAGTTTCAGCGATCAGCTTGACGTGCTCCATGTGCAATTGATGCAAATGCTTCCTCATTTCTTCGATTCTGTCTTCTTTAGAACTTGTCTCTGCAATAAGTTCTGCAACCTTGGCGTTAAGTTCATCTTTCTCTGCCATCAGCTTATCGTATTTTAGTCTAAATGCATCGAGGCTTTGATTTAATTCTGCTGCTACTTCGTTCCTCTCTGAAATGGTTGTCTTTAATTGCTCAATCTCGGCTCCAAGGAAAGCTTCCATTTCTAACCTTCCAGCCTTGACCCGTCTGACGTCTTCCTCAAATGATTGACAGCGAAGATCCAGTTCTTTTAGACTATTCTCCAGATATGATTTCTCCTTTTTCAAGTTAGTAATTTCAGATTGGAGCTGGGAGTTTTCTTCAGACAAACTCTTGTTCGCATTGCTAATTGCTTCTTTCAGTCGCCTGATTTCTTGATCACGGTCTGACAAATTGGACTTGTATCTTGTAATACGGTCCTGTAGCTTTGAAACCTCTCTTTCCTGCCTATCAAGTTTGGCTTTCCATGCAGAAACATCTTTCTTTGCTGCCCCAAGCTGATCCTGCAAATGTTGGACAGATGTCTTACTATCTTTGAGTTCCTGCTTTAAGCTTGCAACTTCATTCTCAGACTGATGAAGCTTCCCGTTTTTGTTCTTCAGTTCTTCCTCAAGTACCAGGATTTTATGCTCCACATCCGATCCATTGGTAATGTCATGAAGTTCTGCTTCCTGTTGTTTCTCCACTTCCAAATCTTTCCCCATTATTTCGAGCTCACCATGTGCATAATTGGAGAAATCCATAGATTCAAACCTACAGAGCTCTATTTTCAACCTGTTAACCTCTTCTTCTGACAACCGCAGCTTTTCCTTTGCATTCCTCAGCTCTTCCTCGCATCCTGCAATCCTAGAGAGGAGAATCTCAATGTTTTCATTTTTGGAGCCTGTTGAAGAGAAAGCTGATGGATCCTCTTCCTGTATCTGTAGTTTCTCCTTCACATCACGAAGTTCAACCTCTAATTCAGTAACCTTCCTACGCAAGCTTTGGTCATCACCATTGCTCTGTACACTCGAGAAATTAATAATAGAGGAATCATCAGACTCAGATTCAGAATCCAAAGTTGATGATTCATCTCCTTCTCTATAACCCACTTCTGAACTATTTCCACCCGCACCAAGGAAGAAATCAAATCCAGCAGCTCGGGGACCAGATTTGCGTTGACTAGGGCGCTGATCAGGGGAAGGGCAAACTGAAGGCGCTTCAGAATTGACTTCAGAGATGCCTGATCCCTGTGATTGGAGATCTGAAGGAACATTTTTCCGAAGTTCTCCTGTGACATGGTCATAACGCTCAGCCAGGGATCGGTACATGCGGTAGAACTCCTCAACAAGATGTATTAACTCGGGCCTCTTCTGATAATACATTTGAGCCTTTTTAGCAAATGAGTCTGCATCTTCCTCAATCAGCTTTAGCATTCTTTTGACATTCTGATCCATCTCTGAAATTGACCACTTTTTGTCAATTTTTATTTGACATCTTCTCAATTAAAATTACAAAAACATACAATCAATTTTCACTTAAAATCTCTCATAAATTGGTATTCCACAGTCCATGCCTCCCTATTTTCTGTCAAGGGAATGAACACATAATAAGCATTCAAGAGGTGAGGCTAAAATTATTTGTCACTCATCTATTCTTCAGTCAGACACCAATAACCCTTTCAAGAGATGTAGCCATGCTGGTCCTATCAAAATATTGAATACACATGATACATGACAAGCATGTCAGAAGAAAAGTTCTGAGACAAGATTGCAACAGTATCAGCAGTCTTTTCCTTCCGTGCTTGATTCAATTGTTCTCAAAAAGGAGAAGGCTAATCACAAGTCGCCATTTTCTTTTGCAAAAATACAAAGCTTAGTGATGATATCTCATGAAAGTTTCGTGGCCTTTCTTTCTCATACAAGATGATGTATTTTATCACAAAGTTTCCTTTCGAAAATTCAGTCACGTATATTTTGTGTTTTCTACAAAAGAAAAAATGAAAAAGACAATAATAGAAATGAATTTATACTCACTTCTGCACGGTGAGATTGAACTACGGTTCAACTCTTCCCACTAATAGAGTAGACATTAATCCAAAGATAATTACTCTATTCTAATATATATAGGCCTTTGGGCCTTTGATTAATTACTAATGATTGTACTTCTTCATGAATAGCCTTCCACTATATATATAATTTGTTAAGAGATGGACAGCTAAGTAGCCCATAATATGGCACTAAAGGGTAATATAGATGCATAATTACTGAACTTTCATATGCTTAAAAAAGGTTAAAAGTATCTTGTAACTTAAAGAAAGACAAGAAACCTGTCAAAATGAGACTTTATGATAAGCCGTGGGAAAGATTTCTAAAGTTGAAGAGAAGAGGAAACAGCTGATGTGAATGCTATAAGTTTAACTCTCTTGAATGTGAAAAAAATGTCTTAGATCTCATCAACTGATCATGTCTTATACAAGAGAGAGACCCACTCAGGTGCATGTGTGAGGACTAAATGTAGACTCCGAGCCTGAATGTGCATGGCTGTAGGGTGCAGAGACAAATTTAGATAGACCACAAGCACTAAGCACTTCCAAATGCGCTTTGCTCATGGAGCCATCAATTCTAGTAGATAATCTATCATTTGATCAGGCAGTATAAAGATGATTTTCAAACCAATCACTGCATATTTAATTTGGCAAGTAGCCAATAATTATTTAAATCAAAATGAACTATCTTTAACAGTCCATTATCGTGACCATATGATCAACATGGCCAACTGATCAATAGTCCAGATCTAATTGCTAAGGACTTTGTTTACTTAAGAGGTGTCAGATTTCTGTAAGTACCAAATTTCCTACCAAAATGAAACACACTTCTTTGGTTCACCCCACCTTTCTTTCTCTCTCTTTGGGTCCTACAGAGAAAGTGTTCATAGACCACTATTTTCCATCTCAGCAATCAACGTTAAATTCATTTATCATCCAAATCCTGTCTTCCTAAGTGCAAAAAACAGATAAGAAGGCTTTCTCGTATCTGGAAGCTGTTTCTTAACACCCCTTTTGCGATACCAATTTTAGGAGTGGCAGCGGGTGAACTGTGCAGGGGAGTAAATTAGGAATGCTCCTAGAAGCTTTCAGCATATCATTCAAATCACATATATTTCCAACATAAGCTGCTTAGGAGTAGAGGGGCATTATCTTCATTTGGTGTATGAATGTAGAGAACATGGAGATCATGAAAATTAAACTGAGCATGGTCAGAAACTATCTTCTTACCTTCGAGGCTCTCTTGAAGCCACCTAGAGTTCTTTGGACTAATATGGCTATCCCACCACCAGGAATGTGACTTCTTTGACTCTAATCTCTTCAT
The DNA here is from genome assembly GCA_028554755.1 of Cordia subcordata. Lineage (NCBI taxonomy): Eukaryota > Viridiplantae > Streptophyta > Magnoliopsida > Boraginales > Cordiaceae > Cordia > Cordia subcordata. Next base: position 5,391,330 of record JAPTOF010000004.1, on the reverse strand, counting down.
CTTTTGTGACGTAACCTGAAGTAGAATTTCAATTTGTGTTAGTTTGTTAAACACAATAGCTAGCCCACAGAAGGTTTCTCAAAATTCTCATAACTGCTTTCATTAAACTTTTGATATCAGCAGAATGTCAGACAGAAAACGGTCCAAAATCAAACAACGCTTTGGCTTTCCTTCCATCAGAGTTGGAAAGAAGCTTTTGCTTAAATCACGTAGCAAATATTTTCAAAAGTCCATGTAGGTACAAACTTGTGATGAGTAGGGTTGCAAAAGGTCACTTGTTGGACAAACACAAGTTATTTGTAGTAAGCAGATTTAGGAGATTTCATCCCATAGACGAATGAAGGAAGAAGAAATTCACCGGCAGGAGTTGGAAGAGTGGTGCTGGAGTGGGGCATTAAGTTTCTGAAGCCATAAAGAACTAGAGGGGGAAAAAATAGCCAACGAGGAATGAAGCTATCAGGTATGCCAGAAACCATGGACCAAACTATATAGTAGATAATGTGAAGCAACGGTGAGGCTTGAATCACCACAAAAAGGGTTAGCAAACTTGTCTATGGTTGGAGTGATTTGCATTTTGCTTATAAATACAACTCTTGTCAAATATTTGCAGATAACCTACAACATCAAGGTAAGCAGCTCTATAACTATAACCAAGAATGAGATGGTCTTCTCGTGTTTCATTTCTCACCGAGGTTGAAGCCATTATGCTCAGTTGGTGCAGCCAGGTAACTGAACCAATAACCTCCTTCCGATGATAACAAGGGGATTACCTGCAACTTGGCTTAGTTAGGTGGATGTCCCACATGGGCAAAAAGGATCAGCATGATAACTAAATCGAAGGTCACTAAACCATGAGATATCCCAGTTTAAATCTCATTGATCACCACATGCAATTAATTTGTCTAAAAATTAGATGAGCACAAGCATGATTCATGTAAAATACTAAGAAATAATGTAACTGAAGGAATCAACAACATTATCTGCTGAAAGATTCAGATTGACAACTCTCTTTTTTCCTAAGGCCTTGATTACCATGGTTCTGCACAATTCAGTTTACACACATTAACGAAAGGAAAACAGTTAGAAGTTAAGAATGAAATACTAGTATGTGATGAGATGTATTATGATTCATGAAATCCAAGGGCACGATCTTTTTCATTAAGGAGCAAAAGATTTAAGTTGATTCAAATCTGAGAACATTTGGGAAACAAAAGCAGGTTTCCCCAATTCCTTTATCTAGTGCTCATAAGCACAAAGATCATGTGAGAAATTCTCATTGACATAGTCAAGAATTATCTCAACTCTGCTGAGCTCTATCGAACAACCTATCAGATATTGACAAGTCATAATTCTCTTCATAATCTTGATTGATTCTAACACTCAACTCATCACTTACACCACAAGTTGTCACTTTCTTTTCTTATATTCTATAGCTTTTCTAAACGTGTTAACATCACCATTGACAAATGTCCACTCTTTTTGCCCTTAAAATATGAAAGTTTTGACCAACTTTGAACAAGTCTAATTGATTTCACAAATATATCTCCAGACATATATTGTTCAACTACTTCACCCATATATTGTTTCTATCAACCAGCTGTATTAGACACGAAATCCTGCAAACATCTTCATTTTATAATAAATTTTGAATTCATCAAAAAGTCTTCAACATGATTTCTAAAGGAAACTGCCGGTGACACGCCACCGTAAACCTTTCTTCCTCTTGCAATTTACACCCCACCTATTACAATTGCTCAAACCCCTCGTCCCACCCTACGCCTCAGGACCCGAAAGCAAGCTCACTCAACTGATCCAAAATAACTAATTGAGATAATCCCTAAATCAGCAAACACTCAACCATGAACAAGAATCATACAATGCATGATGCCAATGTAAGATATATCACATATCACGTGATAGGAAAAGATGACAAGGAAAGCACATACTGAACCACAAACAACAACATCAGCATTCAAGCAGCAGCAAACAGCAGCAGAAATGCAGCCAAATGGCCAAGCAGAGCCGGCCCAATAAAGGACAAAATCATTTATGCAGTGGCATGGGCTCAGATAAGGACAGGCCCAATTGGCCCAGCCCATCTAATAATGTAAATCATCAATTACGTGGTTGCCTAAAGAAGACAGAGTGCGGACTGCAGCACATAGTCATGTCACGCGTCAGACAACTCACCCTTATTATGTCACGAGCGTGTTCTCCACGCGCGGAAAAGCGCGCGAATTAAGGGACGAGGTAGATAAAAATCTGGATGCACAACTCGCGGTGTCGGAACAAACGCCGTCCAGCTATATCCACGCGGTCGTGCTCCTCATTTTCACGTCTGAATTTTAACATTTGACCCAATTATTAATTATTGTTATTATTACCGTAAATATTACATATATGAAATATGATTAAAAAAGTACAGCTTTGTATATTCAGCACCCAGCAATTACGGTCTTTTTAACTATAAATTTTCAATGAAAATATGGGCACTAAAAGATAAAGAAATTTCATTTCAACGACAAAATTAACTAACGATTAAAAAAAAAAAAGGTGACCAAGAAAAGGGGGAAAAATAGACTGGTTAAAGGAATATTGACTTTGGATATTTTTTCTTTTTTCTTTCTTTTTTTGGGTGAAAAAATGGGGCATTTTGGGAATTTAAAAAGACTTTTTAGTGGTCAGCAAAATCAGCAGATAGAAAAGGGAAAGAGAAAATACTGTGAGTGTCGGAAAATGGGGGAGAATAAAACTCGGGACTAAAATAATATCAATTTCGTATCAGAGATAATGCAACTCTTTTTTTTTTTTTGCTGTAAAATAAGCCATCAAATTTTTTGGCGTATTATCACCAAGAACTGAATCAGATTAAAATAACACAGTCCTCACTGACCTCACAAAACTATTTGCAGTATATTCGCAATTTTTCATTTGCTAAACTACACATTTTAAACAATCGACAAAATATTTTAGATCCGTCTCCAATAAATCCATAAAATATCCATAAAAGAAAAGAAAAAAAATTATCAAACGTATATACAATCCAAAGCAAAGAGCAGAGCAGAATAATGAAGAAAGTTGGAGAAAGAAAAAAAGAAGAGGAAAAACAAAGAAAAATGGTGCAAGAAATGACTCACCTTTTGTTTCTAGTAAGTCAGTGTGGTTCTTGAATCTTCTACAAAAGAATGAAGAATGAAGATAGAAGATTTCAAGAGAGACAAACTTATATCCCAATCGAAATGGCTTCATATAAATCCAAAACCCCAAAAAAAACAAAAAGAAAACAAAAAAAAAAAAACTTTAGATCTCCGGCGATGATCAAGAGAGAGAGATTATTTGGAGCCAAATATTTATGATTGAAGTAGGTGGGGAGGTGTAGAGGAAAAAGGCCAGTGGGAAAAGACGGATACTGCAAAGTCGATGGAGGAATAATAATTTTTCTTCACATGGATTACCTGAAGTCAAAATCTCTGTCGCACTTTTTTTCTCTTTTTAATATTTTTGGTGGCTTTCTTTAGAAGATCGTGGCACGTAATAAACAAAGAGATGAGATTTGCTTTGAGTGTGACTGACAGATGTGATAATGTATTTTAAAATGCGGAGAACTCGGTGGTGTGGCCAGGTTTGAGGAGGTGAAGGGATTTTTTTTTTTCTATAATATTATAATAATTATTATATTATCTTATTTTTGTTTTATAAGTGGAGAAACTAATTAATTCTTTTTGGGTATGTCGAGTTTTTTATTTGTTCCAACTCGCGCAAGAATTATGACGAGAAAAAGGGGTGGCTGGCGAATTATACCAAACACCTAAGCCCATATTATGATACATCAAAATACATGACATGCCACTCCATAAATCTCATAATTCGATTGTTAGATTAACATGAAATTTAACGAGTTTACTCTTTTCATGCGACAAACATAACACAATAATACGGTCGTTGATTGGATACCAGTAACAATTTCGACTACGAGCTCCAAAATCATATATAGATTGTGCATATATTATTAATAAATTGTAAACATATCGAGTCATTCATATGATATAAAGCTTTTAAACATATAATATAAGAATAATAAATAAGTACATCACGGACAAGTAAAAGTTTTAAATATAAAGTGCCAAATTTGTAAACATATAACACGTGATTTGTAAATAATTAAAATTAGTAAATATATAAAATAAAAACTATGATTTTATAATAAAAAAACCATGAATACGCAAAAAATTTACCTCGTCATTTCCCATCAACCTTTCTCTCGTGGCCCTTCTTCTTTCCTTGTTTTCACTCCTTTATGGCATAGAAGAAGCGTTACGTTCTGCTCCTTCGGACGCTTCTTCTCCAAGTGTGAACGCAGCAGAATTTTTTTGTAAAAGTTTGGAGGATAGTCCTTAACCACAAAGTGTTTGTAAAAATGTCGAGGCAATCAAGATGCCACCCCAAGCCCCTGCTTTGAGGATACTACTTTGTTTCTTGAGCTCTCTAGTCCAGGAACAAGTAACAGTCTGATTTAAGGTTATTCCATGAGTTAATGAAGTATGTATTTCAAAGTCAGCCCTTGTTGAGCTGCAAATCGAAACAGAGGGAGGAAAAATCAGCATCCAAGATGGAATGGATCTTATTCACTCGTTTTTTGGGGCGCGCATGTTTGTCTTGGCTAAGAGAATTCTTAAGGAGATTGAAAAGAATTTAATGTGTTTCCAAAATGGCATGCGATTTGGTTTGTCGTAAGAAGGAAGAGGGTGGAGTTGGCTTGAGACGAATTGAAGATTCCAACATTGTTGTCAACATGTCTCATATCTGGAACATCATTTGTGATCAACGTTCTATCTGGGGTGAAATGGATTAATACATGTAGATTGAACCAATCATAGTATTTGGGGAGATTAATATTCCACAAGACGCAAACTTGGTATTGGAAATGGCTTCTTAAAATTCGCGACAGGATGAAACTTACGGTATTCCACAAAATTCACTGCGGTCGTAACACCTTGTTTTGGATTGACTTTTGGCATCCGCTGGGCATTCTTAAAAGATATTGTGGGTACATACGTTGTTCTTAATTCTGGGGGTAACATCCATGCCAAAGTTGATGATTTTGTTGAGAATAATCAATGGGTTTGGCCTCAAGCTAACTCCTTCAATTTCATTAAAAGTCACCTGAACAATACACCACCTGATTCTTCTCGAGAAGACTCTATCCCTTGGCTACCTAACCCGAACGGGTTTTTTTCCCTCTGCCTTTGCCGCCTGGGTTTTTTTTTCAACTGGGAACTTTGTGAAGTCTTGCACGTTGATATTTGGATTTTGGCCTAAATCTCTTTTGTTGACCTGATTGGTGGTTATATAGTTTTTGACATCAATGGAAATCTCTTACTTGCGTAGCAAAAAAAAAAAAAAAAACATTATGGATACACTACTGGGTTCATAATATTTAGAATGCACGGTATCCAGTCTGGCTGTGCATTTACTCCATTAGAAAGAAATTTTAAGATTCGGCGTTTTTTTGGATTTTTCATAGGTATTTTTAAATAATTTTTAGTAAAAGTGTTTAGAGATAAACTTAAAATTTTTATTTATAAAAAAATTGTATTTTTTTTTCTTTTTTAGGGTTTTAATTCTTTTGAAAGTCAAGCTATTTAGTTATTGCAAAAAAATGTAAGACAAAAAAATAATTTTGTTCTTGAAAAAAGTATATCTAAACAAACCCTAACACATTGAGTTTAATTAATAGGCTCAAATTAAGTATTTAAACCTTATGGATATTATTTGTAAACTCAAGTTATCATAAAATAAATGTAAATTTCTAATAAGTCAATGTAAAACAGGATGTGACAATGAAACTTTTCATTGAATCAAAATTACCTTGCTTTCTCATATTGACCAGTGCAAATAAGAATTACCTCGTTTTCTTCCTTTGATTCACGCTGGCGCGGTTAGCTTAAAGGATAATTTATATTCATCCTTTTAGTTGAGTTCGTCTATCATTCTCTAATCTTAGTCAATCATATGTAAGATAACTCCCTGATAGAAAAACATAAAATGCATGAAAAAGAATGAGATTACAATTACAATTTTTATTACAATCAATCTCTGATCTCTACCTGTATACTCTACATTTAACTCCTGGGATTTTTCTTTTTTTTTTTTCCTTTTTTCCATGGTACAATTGAACATAGAACCATAATCAAGAGATGGTATAAGGTTACAAGTCATACTGTTATTAGCATATCTTTATGTACATTAAAATAATTGAGTAAGATGCCGCGCGTTACTCTGCAACTATTACTCAATTATTTTAATTTTTTCTCAAAAGAATCAATGTGTTATGCCTCTTTTGTTTTATTGCTAAAGTAAGTTTTTTTTCTTTTTAATTTAATGGTTGGGTAAGACGGCATTTAGATCTCTTGGTTTTTCTTTTCTTATTTTTATATTATATTTATTTTTAATAGTTAACCAATTTTTTTTCATCATTGATAAATTGATTAAAGAAATTTTAAAAGATAAACTAATTTTTTAACTCTTGACCTTAGTGTCAAGTAGTATCCTGCGATTTTTCCTTCAATTTTTGAATATTTTCTTAGTGAGAAGTATGGTATTTTTGTGTTGGGAATTCGAGTTGTTTGGAATGAAGATAAACAAAATAAAGAAAGATGTAAAACAATGGACACAATATTTTTAAAGTGGTTTAGCCTTTAACCTACATCCATAGGCAAATAAAAGAATTCTACTATGATAAGAACGAATACAACACACGGTGAGAGGGCTGGGCCTAGGGGACCCTCGCCCTTCACGTTCTCTAATCGTTTAGTTTTAACCAGCAAGCGTGTGGATAGATCGTGGTATAGCGGATTCGAGTGCAGGTATTGTCTCCACAGGGAGGCTACCTTAGTTTGATCTCTACATGCTCAGGTACCTAAAGCTAGCTAACGTGCATATGTGTGCATATTTTTGGTCTTTTTGATGAAAAGGGGCTCTAAACTACAACTTAAATCTTAATCTAAGCTAATGGAGGAACTATAAGTGCCAAGATAAGGAAAGAAACCTAACAAAGGAAAAGGGAACCTAGGGCGACTGTGTTGCAATTAGACTCGGGCGATGGTAGTAGATTAAGTCTATATAAGGCTCAGGACTTCTATTGCCGTTGTGTTAATTGGGGGTTCTCTTAACCAATACTAGTTGTTCAATCCGTCAGTTGGGTTTAAAGCTAAAGGTCAATCCCTCCTAGTCTACGCAATCCATGTTTAAAACATATCCTCGTGGTTGGGTTTAAAGTCAAAGACTAGCATCTAAACACAACGTGACATTAAAGTGTGATTAACCAACATTAACGTGGATGAGGGATACTCTAGTCAAGGTTAACTTATCTGGTTGACTAGGTTTAAAGCCAAGAATTAGCACCTAAACTCGACTAAACATAGCATGTCACCTATTAGCTGGGTTTACAGCTAAAGTCTATTCTACTAAACAAAGCCATGAATAAGCACAATCATATCACCCATATAAGTAGATAAAAGCAATTGAAACACAAATAACACATACATACTCACTTAAGCATTTTAACAAACACATAGATATGTTTGATTTTCAACACATAGACATATTGAATCATGCCATAGATTTGTATACATAAACATGTATTAAGAGCCAAAGATGCACACAAATCCTTTATTCAAAGCCCTAGTCTAATATAACATCAATCAACCCCAGATCTAATTCAATTACAAAGCATATTTACAAAAATAAGAAAATGAATAAGGAACTCTTTTTCAAACCGTTGCTTAAATCCAAAGCAGAGCCCTTCAATCTCTTATTACAAGCTTCGATCCTAGCTTGGTTTGGTGTGCGATTGTGGTTTTGAGTGTTTGGTGGAGTGGGTAAAGGGTTAAGGCTTATTAAGGTTTAAGAAAATTATGTTCCTCTCTTCAAAATGGCCTAAATTGGGCTTTATATAGACAAAATTCGCAACTATCGCTTGACTCAGCAAGTCAACCGGCTCTAAGGTATCCCTCAGCAGGTAGTGAAGCTTTGCTTTCTGGATTTGGCAGCTGAATAAGGCAATCGACCACCTCCCTAAAGGCCACTCAGCCACCTCCTCCAATTTTGCACTGTTCGGGTTCGTTTTGCTTTCTTTTCGCCTCATTTTGCCTCAAACCTCTTTCGGAAGTCTCTAAGCTTGTTTTCCTTCATCTCGTCATTCCTAGATGCATCTTCAAACCTTGCCCATGCCTTATAGATCTTCCATTAAGCTCAATATATCTCCCAAACTTCACCTAAAATATTGAAATAAATCACTAAGTGAAGTATTCATGCACTTTGACTTTATATGCACAAATATCTCGAATTCATGCATACACACACACAAAATGCCTTCAATTAAGCTCAAAAATACCCTAAGAAGTATATACAAACATACACAAAACACATACATCACTCTTCTCACCTTTAAGGTCACTCGCCCTCTATCTTTTCTCTTTGTCTCTCTGTCTTACTCTAATACAATAGGCAAAGCCCCTATTTATAAAGTATAAGGAATAATAAATATGGCAACACTACGAATATAATAATACTAAACATATGATAAGACTATAGATAAGATAATAAGATAGGTCAATAAATAAGACAGATTTTAAACCTTTAAAGCCTCATATTCTCAATGCGCATTCAAAATATGAGCCAAACTTCCATTTTGTTTTTTAAGTTTCAAGAAATTGGGGTTCCACGTGAAAGTTTCCTTTTTGTTTGATATGTGGGAAGTGCATTTCTTTTTTGCTTATTTAATACTTGAGTGCAATGTCAAGTAACACTATGTGATCGCTTTTTTTTTTTTTAGTATTTTAATTTATCTCAATCTTCTAACAAAATTATTTTAAAATTTTAAAAAATAAATTAATAACGTCATTTTTAACTTTTTCTTTCTAAATTTGGTAAATTTTCAATTAAAAAGTATAAGGTCATTATATTATTGGATTCTTTAGTTTATAAAAGTTCTATATTACACAAAACATAAAATATGAAATACATAGTTGGTCAACATCGTAATTAAAATGAAAGGATAGAGGTTGATGGGTTGTAGTGCTAGGGGTTAACATCATCTACTTAAATGTGGGTTGATGGTCCGCGTCAATTGCCATCCCCGCACATTCTTCATCAGCATTATCTCTTTTTCTTCATTTTTTGCTATTCCAATCATTTCCAAGAAAACTATGTAACGTGTTTTCAATCATCGCATTATGGGAATTAACGTGTTCTTGAATTAATGCATCAATGGAAAAATATAATCGAAACAATATTATTATTATTGTTATTATTATTATTGGATAACATCTACATTACCAGATATACGCGGCGTGGTGCACCACTTAAAAGCATTAATGGGTTGTTTCCGCGGATGACAAAATAATGTATTCCTGACAATAGTCATATGGTTGACCTAGATTTTTTTTTTCCTTGCAAAAATCGATATTGTTATATAATTTTATAATGGAGATAATGAATTAAATGGCTATATTTCAAAATTATATATCAGAATGACCACTTGACAAAGTAATGAGAAAAATAGTCGTGCCATGAAATCGTGTATTGAAGACACGATTTTGGAGATATCACATCAATTTGAGGAAAATGAACACTTGCTGATATGGCAATATCAAACCACCATAAAATCGTAACTTGAACTTACTGTTTGAGAAAACAAATTTAAGAAATGTCGGATGGTGACATGATTTCAAAAAATAAAAACAGTAAAATCATTAGTTGAAGACATGACTTCATAAACCGTATCTTCAACTCAACTCACGTTTTCTATGTGGCACAAGTTTGCCATGTCAGCCACTCGATTCACCTTGAAATCGTGTCTTATAAATTGATTTAATAAAGTTGACTATTTTACTCTTTTTCTTTCAATACATTGTCATTTTAGTAAATAATTTATAAAAAGAAGTTATTTTAGTCATTAGCTCCTTATAATGAGTAAAATGCATGATATCCCTTTTTATTGTGTAAAAATCGCATAAAATTTAATGTGATTTTAAAACTCACTGATATTTCTGTAGTTTAAAAAAATGTTACATATTGAACCCTTTGGATTAAGCAAGAATATAAGTTAATTTTGAAATTACATGGAATTTTAAACCATAGGGGACAATTTGCAATTTCTTTTTAAATTATAGGGGGTCTCCGTTCTGAAACCACATACAGTTTTATGCAGCTTTTGCAGAATGCTTGGGTAAAATACATTTTATGCTTTTATAATTACAATAATTTTTTTAACAAACATTAGTTAGTTTTCTAGTTAAAAGTACATTACATTAACAAAACATTTTAGAATTATTAGGCATATGCTATATTCACCCCTCTTCCTACTTCCTTCCTGGCCAGAAAAAAGAGAAAATTATGGATTTATGTGCGTCGTGGTCTCAAAAGTATTTATGGTATGGCCAGCTTCACATGTACATGTGGACATGTTAGGTTACAAGGCTCATCTTTTTCTGGCATTTAAAAATGTGATCCTGCAAAGCACTTGAATGCGTTCTCAATAGCGATATAAACATGAAAATGCCTGCAAAAGTTTGGAGGAGTGACCAAACCTAGAGGTGTTTGACGTTACTTATAGAGGGTGTTTGACTTTGCTTATTTTAAGTATTTATAAGTATTTAAAAAAATATATATATTCTCTTATATATTTTTTATTATATACGTGCTTATAAACACTAAATATGCAAAGCCAAACACCCTCTTATTTGGTAATTATAAGCATTTAAAATAGCAAAAAATATATGAGATAGTACTTTTTTTTTTATGTGCTTATAAGTATCGTAAAAAAGCAAAGCCAAACACCCTGCCAGTCATTGGCAACAGTTTTACAAGCTTCAAACAACGATTTAAAATTGAGCATATGCGTATAGTGATTAGCAACAGTTTTTTATATCGTTATAACTGTTACAATAAGCTTAAAATGTGGTAGTGTACTCTTAACATAGTGTTGTATGTATAATTTGTCTGATAATAAATGAATATGAACCAAGCAACAAAAAACTTCAAATGAAAAGAACTATATTGGTCATTTTATTAAATAAATAATAATTAAATTAGCGGATGAAAGTAAAAGGATGAAAAAGACATTGATAACACATTATTATCATTATTATGATAATTGTGATTAGTATTGCTATTATCGAATGAGATAATTTATTTTACAATTAGATATATATTTTTAATAACAATACTTTATTATAAATATATGACAATATTAATTTTTTGATAAAGCATTTGTATTACTATAATTGTATTACTATTATAAAAACTATTTTTAATAGATTCAAACATTATTTTGTCAAAATAAAATAATAAATAGGCTAATAAAATTTATACTTTTTTAACATATTTTCATGTGAATAGAATTTGAACTTAATTTTTGTGCTACTTTCTATTTATACTTGTGAACGGAAAGGTAAAAAATATAAAAAAGGATTGAAGAAAGACTAAAATTTCTTAAAAAAATAGAAAAAGAGTAGAATTGTCAAAAGAAGATAAAACACTACAAGCTTTTGTGAATCATTAAAGTTTTAAGCGCTTGAGAAAAGTTGGTTGAAATATTAAAAGCTACATAACAAATTACTTGAAGTACTATTTTATTAAACAACAATAACTTTGACAGATAGTGTGTTAATTATGTCAAAACACTAGAAGCTACTTATAAATCTCTTTTCTAATATTGCGGAATAAGGTCTACAAAAAATGTCACCTTTCCCCATGAGAATTGAAATCAAGAAAGTTCACATATCTCGGGTCCATGCAGGCAACTAGGCAGCTATCCGAATAGGCTATTTGGTTGTACTTATTTATTTGGGTACTTATAAGCACTCACCACTCAATTAAAAAAAGTAACTCTCACTAATTGTTCATAAAAAGTAATTATAAACTCCCAATATAAGCATTGCCAAACACCCTAGGCCCTCTAAATCACTTCTGCAAAGAACTGACTCAATGAGTGTATTCAATATGTTTTCACATTTATCTAATTTAAACATAGCAATTATTTATGGTAATACCCTAATTATATTACTAACTTTAGTGATCTTACTTATTCTCTAACGTACGCACAAATAGCTTAATTAAATTAATTAACTTTTCATTACTTTTTACTTTTGTAAAACACTTTTGTTCTCTTTCTTATTTGTATTTTTATTATTAATCTATACATGAGTCTATGCACGTGCTATGTTATAATAATATGGTGAATGATTGTATTCATTATCGGGTGAGGGTTGTGTGTATGTTTTTCTCAGATATTTGGATTGGGCACGAATAGGAAAAATTATTTGAACTATTATCTAAATATTAGGTACTTTTATTGGATATTAGGTTTAGACGTGTCCAAATCCAAATTTTTTATAGTTTTATCTTTCAAGTCGGGTTTGTATTCGAATTCTAGTTTGGGTTCGGAACATATATTTCCTGCCCTACTTGCACCCATGATTCCTTTATTCCCTTCTTTTTCCTCTTTTTTCCTTTCTTGGTTAGTCGTTTCGCTCCGAATCATTCTTACCCTTCATTAACTTTTCCTACTTTCTTCTATTACGTCCTCAATTATGAATTGATGTATTAGTGCGATAGTTTTGGAGAATTAGTGCAAGTCATTTTCCTTCTAGATTTCACCATCTGGGAAAGAGCTATTTTCTAAGACTTTTTAATCTTACAATAAGTTGAGGTCTTTGGTCAATTATTTCACCAAGGATATGATCGGTGAATAAACTGTACATTATCCTTTTATATGATTTGTGTAATTAAGTAATTATTTTATTTGTTTTTACAAATTAAATTTATTACATTTTCTACTTTTCAGCTGTGGTAAATTGTCCATTTTTTGCTTATAATTTTGGTACTATAGATTTGAGCACCCTTACACAAGTAATATACATTTTACCCTGTAGAAGAGTAACATTCAATTTACCCTATGCGTATTTATTGAATTTGAACTGGCATGGCATTCTTCTATATGATGTGGTGGTGTTGAATGGATTACACGTCGTTAATTCTAATTTAGAATTTTTATGGATTTTCTTTACCTACATGTGGACATGCATGGATTTTCGTATAAAATACGTCTCTTCTCAAAAGGACAATATTTCCATGCGTCTAATTTCCAAAAATTAGAAAATTACAGGCCTACCATTATCCAATAATTACTCTCTCTCTTTTTTTTTTTTTTTTTAAAACAAGAATCTTTTGAAATGAACAAAAGCTTCCATGTGTGGGTTGTTTATATAGAGAGTAACAGGCTGCTTAAGTGTGATCATACCACTAAACAAAAACATATCTTGCTTGAAATTCACCAATATTGATGCTTCATGTGACATGAGAAAAATGTCTCTTCTTCTTCCTATTATAAGTTCTCTCCTCTTTATCTCTTTACATGCTGAAAAAAATCACCATTATCAAAGTAGTGCAGCAAATGAGTATAATAACAAAATAATTAAGCCATGCCCAAAACCCCACTTCGTTTTGGTGCACGGTTATGGAGGTGGAGCATGGTCATGGTACAAAATCCAGAGCCTCATGGAGGCTTCAGGCTATGGGGTCAAAAGTCTTGACCTCAAAGGTGCTGGCAGAGACCTCACTAATTCTTCGCAAGTCCTTACTTTTGATGCTTACGACCAGCCCCTCATTGATTACTTAGCAAAATTGCCTGATGATGAAAAGGTGGCTTTTTTATCTACTCTAAATGGTTAAACTCCATTGAAGCCAATAAGCGGAATATGTGTATATACGTGTGTGTGTGTGTTTTTGTATATATATATATGTCACCATAAAAAAGTTGATAATAGGCGGCAGCTTTTTAGCGGCGCCACCTATGTTATTTTTATTGGAAAATCGCCGGTAATTGCAGTCGTTGGTATAGGCGGTGGTTTATCAGTAAGTGCCGTCTATAATAGTGCATTTGCATTTATGTGCGTGTGTGTGATTATGTGTCTCTGGGTTGCAGGTAATTTTAGTAGGACACAGTGCAGGGGGGCTAAGCCTGACTGATGCAAGTCACAAGTTCAGTAAGAAAATCAAAGTAGCAGTTTATGTTGCTGCAACTATGTTGAAGCATGGATACATGACACAACAGGACGTAGAAGATGTAACATCTTTGATCATCCTGCTGTTTCTTTTAATTTGTTTCCGTTCCTCATGAAATTAATTAAATAAATTTTCATTCATTGACGAGCGAATGCACCGACCCTAAAAACAACCACTAAGAATATATATAAATAAGTTCCATAATTTATTTTTGTGAGAGTCTTTTCTTGTAACTGTGAGGTGAGATCTACTAACAAGTTGTTGGTTGAGGTAGTAGTAATCTAACCCCTCCCAAGGAAGACAACACAAGTTCGAATCTCAAGAAGTACAATTGTTGAAAGAGTTTTTCCTTGATCACTCCCGACCTTCTAGGAATTAGTCTCAAGTGAATTAAAAATAACCTAACTCAAAGTAAAAAAAAAAACTAACTCAAAGTAAAAAAAAAAAAACACACACACACAATGAGGTGAGATCTTAATAATTCACTTTAACAACTTTTTTCACATGAATCATCTTGTTTGGGTTTGATCTCTTCCGGCTTTCTTGTGTTTACATGCGCGCGATCCGAGGATGAGTTGTGACTTCAATGCCAAAAATGTTGAGAAAGGTGCCGCTCTTAACTGTTTTACATTTCAAGGAGGCCTTGAAGCACTATAATTATTGAGAGCAATTTTTAAGCCTTCATACTCTAATCTATATTCAACAATGTTCGATATCACTTTATTTTTATTCAAATATCACTTATTATATTTGTGTCTAATTCACATATATACTATGATCATACAGGTATACACACAAGTAAAACTATTTGGACAATGATAACAGTAAGTAAGATATATAATAATATCTAACATTGCTCATCTGTTTTTCTTTTTTTTTTTCTTTCGCTAAAAAGATCAGTTGATAATTTTCTGTTCTTAATTTGTTAAGTTCCTTATAATTCTGTAAGTCCTAAAAGTTTAAAAATTGCGTTCTAGTGGCACTACTCTTACTCTAAAGTTAATGCATGTCCTGTCAATACTCTTTGGCAAATTATTAAAATTTGAGGAACTTCAAAACTCAGTTTGCACAAAGATACAAAATGACAATATTATTTTGACTCTAAATACTAATAATGCCTTTGAAATATCCTCCCGGCAAATTATTAAATTTTAGGGAGTTCCACATTTTTTAAGACCGCACAGAATGGGGCCCACACTTACAAGGGGAAGACATCATCATCAAACAAGAAACGCAACTCCAGAGATACTGAAGTGTCACCTCCCACCAATTTCACATATATTCTCCCAAGAGGTATGCACTATTTTGCTTAACTAACATTAATTTCATCCTCAAATTTACTTAATCTACACATAACTGTACTAATAAAATATTCTAAACCCGTCACTTCTAGTGCAAAATTACTTTCTAATACCATATATTTTTATCAGGATGGGGTGTTAAGCGGGATACTTTTCCGGCCAGTTCCAGTGGAAGCGCTGCTCAGCGCGCGTTTTGAAGGCAATGAAGCGGAGGAAGTGAAACGTGTGTACATCAAGACGTTGTACGATCACGTTCTCCTGCCTCAGCAGCAAAATGCCATGATACGTAGATGGCCACCAGTGGAGGTCTTGGTGGTGGAGACTGATCATGGCATTATTGGTTCCGATCCATTTGTACTCTTCGGCTTGCTAGTCAAAGTTGCAATTTCTACTATCTGCAACTAAATTGCAGTGCCCAACAAGTATTTCCTAGGTCTCTACTCTGTGTGATCAAATCTAGTTATGAAATAAAACTGTGAGTGATTAATAGTGTATTTGGAACGATTTTAGTTATTTTGAAATACTTATCCTATTGAATTGAAGAAACATCCTATGAGATTTATAAGATATCTTGGTACATACATTATATGAAAATTCAAAACAAGTCGTACTTTTTATGTTATAAGATATAAGTAATTTATTCTTATCTTTTTTTTTTTTACAACATTGGAGATAATTATCTTATCACAAGCATATTAAAAAACTAAAAATAAGTCATATTTTTCTACATAAGAAAAAAAAATCTTATAATAAGATTATACCAAACAGAGCATCAATTGTATTAATTAAGATATAACTCTCACGTCGTGAATCTAAGTAACTTGGCCAATGTGGTACTAACTTATGGTGTCAACAATATGCAAGCAATAAATCTTTAATTGAAGATGTAAGTGTTAATACAATAAAATAATAAACTAATATCTTCTCTACAAGTTCAAACTTCTAAATAAAATGATAACTCATTATAATACCAGAGTTTAGGCACCAAATAGTTTCAAGTTTGATCCTTATCACGACCCTGCACATGGGGGGACTTGTTAATATAATAAAATAATAAACTAATATTTTTCCTACAAGTTTAAACTTTTAGACGAGGTGGTAACTCAAGAATAAGAAATCTTTACTTGTAGTGTGTGTGTATATATATGTATATGAAATTTGACATTTAAGACATGATTTTGACCAATGTGAAGTAAATGTAAAAGATAAATGAGTGACATATGTTGCACCCTGTGATTTTTGTAATTAGTTAATAATCTCCCTGTGTTTCAAAAATTACCACAAAACTTCATGTGTTTTTTAAAAGGTGACGAGTTAACTCTCTGTGATTTATCGAATTAGCTAATTATCAACATGTGACTTGTATAGTTAGTTGATTACCCCCTATATTTTCTAAACTCATCACATTATCCCTTTATACTTTTGAAAGATGCATAATTACCTTTTTTTTTGTTATTATCTAATCATTGTTAGCTAAAATAAGTGTAATTTTGTGAAAATATATAACACATTATAAGTTTTTAATGCTCATAGATGTGGAAAAAAATGTTAATGATGCAGAATAAGTTAATTTTAATAAAAAATGTCAAAGTAAGATATTATAAGCCATCTTTTGAAAAGTACAAGGGAGTAATGCAATAAGTTTTAAAACATAAGAGATAACCATTTAACTAGACAAACTACAGAAGAAAAACACGACTTTTCCCCTTTTATTTATATGAAGGCAAAACTGGCATTCATACTACAATCATCCACAATGATTATCTAGAGGATATTTCACTTGTTCAATCACAATGAAGGATCTCGTGCAAAGGCATTGGTAGCTGATCCATAATATGGGTTCTCCGAAGTTTTGGTCAGTCCATAATTTGTCACTCAATTTGCGCTCTTATTTAATTACTTTTCTTAACTGTGACTTGATAGATATGTCGGCCTCCCTTTTAGGTTGTCCTTGCTGAACTTGTAATTTTCTACCTAGGGCCTGTGATGGTTGTTTGGAGCATCATCTTGCAATATGTCAAAAATGGATTATGCAAGTATCTTCGAACATTAATACATTCTTTGTATGTCAAGAACACAACAGCTTCGAAATGCATATCTGCCAGCTGGTACTTTGCTCTTGGCTTTTGTCTGCAAAGACTCCCACACATACATAATGTAAAACATATTTGAATCCCATCGTCATAACGTTATAATATTATTAAAGAGATTCAACAATATATAATAAAGTTATGATACCATGTAATAAAATGGTTTCAATAATTCACTATCGGTTTTAGATCTCGTTCATTACAACTTTATGCCAAAGCTTATTGCGGCTAAATGAAAAATCAAGGTGCGAAAGTGGCAAGAAATTGAAGGCAATAGTTATAGTTTTCGTCCATATCAAAGCCTATTCCTATGGCAGCTTTCTCCAGTTTCCCAACATATAAGTGCCAAAAATAACATTGTCAAAAATTATGCCTTTGCTTTGAAACATCCTTGTTTTTATCAAATCTACCACTATTATCCCCAGCATATACTTCTTATCAATCACATTTCCTAGTTCTTGGAGAAAAGATATGCCCTTATGCTACATTTATCATCTTTCTCAAACCAGGCTTTTTCCCATGTATATAATGAGCGTCAAGCAGATCATTTTTCCAGGGTTGTTTAGCATACGAAACATCGATTATGGAAACTTACTCAGGCAGCAAAGCTGGAACTCTTTGCTTCTTCATCTGCATCTTCTCTTTGATTTCCTGGGCCAATGCTGAAAGTAAATTTCCTTTTCCCATTCTCCTTAATTCATTTTATCCATAATAACAGTTTTTTTTTTTGCCCTTTTTTTCTTGATATTCTGATAGATGCTTCGGCCAGGGGTGGAACTAACGGGGCCAGGGCCGGCCCCCCAAGTGTCAAAGAATATTTATATTAGTATAAAATATAAAATTTTTAAAATTCTTCTTATGGCCCCCTCTTAATTTTTTTCTCTTCTTTTCTTTTGTCTGAAATTATTCTTGGAATAATTTATTTAGTATATAATTTTTTATGTAAATGATATTTCGATAATTAAATTTAAGTTTTGCGATTAAATTTCAGTAATCTTTACTTTTGTTGGTTAAGTTAGATTTATTTCTTGTGAGATAAATTTAAAAAATTAATAAATTTTAGATAGTTTTTTATAAAAATTTATTTATTTAGGGAGTTTTAAATATATTACTTATGTATTTAGTTTGGCTAGATAGTTTTATAAAGAAGAGGAGGACTTACCTTCGTCAATTGAATCAGTAAACGTTTGTTTAAATAATTTTATATTATTTTGCTACATAATTTCTTTTTTTTTTTTTAACACTTGTTTATGTGTAAAAAAATCTATTATTACCAGCCTTCCTTTTGATGATTATTTTTATATATAATATATCGTCTCCAAAATATAAGAAGTCTTTTTTTCTTTTTTATATTAACATTATCTCAATCATAGTTTCTATTCAACTTCGTATACGGATCTCGCCGTCCAATAATAAATTCATGGTTCCGCGCCTAGCTTCAACAGCAATGGAGTAACAAGCATACTTAGTGTCTAATTTGTTATTGTTGGCTTCAGATAGGACATATCCCACAGCCAACGTGAACTTGGCACCATTTGAAGCCTGGAGAAGCGCTTACTTCTGCCTACAAAACGTTGAGTATCTTCTCTACCATTCTCTTTCTGCATCCTATCGCCGTACGTCATTTTCTTGTCATTATAATATTATAAGAGATATCTAAAAACGGCGGACGTGACTATAAAAATTACGAAGAGAGTTTAAAATGTTTTTTGCTCGTGTGATGTCAGCATTCTAGTTTTTGCACAAAGTATGTGCTGAATGAATCAGGATGGCTGAATGTGACACATGAAGATGGACCAGGTTTCTGCACAAATGGCTGCGCAGAACACACAAGAACAGTGCTCACCTGCATTCACTATGTGATGCGTGATTATTGGTTTGCAAACAAGGCCACTCTACACGACCTCAATGAAACTATCAATATTGGATGCAACACTCCTCAAGGTATGTACTATGCATGCACTTGTCACTTCAATTCTTTTTTTTTTTTTTTCCTTTTTTTGTGGGGGAAAAAATTGCGCCACGAGCCACTAAACTTGCAAGAAGTTTCGAATTACTCCCTAAACCTTTTTTCTTTCATTTCAAATCGCCCGTCGAACAATTTCTTTCTGTTTTTATTTTATTTCATTTTGCTTGCGATATTTTTGATGGATTTTCGTTTTAGATGATATTTACTTGCGATTTTTGGTTAAATTTGGACGCAGGATTTAATGGGACCAGTCTAAATTCAAAGGGTTACAAGATGCATTCAGCTTCTCTCATCTCAGCATTATTATCATCAGCTCTGCTTTTGCTTGCTCTCCTTTGAACAACACATCTCATTCTCCACCAAATGAGGAAATAATAAGAAAACTTGTTACTCTCGCAACCGCTATACTAGTTTTTTTTTTTTTTTTTTACTTCTTGTGTTATAGAATCAATAAGTGTGTTTTTGAATGACTATGCCGGAGGGATCTCATCAGCCAAAATAATCCACTGTTAATCTCCGGTGCCACCCTCCAAAAGGGGAAAAAAAACAAAGAAGAAGAAGCATCCTAGTTTGTGTACCAGGAGGATGTTGGTTTTGGGAGCTCTGAGGACTCCCTGGTCTGGTCGTGATTGGGTTGAACCATTTCCAAGACTGCTCTGTCCTCCTCTTGTCGTTCTGGCACGTTTATATGTATTTTTCTTATCCGTTTTTAGCCCACCCTTATTCTAATTACTAATGTATTATAATTACCAGTGTATTGCCCATGCAATACATAAAAACAAAATAAGTACTGTTTTATTGTTTATGACTAATTTTTGTAGTCCTTCGATAAAAGACCCAATCTTATCTTGGAAAAGAAAAGTACTAAAAGATTCAGAATATGTTTTAATCTAACTCAATCTTTTCCTCAGGTACAACAACTCATATATGTAGAGTTACTACATGCAGCACTAGAACGAAAGTATGGACTCAAATTTTAGAATTATATAGATTTGCTTTCAACAAATAACACCACAACGATGAGTTCATTTCTTTGACACGAAGGAAGCGTTTGATTCACAGGTGGATTTTTGGTCCCCCCCCCCCCCCCCTCTCTTTTGAGGAATTATATTCTTAATTCTTAAAGAGTATTTCGTTGACAAATTACTTTTTTACTTCAAAAAATTCACCTTCTTAAATTCTTCATAATGGAATTCTGAGAATGGGGAGTAACGACAAAATCTCGCATCTCTCCCGTCGATAAAAATCCATTGCAGAAGTACAAATTTGGTGATTTTTGCCTTATCTATTTGCTACCTGCGAATACACAAATAGTAACCACTAGTACATTCTTGTTTCATCTACCATGGCAGATAAAATAACGCACAGGTAAAACTAAATCTCTCGTGCTTACCTGCAACTTACCAAACATGAATGAGATCCAACAGTTACAACTACCGGTAATAGACAATCTACAATCATTAGATTATACTCGTAATCAATCAAGGCACAATACAGGATCATAAAAATTCTTGCAATAGCATATGGTAAAAGCTAGAGATTACAATGGTTCAGTATAAACTCAAGCAGAGCACAACTGTTTTATACTCTCTGACAAAACTTGGCAGCAGTCCGACAAGGAAAAGTATGCAGCAAGCTTATGTTCCAGCTTTCCGCCGACCAACACGAGCCACGAAACCAGCCTTGATAGGTGCAACTGATCTTCCAGACCCACACTACAAAAGCAAAACAGGCAACAATTAAGAGCCAGTGATAACAGACACAAAAAATCAATCAATCACCAGGGCCCTTGTGAAAAACAACAATCAGATTTGGCGGTAAAATTAAAGCTGCATATGATTCCTCCAAACCCTTCAAGAACAAAAAGCCAAAACAAAGAAGAGACAGAAAGAAAGAAGGGGGCAAAAAACCATTGGACACAACAGAAAGAAGCAGAAAATAAGGTTTTTAAACTTGATTTCCCACAACCCCAAGGATGAGCAGGAGAGGAAGAAAAAACTAGATCTTCCAATCTGGTAAGTTCAGTCATCCCAGAAGGCCTCAGATAAATTTCACATCTCCATCAGTTGAAGATCAGACAATGTAGGCAAATCTTGATACTACATCACAGGCCTTCTGAATGCAGAAAGCACCACCGCAATGAAGCACGCGTTATAGTGCTATTAATTTCTTTTAGCTTCATTGTGCATGTTAGAAATATAGTTCAAGCAGATGGCAAAAATAACTGCAAACTATGCCGCAAATATAGTAGCAGCAGATCCAAATCTATTTTAACACCAAAGAGAAAACAAAAGGGAGGTTCAAAAATGCAAGAGATTCTCATAAAGGAATCGAGCGACTCAAAAATTCTGTAATCTCAAAGGCCTCATATATTTTCACAACTCCATCAGGTGAAGATCAGACAATGTAGGCAAATCTGATATCATATCATAGGCCTTCTGATGGTAAGCACCATTGCAGCACAGCAGGCAATAGCACTTCTATCTCAATTTATTTTTGGGTGGACGATGTTAAAAAGGTTGTGGAAACAAAAAAGACAGTATCACCACCACCCCATATATAGCAGCAGCAAATGCATGTCTACTCTGAACACCAAAACGGGAAAACAAAGAGAAGCTCAAAAATGCAGAGATTCCTGCTAATTTTCACGGGCTTGACAATTGAGGTCAACAAGCTCTTCAAGCCCTCAAGAGGGACTTCAGGGTCCTGCTGTGTCACAAGGCTTCAAATCAACATCTCCATCAGGTGGAGTTCAGACAATGTAGGCAAATCTTGATATTATAATATGTAGGACTTCTGTATGTGGTGAGCAACATTGGAGCACAGCAAGCACTGGAGATTTCCATTTTATTTTTTTGGTGGGGGTGCTAAAAATTCAAGTATAGCAAATGGTAAATTCACTGCCACCTCTATCTAGAACATAGTAGTAGCAACTATGCATCCAATTTGAACAGAAAAATATGGGAAAGAAGCTCAAAAGTGCAAAGAGATTCCCACTATTTCACCATCTTGACAAGCGATAGTTATTATTGAGGTCAACAAAGTAATCAAGGCCTCAGGGACTTAAGAGTCCTCTTCAAGTAAGGATCAGACAATGTAGGCAATAAATCATCATTGGCCTCATTCAACAAACAATAAGCTGCAAATAACAATAAAATGTGCAATCACAGGATATACTCAGAACACTTGAATCCTTATCCGGAGAGAGGGCCATTACCTTTTCACATCTGAGGAAGAAAAGCCTATTCTCTTTTGAAAGGATGGTGTCGGGACTTTTGCAGCCATTGCAAACAACGTACTCATCTGGAAAAATGTCATGCCAACTCAAGAACAGCCCAACCAAAGAGGTTGACATACCACAGAGCATAAAACTTGAAAACTATAAAAGGAGTTGATTAACTAAGATACTCTTTTCATCTACCGGCAAAGTACAGGAGACAACAGGCCACAAACAAATATAACAAGGACTTACTGACATATCGCCTCAGGATACCCTCAAAGTTCTTGGGTGCAAATCTTCCCTTGATAACCAATCTTTGCTGTCCATCAAGAGATCCACTTGTTCCCATTTCAGCTAGCAGGAAAGTCATCACATGCTCTGGCTGCCTATGCATCCTATGAACAAAATGAAAACAGTTAGTAGAAGTTGCCCAGAAATACCAAAAAGAGAAACCAATAATGCTGCCCAATGCAATGTAGACAACCCCATTCATAAAGGGCAAGAAAGCATATCTTCATTTAACAATCCAAAAGCCCTAACTAGTACCACCAACGAAAATTAAATAAGTATGTAGGCTATCCCTAATGTGGTAATATTTGAGCAGAAATCAACATAGGAACAACATATCACTTTGTTCTTGTAGCACACCTTCACATTTACTAACAAGATTATTGACATAACTATACTGCAATGACAGCAATAGATGACAAAGATTAATAATGTAAAACATATACTAACAGAAATTAGGTATAAGATTCAATAATGCATTAAGTTTCCTAAAAACTTAAAAAGAATAGGAAAGCATCAGAAGGCAGTGTTCCAAACAAAGAAATAAACAAAAACCAGGCTATAATATAACATAGAGCTTACGTCTTGCAGAGGTCCATGAAATTCACAAAAACAGTTTTCTTGGTGCCCTCACGTAGAACCTGAGGGGGCCTCATGACAGTTCTACGCCTATCTCCAGCAAGCTCGGGGTTATTCTCGCGAAGTATATTGAAAACACGGCCCAGAAGCTGCATGGCTCGACAAGTTAACGAACAAGATTTATTTGAGGTGGAGTGAGTGTGTGCGTGACAAAGAGAGAGATCATGTTGTACTGACATACAAGTAATCGGAACATGTAATTAGATCCTTCCATAACATACTCAAAACAAACCAATTCGAGGCCACATAATATACCTCCTCATACTCATAATCCCGATCAGATCCCTCCCATGGATATTGCGGTGCAATATCTCCAGTTTCTTCATTGTCATCAAGATGATCTGCAAATTCAGAAGAGGACATACACCACAAGTTCATGTACTTAGTGAACTAAAACCGGGTATTACATGACTAAAATGCTAGGACTTGTTGAAAATTTTACCATCCAGATCATCTGCTGAGTTTTCCTTCTCTTCATTCAAGAGCTCTGTCCGCACCTGCATTGGTTTTCAAGCATTTCATGTCAACTTATCTAAATACAACCTTTCTTTGGGATCTTATAATTGGAGCCAAGACATAAAACTAACCGGTTTTTTCTTCTTCTTTTTCATACCAGCGAGTGCAACATCAAGACTGTCAGAGACTGCAAACAGCAGGCACCACAGAGAAATTGAAAGTGAGGCCAGACAAGAGTGATGATCAGGAGGGAGAAAAAGAATTAAACAACTATGTTACTCAATCCTATACCTGATAGACCTTCAGTCTTCTCAGCCAAATTATCAACAGTGTCGTCAGCAGGATCTTGAATTACAACATTCTTCTTCTTCTTCTTCTTTTTAGTGGCATCAAAAGAGGCAATCTGCATAGAATGGAATGTTAAAATACTTGATGAAATTGCAGTCAACACATCTTTTGCCAGAAGAAAAGCATCTAATATATTATCTTCACCAATTTACATTCAGAAATAAACCATTTAGATGACCCAGTAAACTCAGACTAATAAACTCTGAAACAAAAGAGTGCTGATCTCTTTTTTTATTTTTGTGTGGAACTGTTGTGTCTCATGCAATAAAAAACCAGAGCAGCACCCAGAATTCGGAGCTCCACGTGTAAAGTCTCCTGATAGGCTATAACAGTTTATATTTCCTGAAAGATCTACAGTTCTTATCTCACTTATGCTAATCATAAGTTTGAAGAAAATAATCAAATACCATAAGATAGAGCTTTTGCTGAATAAAAGTACCCACACTTGCACCGTCAACATAAAACCACATAAATTAAAACAGAAAAGGTAGATAAATTGAGCAATAGCAGTAATCAAAGAATTACTTCTGCCACATCATCCTTGACCTCCTCCTTCACTTCGTTTTGATTTTCTTCTTCAGCCATGATCGCAAATCTGAACATAAAAAAAAAATTAATCGAGTCACTAAAGAGATACTCCAACAGAATCCCAACACTATGGCCATAAACAGCACTCTGAACTCCCACCAAACTTTGCATAACTAAAGATAACAACCAAATAACATCAATCAATCCTAAATCCCTTCTAATTCAACTCATCACAAACTCTACCACTTTAATCTTTCCCCACAAAAAATTTAAATAGAAAATTAAAAAGAATTAGAATCATGTGAAAATATCTGTTATTCATCATCTGAGTTGTGAGAGTTACATCTTATATATATAGACAAGTAGGAGACAAGTAACCAGCTATAACTAACTATGAGTGTGGGACAGCTGTCATCTAACTAACTAACTGATGAGCAGTTAGTTTACAAATGCTATGATCCTTTGCCCGTGAAACATCATATTCTCACAGTTAACTAATCTAATCAACTAAATATCTTGGCAGCTAGTCTCTCTTATCAAAAATAAACAACAACCACAACCATGAAACAAACCCTAAACAACACTAGTAAGACATAATTCACAAACAGAAACAAACACCACACATAATACTAAACTATTCTTGTCCAAAATCAGATATTACCTTCTATTTTATAATATTACAGTTTGCTTTTCCAGCCAAGAAAACTTTCCAATAACACAAACCTGTAGATAGTAGAGAGGACAACCGACAACTGCTTTTGGGAGGGGAGAGCTAAAAGCCTTAAACACTTTTGCCCTAGTAGCATGTTTAGATTTTAACTTTTAAGTTTTGTTTTTCTTTTATTTTGACAAAATATTTTAAGTTTTGATTAGTTAAACTTTTCATTTTATATAAAAAGTTAATATTTTTATATTATTTTCGTACTTTTTGTTAGAGTTCATTTCAAAAAAGTCCCCAAAATTGTCAGTTAGTTTCAATCAGTCCCTCAAGTTGTCACTTAGTTTCAAATTAGTCTCCATTGTTAGAAAAGTCCAAATTAATCCTCGATGTTTCAAAATATAGCCATATTAATCTCGATGTTTTACAAATTTATTCAAATTAATCCCCATTGTTTTATCTCATTTTAGGGACTAATTTCAACGCCTTTGTGAAATATTAAAGACTAGTTTGACTTTTTCCAACGATGGGGAATAATTTGCCATATTTGTGAAACATTAAGAACTTACTTCAACTTTTTCAAACAATGGAGACTAATTTGAAAAAATATGACAACATTGGGGACCTATCACACAATTTTCCCTTCTTATTATTTATGTGTTTTCTATCATTTTTATAGTTTATAGTGAAGTTCTCATTTAGTTACATAACTAGAAAGTAATAAATTCAATTTCACAAATCGAAACAAAGGACAAAATGCAGAAGATCAGGCTCTAGTAACGGACGTCTCAAACATATGCGTGTAAACAAGGAATATTGGGTTTAAAAAGAACAAGGAAATTAATGCTCTGTTTGTTATAGTCTTATTTTAATATACTTATCCTATTGAAATGAGGGTACATCTTATAAGATTTAAGAAGTCTTATCATACATCCTATGAAAATTCAAAGCAAAACCATACTTTTTATATTATAAGAAATAAGCAATCTATCCTATATTATTTTTTACAACTATGAAATGTATGGTACATGTGATAAGATATCTTAAATCTTATAAAATATCTCCAAATTTCAATAGAATAAGTATCTTAAAATAAGATTATTCCAAACACACTATAAGTCAGCTAAGCTTTAGTGTTTTAAAAACTAAGTAAATTATGCTTATAACTCAAGATTCTATTCATTTATTAATGCGAACCCAAACTGAAGAACAAGGAAATTATGTCATCTAAGCTTTAGCGTTTTAAAGTAAATTATGCCTATAACTCAAGATTCTATT
Organism: Cordia subcordata; assembly: GCA_028554755.1. Lineage (NCBI taxonomy): Eukaryota > Viridiplantae > Streptophyta > Magnoliopsida > Boraginales > Cordiaceae > Cordia > Cordia subcordata. The sequence continues at coordinate 5,364,485 of JAPTOF010000004.1, read as the reverse complement.
CATTTCCTAATGCCAACTCAAACTGCCAATCTATCACCTGTAGTCAAGATCCTAAATTTACACGCAGCAACTTGCTGACATAAATCACAATCCACATTGCAGGACACTTGGAACAAGAACAAGAACGAGACAAATACCTAATGGTTGATGTTCTAGGCAAATTAGATATTCGGCCATACATCCTTAGATGCAATTCATTTGATCCCAAAACAACGCTGGGTTCAACTTTGCTGGACCAATCTTATGATTGCAAAAATAGAAAAACTCATCCTTTATCAAACAAATAGCAATTAGAGATAAACAAGCAAAAACGCTACCCAACATAAAGAACTTAGGGCCTGTTCAGATTGGCTTTCCCCTGAAAAAATTACATTATTTTTTCAATAACTATTTGATTTCCCTTCCAAAAAAACTGAAACTCCAAAGAAAAGCTCAAATACAACTTTTTTTAGAACCAGAATTTTTAACTTCTCAAAAGAAGGCTGTTTTCCAAAATCTGTTAAAAAAGCACTTCTAGAAAAAGCCAATCCAAAAGAGCCCTTACTTTGACAGACTCCACACAAGAGCCGAACAGAACAAAAACTCACAAAAACCCGCAACATCGGTATGCTACAACAAAGCAATCAAACTAAATATTCAATAAATTGTCTTCCAGAAAAAAAAAAAAAAAACCAACAACAACAACAAGTGCAAATACAAACCAGTCAAAATCTAAAACCCAAATCTCAAATTACTTTACAAAAAATCAAACTTTTATTATATCACAGTCCGAATTTCCAGATTTGAACAAAAGTGAAAGGCACTGTCACTTTCATGAATTCAACAGGGTGCGTTTCAACAATCTGATAGTGTTCATACAAAAGTCTCGATTTAAAGTTGAACACTGTTTAATTGATCCATTAACACGCAAAAAAAAATAAATTAATTAAAAAAATAGCTGCTTATATATATGTGTGTGTATATATATATATATATATATATATATATATATATCCACGTATGTATAGGTAACTTACGAGCAGCGGCTGTAAAGGGAGGAGAAGGCAACTACGCTACAATCGGTTCTGTGCGTTTCGTCTTCGGCTTTAAAAAATGGGTTGGGCTTAACGTGAACCTTTTATAGTTGGGTTAAAAAGGGTCAACAAAAAAATAAATAAATAAATAAATAAATATTGCAATGACCTAAACCCCAGATGTTTTAGTTATTTACGGTACGGCCTCGTTTCTGATTTGCTGTATTTATTTACAAGCACCCCTCGTTGTTTCTCGCTAAGGATTTTGAACCATACTCTATTCATAAAAAATAAAATTAGATTTTGTTATGTTTGATTTTTCTCTTTAATTTTTTAAAGAAAATGAAACGTAAAGATAGTTGTTATTAACCATCTTTCGTCCTCTTGAATTTCTAGGATACTAGAGATAAGGAGAAAAATAGAGATTTTCTTTTTTTTTTCCTCAACTCTAGTGAAAATTTCACTTTAAGTGTGGTTAGTTGTGATATTCATTGAAACTTGATTATAGAAGGTTATATGCAACATTCGAAGTGATAGAAATATTGGTTTCCATCAATTTTTTGAGAACATTAGAAAAAAGAGATGGGAATCGGTCATATTCTAAAAGTTTTATTGAGTGTGTGTACATGACAATGCATCGACGAATGCACTTAGTAAATTGAGGGCTCAATTAACCCCTCTTAATTTTAAGAAATTAATGTAAATTAATGTATAAGGTAAGTAATTTTTTGAGTTGACCTTAGATATTTTAATTGAACCCTAATAGTTAACAAAAATCAACTACTTGAAAAAGACTTCAACAATTAATCTATAATAAAAGTTAATCTGTAAAATAAATCAAATTACTTCATTACCTAATAGAAAAGGAAACAAAAATTCTGTTTCAAAAAAGGAAAATACTCACCCTCACCGCCTCATGCATGAAGCTTCTGTAGCCTTGAGTTTGTCAGGTTGAAACTCTTCAATCTCCTCTTCAACTATTCAAGCCTATATCAAGTATTTAAGTTGACAAGTTTTTTGCCGAGCAAACAAAAAAGAAATTGACAAGTTCTAAGTCTTTTGTTTTTATTTGGTTGCATAATTCAAGTTCTAAGTCATTTTAGTTTCGAGTTCATCAATCACAAATTTCATCAATTTTTTTTTATCTAACACACCAAAGATTCAAAGTATATTATTTATTTTATCTTTTATTTAATTTATATGTTTTTAATAATTTTGAACTTGATTTCTCATAATATTATACTATTAGATTTAGTTTGCTTTGTCATAATACTATAATATTAAATTAATTTGATCTTAAAATATTATAGTAAATTCTTAGTGTTATATATATTTTCAAAATTAGTTAATAGTTTTTAAGACATTAGACCTTGTCGGGTTTAATCATAACATACTAGTAAACAGTTCTCTCCATTTATTTTTTCAAAGTTAGTTTGTTAATTTAATATTGACTCCCAAAAAAAAAAAAGTTCTCTAGATCCGCCACTGTGACAATGAAAAAGATTCTTCCCTTGCTAAGGATTGCTTAAGTGGCTTTTGATGACTTGGTTATTCTCTTTTGGGGTTCCTTCCATGCATCTTAATCAAAATCAATTTTGGATTAGCTTGTTAGAGTTCCATGGATAAAATTTAATTGCGTTTATACCTAAAAGAATAATGTGTTGGTAAAAATTATATTGTTATTTCACTACCTAAGAATAAACATGATGAAAGGAGTATGCGAACCTTCATAGTTTCCCCCAACTGCTTATATGTATCACTAGCATAGCCTATGTGGGTTGTTGATGAGTTTAGGTTGGGCTTGGGCCTCTTATAATTATTTTTTCTTTTCCTTGGGCTGAAATGTGTGAGACCCATCTTTTGTAATTTTCTTTTTTGGTAATATACTTTTATTTTCCTGACGAAAGAAAAATGGTTGGGCAGCCCATTCTATTGAGTCCGGCCCAAATATTCAGAAGTCCAATCAGCGAACACTTAAAAAAATAAGAAATATAGATGCAATTCCCAACCCCAAGGACCAAAAAGAATTGAGGGTATAGAGCATGCCCAGATGCTCCATGCCTATGAAAACATCCAATCATTTTTTTTGGGTCCAATTAAAAATCCAATCAGAATTCATGATTTTTCCTGGTAGTTCTTTTTTTTTTTTTTCCCAGAGCTGATATGTATGGTAATTTTAAAATAAGGGAGAGCAGATTTTAACTCAGAAGGAGTAAGACTTGAACTCAAAACTTTTCGATATTTATACTCTAATACTATATTAACTTACTAAGTGATTGCTTTATCTAAAAGTTTAAACGTTAATAAGATAATAAGAAAGTTCGTTATATTTCTTTATATGTTGCTCAAAGATAACAGTTTCCACCTTGCTGAATGGATATCTGCTGATTAATCAGCAGGTGAAATTTCACTTTCTGTTGAAAAAGACAAGGTGAAATGATTTGACCTTTTGTTCTTTTCCTTCTTCTCTTCATTTTCTTTTTTTCTTTTTTTCTTTTTTCTTTTTAATTTTAAGATGGGATTCAATGGATAGAGAAAAGAAACACAAACTCGAGGCGTGACACACATTGTTTTTTCTTTTTCTTTTTCTTTTTTTTTTCAAATTAGTGCTGCTTGTCGTGGAGAGATCGGTCACCTAAAGTTGAACCCTATTGCTTGCATCTAGATGAGTTTCATACTTCTAATAAAACATAAATTTCAATTAACCTGACCCTATTAACTTCTGTGCTTGAATGTTGATGGGATGGAATATATTCATGAATTTCTCGACCAAGTAATAGCAACTATTTATTCTTTTCATCAAGAAACACGAGGATATAATCAAAATGGTGAGATGAAAAATATTCATGAATTTCTTGACCGAATAATAGCAACTTCTTATTTTTTATCATTAATTTCGACCAAAAAAAATATTCTTTTCATAAAAAAACATGAGGATCTAATCAAAATGTATAATTTACCCCAAGACTGCTAATAAGATTATTATTGTACGCATAACTAATAATTATTTGAACACTCAAACCAACTGGGGCAAAATGTTATTAATTATACTCACGTCACTCACTGAAAAATCAACCTCACAAATGCGCAAGCAAGATAACTAATAATTATTTGGATTCTCAAATTAACTTGTCTAAAATGATCAACTCAAATTATTAGTTATACTCAAATTTGTTATTTATTTATAAGCAAATAAAAAATCACCCCATAAATTGATGTGAAACATTATAGGTTGCGTGAAAAAAGATAAGATCGGATTGAGATCCAACACAATAATAGTGGCACGAAGTTAGAAAGGCAAGCGTTTTAACATTAATAAATACTAATAAGTAATTCGAAGTTTTATACCAGGATAACTGTAATAATTATGAGATATTGATTTCAGAGATTACATTCTTTAAGCATTGTTGTCAGCTTTCAAAACAGAGCTCTCTAAATTCGTCCAAAATAGCGACTGTCAATAATTTTCTCCTTAGCCGTCTCTAATCAAAAACGTTTCTGGTGTTGATTAGTCAAAAGTTAATTTCAAAAGTAGTGCTAACGTTGACTGTTGATTTGCAAGTTCGCAACAGGTAGTTCATTGCCAATTAGAATACTTTAAATACCCCACGCCTTTCGGTTTTCCATGCTCTAAATTTATTTAAAGCTACTTTGGTCGCACATATATATATATATATATATATATATACACCTCGAGGAACAATTTATACAATTCTTAATAAAAGCAAGAAAGGAGGGCCTTCATACACTCTCAAACTATATCTATTTTCTATGCTTATGATCTAGACTGTTGACTTGTTTCTTCCATTTCAGTGGTCATTGCTAATAATTGAAGCATGCAAGCTAGGAGCTTCAAAAGCTCTTTAAAGCCTTGGTTGCGATTAAAATTCGGGACACGTGATTCTGTGCAAAAGAAGTATGACTCAAATTAGTAAGATACAAAATTTATTAGGACTAGCTTCAAATTGATTTGAGCGGAAAATATGAATAATTCTACTATCTACTTTTCAAATACTCTACCACTAAAATAGCTCGTTGGAGTTTGGTGCCATAAAACTTATCCATAATGCTGATATTTAGGGAGTCATCCTTGAGTGAGACATGAAAGTATGAGGCCTTAATTCAATAAGAAAATAGACTTAATAGAGAAAGGCTTTTTAATCCAAAATTGCTTTCAATTGCTTTCAGAATGGAGTGGGGTGGATATATATGGCTCTAAAGCAGGCAAGAATGTGGGGTCGACAACTACCAAACACTAGTACCCCAGTGTATGTGATGGTTGTCATAATAAACAGCTTTTGACACGTTTTTTCTCTCTCTGTTTTCCGTTTGCTCGTCTTAATTCTTAGCAGCTTATCGGTCGCTGCAGGAGATATTTAATTAAGTCGCTTTTGCTATTCAAATAAGAGGATCCTCACTTATTTTTTATTTTTTCTTATATATAAGAAGGATAATTTGAATCATTCAGATAGGATGAAACTAATCTCTGCCCTTTATTTCAAATTAGAAAGGGCAAAAAAAAAAAAAATTGATAAACAATTAAAATTTTGAAATAAAGGGTGGATATTAATTTCATCCTATCTAAATAATTCAAATCATCTCTCTTATATATAGCAGAGAATAAAAAATAGGACATGATTTCTATTTGTCCAATTTTACTTCATATTTTAAATTTAAGATAAAAAATTATCATTTATATATTATAATGTCTAAATATATATATGCTAATTAATACTGGTATGTCAAGCAGAAGCCTTAGTATTTTTTTTTCTTTTCTTGGTCTATTTGGATTTTTTTTTGGAGAAAAAAACACTTTTTTTTTAAAAAAAAGACACATTCTGTTTGTAATAATTATTTGGCTTAGTTTTTATAAAAGATAAAATTATAACTTTTTTAGAACACACAATTTTTTATTTCTCAAAAAAATATTCTTTCGAAAATTGGTAAAAAAAAATAATTTTTTTCTACCCTTGGTGTCAGTTAGGTAGCCCTTTGGTATCTGCTTGGGCATTAGCACACAATTACCACTCGGACCAGAAGTTCTCGTACTAAGATAATTCTAAAACTACGTTTCTATTATTTAGAATACTTGATATTTTTTTTGTCCTTAAATATCGGCCACGATTTTAATCATGTCTCTCAATAGGTTCATAAATGGCAGATTGAATCGTTTCAACAGCTCGAGTAAAATTTCTCTCTCAAGTGAATGTGTAATTTTTTCTTAAAATTATCTCTACCTGTATATAAAATGGACAATATATATACATATATATATATAACACATGGTCGAAAACGTGAGAAGTAAGTGCACCTTTGTGGGGCATAGAAAGTAATCTTATGGGGACAAGATTAAAAGCAGAAAAATCGGAATGAAAGAATAACATTTCAGATACGCTTAGTTTTATTTATTTATTTATTTATTTATTTATTTTTGCTTTTTTGTAAATAAAGCTGAAACATCATTAGGTCATGCCCATCTATGTTTCTCATATCCCAACTTCTTTATTGAAAACATAATAATTATATTGTAGCTCATGGATCATTAAAAGAAAAAAAAAACTAGAAAAAGAAAAAGAGAATTTTGTTTATAATTTTCTCCTTTGTTTTTCTTTGTTTCGTTGGTCAAAATCAAAGAGGGCCACTTTTTGTTGGAAAAAAAATGTTTGATTCAGTGTTAGTGGAAGGCGGCTGCGGTAGCATAGGATTTTGATGGCCAATGTTCAGGCTTTTAGTTACTCTCGTATCTGTTTGGCCACCAACTGCGGGACCCGCCAAATCTCTTGCTTCCGTATTTCTTTTGAATCTGATTATTATTAATATCAAATCTAAACTATCATTATTATTGTTTTATAATAAAAAAACACGTCTTAGATTTCGGATCAAGCTTATAAGTTTTAGTGTGTTGTATCTTCTAACATCATTTAAAGATCGTATAATGTTTATTAATGGGTTAATCCAATTTTTTTATCCTTCCAAGGCTAACACAGATGAAAAGACTCTATACGATCATGATTTGAGATTAAGTCTCCCCTCCTTTTCCTTTTCATCTAGAAGCAGTAAATTTTTCAGTAGTTCACTCAACTTGTGACATCTGAAAGGCTGAAAAAATCCGTGATTCGTTAATCAATTTGCAAAGAAGTTGGTTTCCTTGAAGATATGCTTCACTTTGAATTTCTATTTTTACATTCAAAATATTTACGTATATCAAGTCGTTTGAATGGCAGTACTTGATTTTGAACTACTCTACTTATTATTATTACCCTTAGGACCTCTTTGGATTGGCTTTTTCTCATGAAAAAGCATCTTATCTCTTTAAAAAAAGTGTATTCTTTTTACAATAACTATTTAACTTAAGTTTTAAAAAAAGTTAAAAACTTTGAAAAAATTAAAGTACAACTTTTTTAGAAGTTAAAATTTTTAAGTTTAAAAAAAAAATACTTCTTTAAAAAAATGTTAAAAAAACGCTTTTAGAAAGATCAATTTAAACGAACTCTTAATCCCAATCTTATCGCATTTTCGCCCACCCGAGCAGCCGCCGAGGGCTTATGATTTAGCCGTTCTCAACGTGGTCATTCTCCCCTCTCCATCCATGACCCTACATGGTGGGCTCTCAGAAAAATCATGGAGCACTGGTGCCGTCTAGTGAAATTATAGTGCCCAACTTTTTACATAGCTATTTCACATGAGTGTTCCTCTGTCCATATCTGCACAAGCAATTTTGATACATAAATTCTGGTTTAATTAAATATTTCTATTTAATATTTAACTGAATCTGTCTTGCTCAACTATTAGTCAATATCTCTTTCTGGCTCCTTTGAAGAGCGAAAATCATTTTCCTAGACGGTTGCTGCATTGATAGATTGACAATTTCATCGTCTTTGCGTCACTGATTACTACCGGCAATTTGTCACAGAAAAAAACAATATAGTCACCAATTATATCATAAAGTGTAAATATTTATCATTAAAACAATTGAGAGATCACTATATACATACATACATACACACACACACGTGTATATATATATATATATATATATATATATATATAAATATATCGGCTGTTTTCCTTACTTCTTAACCTACTTGACGTTGCCTTACATAGTAATACATGCACCTACATTACGAGCTCGAAATTAATAATCCATGTAATTAGTCAAGTTTGATGAGTATTTTAAGTCAAAGATTATGCTATGAGCCAATGTTCTTATTAACAAACCGAAAGAGATAAATAAAATTAGCATTTAATGACTTGAAGACTTCTCTCATCACTCTACTTGCAATGAGATAATTACAATACTATATATATTGCTTTTATAGTGTGGTTTCTTGGGGCTTGGAGGGGTATTTTGCTATTACAAAACTGGAGGGACAAAAATATGGATGGTTTTGGAACGTTTGATCAATAAACTCTCACACGAATTAGGTAAGTTAAAAGTAACCAACTCAAAATAATCTAGTGAAAAGTTGCCGTCTGATAATTGGCTAAAGCAAAAAATGGAGGGATGGGAAATTGGGAAAGAAAAATTATTTTTGTTTATCCTATTCTTTTCATTTTTATAAAAGTAAGACACAGATTATCTCATTTGTTTTATCTAATTATTTGATTACCTCTTATACCATTCAAAAGGAGCAAATTTATCCTGCACTATAAGTACACCTTGTAAGATGTATTTATCTGTTTGTCTAATACCCTACAATTGTTTATTCAATGACTGTTTGTCCAGTACCTACAACTGTTTGTTCAGTGATTATTTGTTTAATACCTCACAACTGTTTGTTTAGTGGTATACCTTACAATCTGCAAGTATATGATATAAGTTTCCTTCAAAAGGTAATACATTATATTACTTCTTTTTTATTATTAGCTGATAATTACTTAATATGATTTGTCTAATTAGCTGATTACTCTTTATATTTTTAAAACTTATCATATTACACTCTATGCTTTTCAAAAGAACACCGTTAGCTAAACATGAGGATAGTTTGTGAAATTATATAATACATTACAAGTATTTATACTCATAAATGTGAAAAAGCACAATAAGTTAGTTTTGATATAAAAAAAAAATAGGTAGGAGACTACATCCCACATTTAAAAAAGTACAAAAGACAACTAATATATTAGACAAATTATAGAGAAATGAAGTGCATTTTATCATTTCTTACAAATTAAAAGGACCGTAATTATGAAAATAGCAGTCTCTTAGTCTTAAGCAAAGCTGTCCTACCAGGCCATACGTCCTCTTTAGTCAGTTGCATATTGATAAGCATAATTCTAGCAATACAAATAGGCGTGGTAGACGAAGGAGCGGTTTTCAAGAATCCGTTCCGTTCGAATATTGATAGGTCCTGGTTTGATACGGTTTACGCGTTGTTAGTTATTGAAAAAGTTAATATCTCTATCGGCTAAACCCTTTCTTACCCTGCCTTTGGACTCGTTTCATTTACTTATATCTTTTTATAATAATAAGATAAATTAATTATGGCAAAATAATTAAATAATTTATTAATAATAAATTTCTTATATATTATTATAAGCGATGAGAAAAATGAAATTTCTCTTCACTGGTTTGCCTTTGCATTATCCAAGCCGGACACGACAAAGTATTTTCTCAAAAATGGGAAAGGTAGAAAAGTCAAAATTCAAAGTATTTTCCCAAAAATGAGAAGGTAGAAAAGTCAAAATTCGTAAGTGGAAGACTTGGGGAAGCAAAAGCCAACCCGACGGCAAAAGCCTGACTTCATGGTCTGACGAGGTCTCGTGATGGCCAAAGCCTAAAGGGAGGGTTTCAAAACACGTGTCCACCACAGACAACTGCCACAATAGATAATTAATTTGATTACCACCCACTAATCTTTTGGATTAGCCACTATCAGCTACAGTTAACTACATTCGAAGATTCAATTCGCAACCATAAACCACAAGCTACTCTTAATTTTTTGCATCATTTTGTTTGATTAGCGAAATAGACATTGATGTTACTCGTACAAAATCCTTTACTTTTCTAACTCTGCAAGATATCCACAAACTATAGGACATTTCGTTTTATTCTGTCAATCACTACCCCCTTTCAATAATTTAAATTTTTCAATAATGTTGTAGTATCAAAATAAATAAATAAATAATAACAAACGTCCTATGATTGTCTCACACTTTGATTTGATTCTCACGGATACAAAACATAGATACAAATAAATAATTAATAATTTATATACCTGAGACAATATATAAAAATAAAAAGCCAAACAGGAAAAAGTGAAAAAAGTCTCACAAAATCGCCGTATGATGTCGGGTACCCACTCTCTCACTCACAGTACTACTAACACATATGCCCGCCAAGTGCGCCACGTCAACGGCGCGCGCAGAACACTCCAACTGGACAAAAATTGCACAACAACCCTCCACTTTTCCAGAAATTACCAAACCGCCCCACCCCAAAATAAAGCCGCTCCAACGTCACCTAATTTCGACCAGGAAATCATCGAAGTCAACCTCGCCGAATTCCTCGGCGTAGCTTCGGCCCAACAGCGGCAGATCAAAAGCCAAGTCAACGTTAAACCCGAAGTCGTCAACGTCACAGTAACCGACGCTATCCAACGGCGTTAAACCGTTTTCATATAGGACCGACGTGGGTGATAAAATCGTACTATCGTTCGAAAAGCAGGAAACGGCTTCACTCTCGGTTTGACTTTCAACAGTCTCAGCCGTCGCCGTCACTGTTTCCGTTATAAACTCCTTGGGGAAATTCGTAACGGCGTCAGGCCCCTTTAACTTAACGGCAGCTCTATCATAAACACTCGCCGCTTCCTCGGGAGTATCATACGTCCCGAGCCAAAGCCTCTTCCTCTGCGTCGGGTCTCGTATTTCCGCGGCCCATCTGCCCCACGGCCGCTGACGCACGCCCCTGTACCTTTTCCGGCGGATGACGTCAGATCCCGGCGAAGTAAAGTTCCTCTTCTTGTTACTATCTTGCGGCCGTGACGGTGGTGTTGTCACCGGAGCTCCAAAGTTGATCTTCTCAATATGTCTCTTCACTCTCCGAACTACTCTTTGGCTGTCATCTTCATCGTCGGAGGAGTCGGTGGCATCGGCGTCGGTTAGGATGATCCTGACCGCTTTGTGGTGGAAGCTGGCAGAAGAATCACCATGCGCGGCGGATCTTTTGTCGGGGATGGGCTTGGTCGTGGTGACGGTGTGCTCTGTGAATTTCACTAGTTGTACGGGCATAGAATTAGAAGAATTAGTTCTTCTGTATTCACCGGTATGGTTTTGCACGATCATGGTTGCAGCTTTTTCAGAGAATCAAAGATGTCAAGAATATTGCAAAAAGCACATATCCCACAAGTTAAAGCGTGTTTGGACGAAAGCAACACTGAGTCCTCTCAAATGTTAATGATTCGAAAAAGTTAAGCGTGCTTGTACGAAGGTGAAGGTAGTAACACGAGTCACTCCAGAATCAGAAAGCTGGTAGATCCTGGAAAGACAGAGACTCGACAGCGTGCTGGATATATTAGTAGAGAAAAAAAAAAAAAAAAAAAAGAAAAGAAAGTGAGACAGTTTCTCCACAATAATGGAAAGCCCGGAAAGCAGAATATAAAATCTTTCTTGCTGGCTAGCCGAGCTATAAAGAGGAGATGCTCTTTAATGCTACTTGCTTAATAGCTGATGATGGTTCAGCCGCAAAGTTGAGCTGCACCTGCTGTTTTAGCGGGAAACAATACCTTCCACTCTTTTCTTATCAAAACCCCTTTTCTTACCTGAGATTCCTCTCCGGACATGTAGGGGTGATTGTGGAGTGGGTGGGTTTGGGAGAGGGGTGAAAAAATTTCCAACTTTCAAACTAACAATGCGGCGGAGTCACTGGACTGCACTATATATAGTGCACGGATGTAGAGCGACAGGAAACAGGGAGAAAAAAAATTTATACACACCCCGCTTGAGATGTCGAAATTAGGTTAAAATTCTCTCGTAGCAAATATCTATTTATAATAATTGATATAATAAAAAGGGTTTAATTTTTCTGTGGCCTCTGAACGTTAACTTTTTGAGATAAGTTGGTCCCAAAAATATGCCCTTTTAGTCCTTGATAATTAGGCAATGTTGATTTAATTAATGTTTTCCATCCGAAAATTGCAAAAGAAAACTGTCGTAATGTTTTTCATCATCATGTGCCTTTCTCTTGTGGTTTTCATTTGTTTTTGGAGAGAATTTATTAAATAGGCTATTGTTGGAATAGTTCAAGAATTAAAAAACACATTATAATAATTTAGAGAAGAATTAACTCTAATACAAATATTTTAATCATTCAACTGTATATGATACCATGTCGAATACTCAGATAATACTTTTCTTTTGGTTAAATACTACGTAATAATACTGTTATCTTTTTAAATCTTTCTGTGGGGCTTTGAAGTTTGAAGGAGGGTAATCACACTGTTTCCTTTTTGTATGCACTTGAATTTTCTCTGACAATTTTTTTTTTCCCTTCTATGGACTAATGTTGTTTCCTTTGATATTGTCGGAAGTGTCAGAGGTCTCGGTTACAGCTGGCTTTTGTAGACGTGTCAAAAGGGTTCTATTTTTGAATAAAATCGCAAGTTCTTCGGATCTTTGCACTTTTTTTCACCGTTTGCGTACCAAAAGTCGCACTAAGCTGCAGAGGGTTCCATCGGAAGGAAATTACGAGGAAGCTCCTGCCCTCTCCGTCAATCCCCCGCTAAAGAACATTTGAACTTCGTTTTACTGGATGTCTTAGTGTAAGAGTTAGGGTTATATGCTATTTAAGAATTGAATTCGATTTCAATTTCTTGTTTTGCTTTGAGTGTTCAATTTGTTTTATAGTTGGATTGTGTGGTTGACTTTTTCGTACGGAGTTTACCAATTAGTTGTCAGATTCCGCTGAGCGTCTGGTGGTTGCACTTTACCAGTTGAGCTTTCGTCCTATAAAAAAAAATTGAACTTCAAGCACGTTATAAAATTATATTATGAGAGAAGTTAATAGTGATTAAAACTCATAATCTCGTCAAATATTATTAAGAGAGGATCTAAATCGGGTTAAATTATACTTTTCATTTCCACACAACTAGGAAAATAGATATAGATATAGACAAGTGAAGGGGGTCTGAGACCTGTGGCACTTCATGGACCAAGGATGGTTGATTTTTGGTTCCTAGGTTGAGATTTTGTATCTGTCCTTTGTCACATGAAACTGGCTAGAAGAAAATAAGAGGGTGTTTGGCTTTGCTTATTTAGTTTAAATAGTAAAAAGTATGTAAAAAAGTATTTTTTTAAATGTTTAAATCTAAAATTAGCAAAGCCAAACACTCACTAAATTTGACATGTCCAATAATAATAATAATAATAAAGAAATAGTATAATTGCATGAGAAGCACTAAGTGTCGATGACAATGCCGTATAGAAGAAGCAAAGAAGATCACTAGACGTCCCTTTGATTACATGTTGAACAAAAGCTTGAATTTCAACGGAGTTAAATTATGGAGGACACTGTGAAGTTTCCCTTTTCACCTATACAGCCAGCATGGTGGACTTTTCTAGTTTAGCTTTTTTTCTTTTAATTTTGAAAAATTCAACAATTTTCAATTATATTTTGTCAATCTATTTAGGGCCTGTTTACATTAGTTTTTTTTAATAGTATTTTTTAACGACTTTTGAAAAATAACTTATTTTGAGAAGAAATTTTCACTTTTAAAAAAAATTGTATTTGAACTTTTTTTTAGAGTTTCAGCTTTTTTGAAAATCAAATCAAATAGTTATTGTAAATTTAATATAATTTTTTTTAAAAAAAATATTTTTTCTTAAAAAAAGTTAATCCAAACAGGCCCTTAACACCTTCTATTTATCTGTCAAATGTACAACAATACAAATGCGCAACCCTTTTCTTTTTTAATCTCTATTGTAAAATTCCGATCTTCAAAGTTCATTAACATACTTAGAATTTGTTTAGTCTAATTGTGAGATTTTATCTATTGAGTTGTAGAACTTTAAATAATAGAGCTTTGGTTAAAAAGTGTTGTTGAATAAAAGGCGCTGATCATCTTGGTATTTTAGGAGTTGAGCTTTTAGTTATTCTAAAAACAACATTAGAATTTCAAAAATATAGAGTAGTATTTTGGAGAAAGAAAAAAGAAAATAATTTCTGAAGTAAAAACAGTTTCACTAAAGTCTTTTTTAAAATGAGATTTTTGATTTTTCAATTTTGTTTTTTGTGTAAAAACTCTTTTGAAAATGAGCCAAAACAATGAATCTCAGTTTTTAAACAGACAAAAAATACTCTTGGTATCTAAAAATCAGGCCAAACAACTCTTGATATGTTAATTACTAAAGAATTTTTCTTATATTCTACATTGATCTCTACACTCGTTTTCCACCTCCTAGTTAGGGGTGAACACGAGTTTTTAAATTTATTTCAATCAAACTAAATCATGTATATCCTTACTCTTGATTAACCCAACAGCCTCCCTAAGTGTTGATAAAGTGCTGACTAAAGCTATATATATAGTCATCCAAATTATGATCGTAGAAAGCTTAATGAGATTTCTTCCCACAGAGTAAATCTTTTGCTTTTTTCTAGTGTTTTGAGATGTCTTTGCCATTTCACCTCACCTTGATTAGCCATATTGCCTCCATTTTTAGTATGATAATAGTAAGCAATCAGGCCACATTTTGCATGTGCTTCATACCTTATAAATTTACCTCTTCCCCAAAACAGAATTTACCTCGCAACTTAGTAATCATCTTGTAACAGGTAATGCTTCAAAAGCCACTTTAGCTTTTCCTACTTAGGACACAGCCATGTGACGTTCCAATCCCATGCTAGAATCCGTGCACAGTAAAAATTTCATACATTGAGCTAAGGGTTAACTATATACTAAAATAAAATTAAAATTATAAAAAAGTAACCCATAGAGGCTGCTGACCCGGAGATCATCATGAGCATGGTTAGATGCTAGCCTAAGGGTCAACTCTGCACTAAATTAAAATTTTACATACTGATATTTTTTTTCGTAAAAAAAATTTCATACGTCGAATCACCTTATATTAATATTACGGGAAAGTAGCCCACCGGGACTGCCGACCCCGAAATCATCATGAGCATGCTTAGATGCCAGCCTATGGGTTGAAAATATTAAATTTGACAGGACCACACATATCACTTACACTTCATTACATTGCATGACATGATATACCAAACCAAAGAAAAAATCAGAGGTTGAGAAGTATGAGAGAGTTGCTTTCATGTGTAGCTTGAAGCAGAAGCGGAGGAGGAGGGGGTGTACAAGTGGACAACAACTTGGGGCGGCATGCGAACAATTTTCTATTCTAAAATAAGGTGTCGTGACTTGTTGCTTATCAACAAAGCGATAATTATTTCTGCATTTTTCAACAGAAACGATGATGATCTCTATAGCCCAAGAAGGGCTTCATAAACTCCTCCAAAATTAATTAGGAAAGTACATTTTGGTGGTTTTTGAGCCTTACCATATATCTATCAATATATAATTATTATATATATATCATCTATTAGACTACATCATCACCTGAGCGCGTTTTCTAATTATGAATTATGCTCGAATTAATGATGCGTATCACCTAACTCACACATGGTTTTCTTCACTGGTTATATTAGATGAGAACTCACTAACCGGGATTGTGTTAAAAGGACCTGCCAGCGCATGTTACAAGTATGAGCTCAGAATATAAACCAAGTTTAAACTATTACAATTGGAGAAAGTGTGACGACCGCAATATGAATAAACCACCAAACGCATAATAGAAATGAATATTAAAAGTAAAAGTCACGATTGTCAACGACTTGGGGGCCATTGCATCAGCGCTTAGGCAATCGAAAGAATGAATATTCGCTCTTCTTTCTTCAATTACAACAAGTGCAGCTAGGCAACTCTGGAGTCTAGAGTCTTCCGACTCGTCTTCAAGACGATAGACAAATAAAAATAGAATAATTTTGGATTTAGGAAGAATGCGCCACTGGAGCCGTCAAAAAATTTGCAGTGATGACCGATGCTTTTAATGGGTCTTGCCATCCACAAGAACCAAAATAGATACCCAGAAAGACAAGAAAGCAGAACAACCATCTCCTCCCTCGCGAAGAGAAGTATATTTCACACTATAAATTGCTCTCCACCGCATTGCTTTTCGGTTCTCATCGTAGACCCCGAGATCTAAAATTAAGATCATCCTAGGGTGAAGGTTCTAGCCAAGACCCTTTTTACACTACTAAGGTGGGCAGTGCAGATACAAACTGCTTTGGACTGAATGGGGTGGTTTAGTATCGAAAGGTTTCGCGTCCTTCCTCTGTGTAATTTGGTTTATATCTTCAGCCGCTCCCCCTAACCGCGTCTGCCAGTCCGGTTTCTCAGCGACACCCTGGGGCTTCGGATCATCTTCAACAGCATCTCCCAATTGCCGGCACTGATCCTATCCGATACCATTTCAGGGCCTCCGTCATATATCATATGATCCAAAGTCTGGCTTTTCTTTTCCGAGTCCTGCGCGGGTTTTCATCCATCAGTTGGCCTTTTCGGTTTAGTGGGTTCTATCCCACTATAATCATACGGATGCTTCCGAGAGAAGAAAGTGAGCAAGCGTTTTCCCAAATACCGCTGGCTGAATTGGTGCTAACCAGAGCTACAGAAGCAGTAATGCTGTTCGGCTGAATAAAATGTCTACAAATCATTCATGCCCAATCACAACCAACAACATTTAAAAGGAATGCACAGACGAAAAAGAAAAAACACTATTTAATCGAGTTAAATAAACGTATAGAACAGATGGGTGTACAAAAACAACAGCTTGTCGTTATAGTACAGCTTTCTCTCTCTCCAACAATCATGGAATTCCTATTCACATCTTTAGGAGGTTCAATTGTTTACCGACCTGACTTTACCACAAAAGACAATACGAGGTTCTTACCAACAGTTTATTTTTTCAACCCACACACGACGGAAAACACTTGGTGTTACAAATCTTTTCAACTACGCCTTGTGTTACACGATCATCCCATTGCATATTTCTGTGTCCAGCTACGAGCTGTGGCCTCATATTTGGCCCTGTCGGTCTTGTACATATGGGCAATCTCTGGCACAAGTGGATCATCAGGGTTTGGGTCCGTCAACAACGAACAGATTGACAGGAGAACCTGAAATACAGAATGTTAGGCCACTAGACCTTTAATTTGTGTGTGTGTTTGAGTGCATCTGTGTACATACAAGGTAAGGCGGATTATGATTGAGGACAAGAATTCAGTGAAGAAAAAGGTGATATAGGAGCCTACCAATAATAAGCTCAGGAGTTGAGAAAGTGAACATTCATAAAGGGGTTGAAAGATTCTCACAGTTTTATTCATTAATCTTTGCATCTGAAAGAGTTCTATGTGTCACTACCAGTATTTTTTAGTCCTAGAACAATGAGCACCAACTTGATTCTAAATGTTGCAGAAACTCCTACAGTCCTGCTGCACACTGTAAGTGTCATTCTTTCCATTTTTCCCCCCATCTAAGGGCCTGTTTGGATTGGGTTTTTTTAAGGAAAAAAACACTTTTTTTCTTGAAGAAGTTACATTAAATTTGCAATAACTATTTGATTGGACTTCCAAAAAAACTGAAACTTTGAAAAAAGCTCAAATACAACTTTTTTTAGAAGCCAAAATTTTCAGCTTTTCAAAAAAGCTGTTTTTTAAAAGTCGTTAAAAAAATTGCTTTTGAAAAAAACCAATCCAAACGGGCCCTAAATGTTACTTCCTTAGAAAGGAAACACATAATTCAAAATCAAGATTAAGTCATTAAGCGAAAGCTAAATAACAGACTAGTTACACAATATATGTAACTTCAGAGTAAAATTATATAGCATCCTTTAGTATATTGCACAAAAATGACCGAATAACAAGTCCAGCAACAAGTAACTCGCACCGTGAATGTCGTATTGGACAACCCAAAACCGCCCAAACCTGGGGATGGATTCAACATACAAGAATTTAAAAGCAAACAAATATGAAATTCCATTTAAAGTTTCAAAAGCAAACATATATCAGCAGTGCACATCTTAGGTCAGTCCACGCAAAATTATGCCTGCACTTCACAAAGCAGAAGTCAAGAAGACCGTGTATCTCAACTCCTCACCACCAAGAGGCTATACCTCAAACTATATCAAACTTGTTTTTAAAGGCTAAAGCATGAGCATCATTGCTATAATCATCAATGCATATGGTCAACAAAACAAAAGAAACCACTGAAAATACAAAAGAGAAATCAAATACAAACCTTGGATATGGTCAATGCTGGACTCCACTGCTCTTTGAGAATATCCAGACAAATACTGCCATTGCTGTTGATGTTTGGGTGAAAGACCTTTGTCCTAAATGCGACCTGAATCCACAGCCAAAACCTAACCTTTCTTAAATTGGGTAGTCAAATTTACTCTTAAAATGTGATATCTATAGAAACAAGAACCACCTATTTTCCAGATTTTATTGTGAACAAGCAACAACTATTGACCTTATAGTCGAATTCAAAACTTCCATATTGCATATTTATAGGATTTTTGTTATAACAATTGCAGAACACGCAGCTCACCACGTCCACCAAAATTAGCACACTTAACCATGGATTATCAATAAATGTCCAGCGGGGACTCCATAAAAGTCCAATAATATCCAAAATTGATTTAAGTTAGTGAAGGTTTACCAAAGACAGTTGGCTGTCACAACATCGAGGTCAATGCAAGGTTAATCTAATCTATATTAGGACCCTTTATGACAATCCCCAATCTGGATCTACTAGAGATAGAGAGCACACCAAAGATTGAAAAGTTCATGCTTTGGCTGTAATAATAAACCCAATCACCGTCAGCAAATTAAAATTTTTTAAAAATATATATATAAAAGAGATGACTGCCACACTAGCATTTCAATTCAGAAGTTTACATTCCCTGATCAATGATCAATAGCTGGCAGGATAAGTGGTGAAAGACAAATGCTGGAGGAAAAGCATACCTTTGGGGGCTTAAAAGGGTAATCAGGTGGAAAATGAATAGAAACAAGAAATACACCTCCGGCATAAGGGCTATCAGAAGGCCCCATAATAGTTGCCTGCCAGTGGAACATATCCTCTGCCACAGGACCTGCATTAAATGGGACATAATGAAGTTTCATGTCATTAAAGATCACTTAACTTTAGCTATAAAGCAGCAAAACTATTAAGACATACAGATATAGCAGTCCAGTGAAAAATAAATGAGGATGCAGTTACATAGTGGAAGTTAAGAATCTGTCAGTTGTTGCAGTATTTTGCCTCTCCAGAGAAGTCAATACGGTGTTGATATAGTTAATTTCCCACTCTGGTCAGACATTGGCGGTCACTGTTAAAAAGAAACTACACAGTAACAGAAGCACAATAGACATCCACATATTACTTTGAGGGCTTGTGTTTACCATTTCAGGACCAGGAAGAGGCTTCCGTAAATCAATTACAACCCAAAAAGAATCTCCGAACTTGTCACTAAGTTAAGTAAAAGCACTACTGATGAAAGGCATGCACTTGATTTCTTAGTGCACTGGTAGATTCAATAGGCGTGCTGCTACTTCCGTAAGATCCAGCAAATGGTTTGCTAGCAATTAGATCATTGCATATCTTTTGTATCGCAGTTTGTATCGCAGTTGAACTCTTCCAGTAATTTGTTATCAATTACATGGACGTAAGATATCTGAAAACACATACCCAGATCCACATCAACCTTGATCAAAAACTAAAACCTATGTTCAACCACTAATCCTCTTGCTAACACTATCGGCACACTTTAAACTCTCAGCTGTTGTGTGAAACTTCATTATCATCAATACGTGGTACATTAATCAATAAGCAACAACAATTCGAAAACATGTCATACTGAAACAGGAATATGAATATAATCCAAAAGAGACCAAACCAAACTCAATTTTCGTATTTGCTGGGTCAACTTAGTCAAACATTTCAACTACAATTTTCTAAACATCAATTAAAAGCTTAAAAAAAATGCAACACACGAACACGTGTATAATCCAAATTCCAAACCAAACTAAAACCAAGGTGGAGTCAACATCACGAATCTGACGATACTATTCATTCTTGTTAAAAATAATAATAATAATAATTACATGAAAAAGAAAAATGAAAAGAAGACGAGAAAGGGTACCAGCACTGCAAGAGGTGGGAGGATCCTTCTGCAGATCCTTGAGCTCCTTCAGTATCCGTTTCGACGCCATTTTTGCTCTTTTTTTTTTTTCCTCTTTTAAACTCTCCTAAAGCTTCAGATCAAAGCTCTAACCTGCTCATTTCACCAAAACCCAGATCCCTTCAGCTCAAAATCAAATCTTTCTTCCCAGAAAAAGAAAAAGAAAACAAAATACCCGTAAAGAAACAAACGCAACAAGCTCAAAAAAAAAAAATCTAAAAACAACCCCTTTTCCTAATTTAAACAAAATATCTCAAGATCTAACAAATCCCATCTCGCCTGTCTAAAAAAGAAAAAATATTTACCCACCCACTTTAAAATTTGCAAACACAAAGCTATATACACACATACAAACACACATACATACATATATGTATAGTGGAGCTCGGAGATGGGGTACCTGGTGGAGGAGAGGTGGAACGTTGACGGAGAATGCAGGAATGGGTGAGGGGTGGACAATTGAGCCAATCAATATTTGGGAAGAAAAAGGGTAGAAACGCAATTGTTGTTTGTTTGTTTTGTTAGGAGGGCGAGGGTGTGGATATTTAAATAATAAAAGTTTTTGGGGGTGAGGTTGGTGGGGCCCATCAACGTTATTATTATTATTCTGGAATTTTCGTGTGGGCGGAGTCTGCATGATTGGCGTGGGATCAACGGCGACTTTCCATAGGTGAATCAGGTTGATGAATTCATCCTTACCCACCTTCATACGTCGCCTGAGTCTGAGGGCGTCCATTTTGGACAAGGTTCCGTAGATAAAGTGATCGGGTAATGATGTGATAAAATTAATTTTTTTTTAATTGTTATTGTAAGTGTTATTAAACATTAGTAATCAATTTGGAGCACGCATTATAATGCACCTAATGCGTTACAGATTTCTTATCACAGAAAAAAGGTTCTACATTCGGATTGAAAGAAAAAATTAAAAGATTATTAGAGCTTGTTCTGATACAGAAGAATGAGTATAAAAGGGTTTTTGGTTCAGTTTTTAAGCTGGTTAAACTTATTTAAATTTCAATTCAAGTTAATAGACATACTAGTTAATAAAAAAAATTTATGTGACTTTAAGTAAAAATTAAAAAACCTTTTGCCTTCAACAAATAAGTAATTACTTCAAGTTAAAAGCAAAAGGAATAACTTAAAGTCAAGTTACTTAAAATCAAAGTTATTTTAAATAATTTTTTTATAAGTCAATCCAAACCCCCTCTAAGAGTAGGGATTAAAGTAAACTCACTTTGGCAAAATTCTATCAGTGATACACTAACAGAATTAAACTATTAACTGACATACCTTCAAATACATGCATAACCTTCTCCTAACAATGCACCAATCTCGTCCATTGATTTTTTTTTTTCAGTCCTAATAATTAAATCCTTTCTTATTCAATAAAAAAGAAACACGACAGCATAATTGATTTGTTGTAGATTGTGATCAAGATTGCTTCTTTTTTTTTCCAATTCTATGAATGAATACTATACGTGAAGAATAAGAATATCCCTATAGTAATAACCCATTATTCTACGCGGAGCATCTTTAAAGGGCCAATCCTCGACCGCAATTTGAGTAATTTGGTTCGAATTAGAACTCATTGTGTAGATTTGATCAAGTTGACTCGCATGAAGCCTCTTTAGTTGATTAATTTTATATGTCATTTTCCCAAATAATCAGAACCAAATTATGGAGATTAAAGTTTGGAATATTATTGGTGAATACATTGATATGATCGTATTGCTAAAACGAGTTAGGGTTAAGACCTTATCACAAAATTGTTCTTTTAATGCTCTAGCAGAATTTGCTTTTGGTCAGTGGGTTATGGCCACTGATTTTCTCCATGTGAGGTTCGTTGATTACGTTTCGTTTCAATAATGAAACGCTATTATCCTTTAATCAATCCGATAAAAAAAATAATAATAAATAAGCAGTTTTAGAGCATGTTTGAATTTGCTTTTTTGAAAAGAACTTTTTATAGTCACTTTTAAAAAAATAAATTTTTTTAGAAGTTGAAAATTTTAGTTTATAAAAAAAAAATGTATTTGAGTTTTTTTTTTTTAGGATTTTAACTTTTTTAGAAACCAAATTAAATAGTTATTACAAATTTAATATAATTTTTTCAAGAAAAAGAAAAACCCAATCCAAACAGGCCCTTACTCATTTCACTGGTTCAAATTCTATGAAAGATAAGGGGTTGGATTTAGGTTCAGAAGTTTTAAAATACAAAAAGTTTTAACTTCTCTCAACTTCTTTCTCTCGGAGAGACTTTTTTCACCATCTTTACTAGCGTTTTCTCTAGTTTTTTTTTTTTTTTGTGTTTGGGCCGAGCCCATCACACCATTATCTCAGCTCAACCCCCCCGTGGCTTGTTTATTTTACTGTGCTTTTTGATCGATCTATAGCTCGCCAATGCGGTGTTGCAAATGGAATTCTTGAATTTGATGACCTTGATTTAGTTCAAGGTGTTAATTTTGGATTGTGATAAGTTGGGCAATTGAGTGTTTTGTGAAGGATGCGCAACTTTGTCTTTTAGAGACAGGTTCTTGGAGTGTCATTCACGTACGAAATAGTGCTAATATGGTGGCAAATTGGCTAATATAGAACGTTCGACAAGGGCCTCTCCCTAGTAATTGGATTTTAAATCGCCTGTGGATCTGTTCCATGCTTCGATTTGTGTGTATGCGGCCATAAATGTTGGCTAGTTATGTTGTACTGTATTATATATTTAATCTAATAATATTAATATGTTTATGTTAAAAAAATTAAAAAATAATTTTTTTAAAAGAATCCAAAAAAAAAAAAAAAGAGAAAAGTGGAAGTTCTAATAATCCAAACATATTATAGAAAAATAGGAAGAAAAGTGAAATCTTAGATACTTTTAGTAAAATGAATCGTTGAAATATAGTGTTAGAATTAAAATATTACTCTCTTCAAGATATATGCACAAGAATGCCATTTAATCTAACTGCCATTACCAATTAAAAATTATTCCAAAAAGCAAAAGAATTTTAAAAGATTAAGGGAGCATCTTAATCTTCTGACGTCTCCCCTTCAAATAATAATGTAAAAAGAATATGATTCTTTCTCCATCTAGTTGAATTATTTGATTTTAATTGTTTAAAGACAATTTTTTCACGTATATGCGGATTGTTTCAATACTTGGATCAAATTCTACAAATGGTAGATGTAACGATTCAAGTTCAATTACTGGCTTGTCACCACATAGAACCTAATCAATTAGTCCAAAATGTTTAAACCCGTGATGACACTAGTAGTAAGCCCAACCTATTATAAAGTGCACACAAAAACCAATGTGGAAAGGCATTACAGTAAACATAATCAATTTCATCTATATTTTTCTGGAAGTGATCTACTTGGTGCCTTGCGTTTTTTTTCAGAAGAAATAATTTGATCCACTTTTTTCAAGAGTTGACTCCGTTAATGAGGACAAAAATGACATAAAGTGACCATATAACACAATTAATACAAAACGAAAAGAGTGAACGCCTGGAATGTGACTATCATAGTGATCATCTTTCCAAATGAAATAGACTCCAGTGGAAAAATCATTGATCTAGTATGGATTGTTTCCTAACAAATTCTTAACAGCAGCTGCGAAGCCCGCAAGGGAAAATAAGCTCTGAACTGAGTAGAAACTAAATGCACTAGGCACCTTAGGGAAAATGAAACATTTCAAAACTCACAAGCCATGCATGCATGTGAGGTTTTCTGAGCAACAACGGAGAACCTTACTGGGCATATAATACACCAAAATGGATTATGAATCAGAAAGTTCTTCAGAATTCATGTATTGAAACTTGAGAAGTTTGACAAGGGAGTAAAATGATTTCCAAGGAATCATGGGGTCTGCACATTTGAGTCTTTGGATTTGTTGTTTTCTTCTGACGATGGCCGGTTCTCCGAGTCAGATTGCCTGACCTCTTCTATCATTCTAACAACTTCATTCATGTCGGGCCGCATGTCAGGAACCTTTGACACACAGGCCATGGCAATTTGCAGCATCTGCACCATTTCTTCTTCAATGTTTTGAAACTGCATCAATCTCACATCAAAAACTTCTGCTGTCCATTCCTCTCTAACAACTGATTGGACCCATCTGGGAAGGTCCACCGTGTCATCGCACCCAGGTGATTGAATTGGTTGCTTCCCAGTAAGCACTTCGAGTAGTAAAACGCCGAAGCTGTACACGTCTGATTTATGAGTGTGCTTCCGTGTTTCAATCACCTCGGGGGCACGGTACCCTGGATAGCGAGATGGAGCAGCAGGGTAGGTCATAAGTGGGGCTAACCCGAAATCCGAGACACATCCATCTAGTTCTTGGTTCAGGAGGACATTCGAGGACTTGATATTTCCATGAGTAAATTTTGTGCCGCCTGCAGAGTGGATATGAGCAATGCCTCTTGCTGCTCCCAGAGATATCTTAACTCTAGTCTCCCAGTCCGGAGGCACTCTTCCATTGTCTCTGCTTCCTGTTTTCAAATTGAGATTGAGCATGAAGCAGAATGGGAGAGCCAAATTTGAAGGAAAAGTAAGGTCATGTACATAGGTAGAAGGACTATTTTGCAACTGAATACAATATAGTAATGTGAAATCTTTCTAACCCCCCGTATCTGGAAGAGCCTTACAACAGATATTTTTCGCTTTAAGTGGCTCACAGTAAAGTGAAGAAAATTTTCTTTAGACATACAAGACCAATATGATCTAGAATTGGAAATAAGGGATAACTCAAGCAATTGAGACTATCTCATTCTAGGCGTGAGGTTCTAGGTTCAAGTCCATGGCAGTGGAGGGTTTACTTAAAAAAAAAAAAATCTAGAACTGTGTCACATTGTGGTAATAATGTCTGATCAACAGAGAGAGAGCAGAGATAGTGTACCATGCAAGAGCGCTGACAAGCTGCCATTAGGGAAATAATCATAGACTAGGAGCTTCTCATCCTTAGAGTAATAATAGGCACATAAAGGCACAGCATTTGAATGCTGGCGAACTCTTCCAACAATCTCCATCTGCTGCTCAAAGTCCTTTTTCCCCACTATCGCTTCTTTCAATCTCTTCACAACTACTGTTGTTGACTCCTCCAAGACAGCTTTATATGCAGTACCAAAGCTTCCCTTTCCTAGCACTTCAGCTGACGCCCTCAACAAATCTTCAAGATCAAAATTGTAAGAAGAACCTTCAAAGAAAACCAGCTTGTTCTTTTCAGGCCCCTGCACCCCCCTACCAAATTCTTCTCCCGGTTTCTCACTCCCGCTACCACCCAAAGACTGGCCTTTCAGCACTCTGCTACCATCACTCTCCTTTCTCTTCAGACAGCACAGGCATAGAGTGAGAAGAATGAGCAGTACTGCACCTCCAACTGCAATTGCAATAATAGCTCCTAATGCAAGCTTCTTTTTTGAACTTTTCTTTTGAGGGCCTTCTAAACTAGAACTAGGTGAAGGAGAAGGAGGAAGAATTTGGAAACAAGCATCCAGAGGCAGTCCGCATAAAAGATGGTTTCCGATGAATGAAGAATTGGGGAACTTCTTGAGAGCAGATGGGATAGACCCATTAAGATGATTATAACTTACATTCAGATGTCTGAGTCTTGGAAGGGTGATAGAGGGAATAGGCCCAGACAGGGAGTTATTCTGGAAGCTCAATCCAGTCAGATGAGTCAAATTTTGAATTGTTAGTGGGATGTCTCCAGTAAAGGAATTAAATGAGAGATCCAAAATATTGAGCTGATGAGAAAATGAAGTAGGAATATTACCAGAGAATTTATTATCTTGAAGGTAAAGATACTGAAGAGAAGGGAGGGAAGTAACGTCAGAAGGCAGTTTACCACTCAGAAGATTTGATCGAAGGCTGAGGACTCTCAGGGCATCCAACTTTCCAAGAGTGTTCTCTGGGATTGGCCCGGAAAGTCCAACAGCTGGAAGCCGAACTGCAGTGACACGAGTCCCGTCCTGCGAGCAAGTGACGCCAACCCAAGATGAGCAGATAGGAGTAGCAAAAGTCCAGTTGAACTTGCGGCCATGGGGAACAGCAGCAGCAAAACTAAGAAGAGCTTGCTTATCAGAGTTCAAGTCACCAAGAGCAACGGGTAGAAGAGTTGCTATGACACAGAGCGAAGGAAGGAGTTGATGGATGAACCTCAGTTTCATGAAGAGAACTTTAGATGTATAGAAGTGAATCAAATTTGCGTAATGTTGTTTTCCTGGGCAAAGTTCAACAAGAGATCATTAGGTGACCACATGTTTGAAGCAAGAATAAGATAGCAAATTAACCAACAAGAAGGGTCAATGCATGTTTGGACATTCATGAAATTAAGAGACTAGTTTTCATTAAGTAATTGAACAGTAATCTCATGAAAGAAAAGAGTAAGACCCTATTTCATTTATCTTCAATGAAGATAAGTTGAAAAGCATAAAGCAAACGACAAAAAGGAAAAATACTTCTTAATTGAAAAACAAAAACAAAGGCCAAAAGAACATTTGGATTATATGATTAATAAAACAAAAGAACTATTAAAATATGCGTGCACCTTATTTGCTGGTAGAAAGCAACTCTGATTCAAACAAATATCACCTTACCAAGAAAACAGTATTAACAATTTCTTCATTATTGTATCCCAACAGATGGAAGTCAATATTCTTTCTACCTCAGAGTGAAATTTGTGCATTAGGTCTTCTCTAGATCTATAACTGGTGCCATTTTGCTTCTTATGTAACTTCGTACCCGCCCTTCCTCCCCAACACACACACACACATCAAAGAAAAAAGAGAAAAGAATGAGATAGCACAATAATGTTTCTGCACATAAAGAAAAAGACACTGGTTCATGATTCACACAAAACAAAAGAAGGAAAAAAAGAAAAATGGAAAAAGGAAAAAGGAGAGGCACTAAAATTGCACAGTCACACAGAGGGAGCACAATGGTCTCTTGGAAAGGCGACATATGACACAAATCTCAATCCAGGCAGGTATGTGTTTTAGGCTCAAGATAAAGAGCATGGTTTTGAAAATGAAGAACAGTAATTCCTTTTTTTTTGTTTATTGTCTGGCACCAGAACAACAGTGCTGAGTTGAAAATGGGTGTAAACCACTAAGAAACAGATACAGAATTGATTATCTAATGAAACTAATGAAATCCATACTCAAAAAGACTAGAACAATAAAAAAGGGAAAAAGAAGAATCAATATGCAAAAGTATAAGGCAAGAAGTGCATTTTTTAGAGCAAAAGCAGGCACAACACTCTTCTCTATCACATCCTAGCTCCAAAAGTCATTAAAAAAATGCTCAGTTTACAAGATAGTTGGCAACAGATGAATAGAGAGAAAGATAATAACATCTGAAAAGGGAAAAGGTACTTCGCAGAACACAACTGCGGTTTATCCATTAAACTGCTTCTAATCAATTTCTTGAGCAAATTTTTTGTAACTTAAAGGAAGTAACAAAAGCCTATGATCCATTTGCATTAAAAGTCACTGGAAGCCACCTAATAGCAACTCTCTACGTATACATAAAAAGTGATCTTTTCGAACAGTAAAGGTAAAAGCATCACCCCTGATTTCGTAGACTCCAGAAATTTTCTACAGAAGCTCAAGAATGAGGGTCTGAATTATATTCACTATCAGCAAAAAGCCATAAACTTTAGATTATCAATGTCTAAATACATCTGTTCAAAGTTGTAAACTATACTCGAACTTTTTCTTGATGTCACCTGCCATTATCGCGTACTTCCAACCATCACAGGCACAGCTGAATCTTAGTCTCTAGACATAATATATACAAACATATTATACTAATTCAAGTAAAGAAATCAAAACGTGCATAAGGGTCTGAATTAATCACTGTTGTTTAACAACTCAAGCGATATCATTGAACAATAAGCAATTATAGTTGCAAATTGATAAGATACAAGCATCAAACTTAATCAGAAACAACAAATTGGTAAAGAAACCAAAAGCTGTTATTAAAACATATTTAGAGAACAAGTACTTAGACTTTTAACAACAAAAGGATAGCAAAAGCTTCCACACAAATGAAGAAAACAGCATATATACATACAAGAAACCTTCTTGCAATTGAATTGCAACACAGCATTACAAGAAACCACAATAAAACACAAACCAAAGTGAAAAAAAAAAAAGAGAAAGAGAAAGAAGAATAAGCAAAAGAAAATTACCTCCAAGCATTCCAGTGAAAAGACTTGTTTTTCCTTATCTTTTTTTCTTATTTTCCTGTGAATTTTATTCAAGAATGCTGATCTTGAAAATGGAAAAGAGAGCTGCTTGTTATCTTGGCAATGAAGTTAGTCAACGACCCAGAAAAGAAAAGCGTAATGGGGCTTAAACTGCAGTCTAGAAACATCATTTTCGTTAAAAGTTTTGCAGATCCCAATGCACCATTTTTAGCTTAAAAAATCTTGAGCAAAATTGAGCTGGAGAAAACACAAGAAAGAAGAGTACTAATAGTATAGAAGTGTGTGTAGAGTAGTGTGAAAATGAAGAATGAAGATGCAAGTGGCAATGGTGGTTTGGGCTTTTGGTAACTGACTGCTCTCCTCACTCTTGGTGTCTCTCAACTACTTGGAGTGAACCCAGTGTGTGTTCTGTGTGCGCGTGGTGTGTGTGTGTGTGTGTGGAGTAAGTGTAAAATAAGCAACTGCCATTTGTTTTTTGTGTTCATTTTCAGGTGTGGATTTGTTTGCAGATTATAAAGAGTGAGGGTGGGGCCATTCTCAAAACGAAAAGGTAAACTAGTTTCAATTTTTTCTTCGAGTAAAATTTTACTTCATGTATTTTAGAAAAGTCCCATAAAATTTTTTGTCCTTTGAGAACGTGTTGATACCTATAGTTTTAGAAACAGTTAAAAAATTGACCTTGTAATTTTTAAATTGGTACATATTCTCTATTTCATTTTAAAATCCATGTATATTCTTCCTTGTTATTTTATATTTGTAAATATCAACGTGTAATATTTTTTAAACTATAGGAGTATTAGTTGAATTTTGACAGGAGATTTATGCGATATTTCGCAAAATACAAGAGGGTAAAGCTCCATTGCATTTTTTTTTTTTTGGGTCAATGAGTAAACCATCATCATATATAACCAAAAATTATGGTAACTAATGCATGCGACGTCAACATTTTCTTTTTTAGTTTGATTGCTTATTTCAAATATGAAAGTGAGTATCTAGCAATTTTCTAGGGAAAAGTTTTGCTCACCAATATAGTTGTTGGAATAATTATTTCACGGAACATAGTTGTTACTATAATGATTTCATTATGTCAAAAAAGAAAATGCATTCTACAATACCTAAATCCCTTCAAACTTTGGTAGATTGTATTTACTTAATCCTAAACTCCCAAATTCAACAATTTTGACATCTCCCTTTTAACTTTACATCAACTATTAATGATCCGTTACAAGATAATCGAGAAGAAGGGATTACATCACTAGTAGACTAACCACGACTAAAAATCACTCAATTTTGAAAAAGACTTTGCGAATTAAAAAGTCTAACTCGATGGATATACAAAAGATTAGGACCATTCCTCTAGTTTACCAATTGTGGTGCCCAACATGTGTGAATTCATGGTCAACTGCACTTGGCTTGTAACTCTTTTTTGACAGGGAATGGTTTGGAATATATAGTTTCATAATTTAAGTGGCGGTGGTCCAAAACTATGGTTGGGATTTTCAAGGGTCTCAATTTGGAAACCAAAAGAAAAATGAAAAGCAGATGTGTCTAGATTTTGATGATTAGTCAAAATGCTTTTAGAAGACCAAAAGGATAAAGGGTAATAATAAATATCTTTTCTAGTGGGGTTACAAAATTTAATTTGTTAATCATGTGAATAAATTTCTATAAATATTAACGTTGAGTAATTTTGAAAATCAAATGAGTAGTTCAAATTTTGGAAAGTTTCTTTATTGTTTTTGGCTTGGGAATACCATAAAACTCAAAGCAAAAGAAAAGAAAACAGTAATTAATTGAGTGATTGCTTCTTCGAGATAGAATGATGTAACTAGTTAAGAATTATCTTTCGATACCTAATCTTTTTAAGAACGCATTTTTGTATTTTCATTGGCTAACGTATTTTAGCTCTTATATTTTCCTATTTCTCGGAAGTCGAAAACATATGTTCTTTAATTATAGTTCAACTATCTTGAACAAAAAGGTGAAAGTGAAGATTAATTGTGTCGTCTAATTGCCATGAAAGTGATGCTACATTCTTTGACAAATCAAATAAAGCAAGAAACTTCCTTCTCACTAATCAATGAATAGTATATTCTTAAATGTGAAACAATTGTTGATGATGTTGGATCTTCGACAAGGAAATACCAATAGAATGAAACATTTCTTCCGAAATTAATTGTTTTTTTTCCTACAAAATTGACATATTTACACCTTCTTGACAGCATATCACAACCAGCTTTACATTGTGAAGCGTTGCTCAACAACGATGCACCTTTCAAGGCATGTTTAATTATTCAGATTTTGAAGGAAAGACACGTCATTATTGTTGCCGTTTCACTTTTGTCATATCTCTACACTATTCTAATTAAGGACTTATTTGGAGATCAAGATTTATGTTGATAGATTATTACCAGGTCTCATTTGAGTTTGTCTTAGAAGAATTAATTAATTCTGACTTATGAGATTGGGTTACAAAAAATAGGTTGCGGCATTCCTTGTCATTAAATTGGATAAAATCAAACGTCTCTTGACCCCTTCTTAATCTTTTTATAGAAAGATTCACATTCAATAGGTTTTGAGTAATTCTTGTAATGTCCATTTATAGATATTTAATTTATTTTAAAACATTATACGTCCTTCCCAGTCGTAACCTCAAGTCTCAACCCAACGTTCGTCCCAGTCCATCTATGTGTGTATATATATGTATATCAGTGCATTTTTATATTTCGATGCGAATGCGATTCAAAGTAAAACTTACAAAGTGAAATTAAGCTATATTCAAGAACGGATATAGTACTCTTTCAAGTTTCTAGGATTATAATCTTATTGATCTTACAAAATGTTATGAAACATTAGATTTTTTCTTTTCTAGTTAGCCTCGATTAACAGAATCCATGTGTATAACGAAATGAAAAAAGAAAGCTCTCTGAATAGGAAAAACTACTAACTTCTCGTATTATGGAATCAGGGTACAAGGACAATAATCGTACACTATTGATCTTGTTATCCTTATAATACAAATTAGCCATGAAATAAAAATGTAATCTCTAATAACTGTCGGCTATATGTCTACATCTAAAGGTGTAGATATTTAATTTTTTCATGTTATCTTTATTTATGTGTGAATAAGGATCCAAAGGAAAAAGTAATTCTTTTTTGATAAAAAATTACTTTTTCCTTGTTATGAAAACACATTTTTTTGTAATAAGTAATTGAATTGACATTGAAAAAATCTAAAATTTTGAAAAAGAGTTAATTCCACCTAATAACTCTAATTTTTATATGGAGTGGCACTTATTAATCCTTGTATTTAGTTTTAGCTACTTATTAACCTTTAATTGAATTATTGTTTAAAAATTAACAAAAAAGTTAGTATTAGATTTTTTTTTGGACTAAACTACCCAAGCCATTCAAGCCACAATCTCACACTTTTTTTCTTCTTCTTTTTTGGGATCCAAATACTAGACATGTACCAAAAATCAAGACTACAAATATTAAAAAAAAATATTTGATTTTGGTAATGATTTTGAATGTAAAGAAGACCTATTTTATTTTGATTTTGATTTTGTTATAAATCTTATTTTTATTATATTTCTTTCCATTTTTGTGCGATTTTATCTGAATTTTTTAAAGACCAATTTGAATTTGATGAAGAATTTACATGTAAAAAGATCTTTCTTAATTGAATCTAATTATAGCATCTTAAGTTAGACTGTTTTGTTGTTAGACTTCATGAATATTTTGAGTTCTTAGAGTCTACCTTCATTAGTTTAATTACTGACAATTATCACATGCTTATTTAAAATTTATTGATATTTTAGGAAAAAAAATTCGTTTGGTAGGATAGAAAAGTTATTTTTGTATTTTTGTAATTTTTAAAGACAAAATTAAAAAAAAGGGGAATTTAGTAACTATACAACTTTTATCAATAAAAATATAACTTCCATTGGATTTGACCTCAATCAAAGATTAATAAGTGACTAAAACTAAATATAAGGGTTAATATATATCACCCTATATAAAAGTTTGGTTTATTAGATGGAATTAACCCTTTTGAAAACCAAAAAAAAAAAAAGCATTAGTTCAACTTTTTCTCAAAAGCTAAAAATTCAAGCATTAGTTCTACTTTTTCTCAAAAGTTAAAAATTCAACGTTTTCTGAAAAAATTATAAAAAGACATTTGTGAGAAAAGTCAATTCGTAGGAACCCTAAATTCTTTTCAATTTTCGTGAAGTCCTACAACATTATAAGTTGCATTTCTAAAATTACATACACCTCGGAATTAAGACGTTTGTTCGACCTTTGGCATTTTTCTCACGTAGCTTCTTTTGGTGAGAAATTTTTTTTTTTCGTTTTTCTATGTATGGAAAGTCAATGACCAATAATTTTTTAGTAAAATTTTGTAATAATAGGAAAATGGTACAAGCAGAAACTAACGGAAGATAATATGAGAACCATGTGAACTCCCATATACGATCCGTCACGTCAATATTGTTTGTAGTCCACCTTAATTAGGATAATGTTTTAAGGTTGTTTACATTATGTTTGTCCATCACTTCGTGCATGCGAAAATTGATTACTTTGCCTTAATTTTGGTAAATGAAGTGAGACTGGAGAACTGATTAGCCCAAATGTCTTAATTACTCTCTTGATAAACATTTTGGTGTATGATGATTCCATGTATCTCCTTTAATTCAGCTGCTGAGTAGATATCTTTCTGCAGACCACCAATTTTATTTTTTAAGTTATTTATTTATTTATTTATTATACGAAGAAAACTCATTTGGTAGGATCCGACTACCAATTAATAAACTTCAAACAGAAGGACTGATTCCATAACCCAACCATTGTATAAGACGGGATACTCAACGTGGATAAGTATGTCTATATTTTACGAGGGTTAACTCTGAAGAAGGTTGGAGGATCTAATTGTCCCACATGAATATGTTATAAATTGTAAAACCCTAATCTTCTAAAATTATTGAATGAAACCAATTGTAGAAACACCGCTAAGAATAGTAAAGATGACTTTTCAGTATTCATGATATCAAATCTCTTTGTTACTTACTCTTAAAACCTAACTAAGAGGGTGTCCTGATTGACTTATAAAAAAGTTACTTAAAGTACTTCTGGTTTTAAGTAACTTTTTTTTATTATCAACTTTAAATAGTTACATGTTTGAATAAAAATTATAATTATAAAATAAAGTATTTATATATTTGATTAAAATAGGTTAAAAAGTAAGTTATATAGTTAAAATAACTATTAAGGACATTAAAATAAAATAATTATAAAATAAAAGAGTAAAGATATTTCAGTAATAAAAATAAAAAAATAAGGATAAAATAATAAATGATTTAGTCAAACTTATTTTTTTTCAAAGTACTTAAAACCATAAAAAGCAAAAACTCGAATTGAGAGAACTCTTTATTTCCTACTTAAAATCACTTAAAAAAATACACTTTTAATTAAAACAAATATCTTTATTAACTTAAATTAAACTTTAAATAGATTTGACAAGAAAAAAAAAAAACCAAACCAAACACCCTCTAAGTTCAATGGCTTCCACACATGCAGAGACAAAGATAAGGACATGATGGGTTGTATGATACTTCAGCATTTGACAAGGAGACAGCGACGTGGTCACATTACTGACAATATTGAATCATTAATACGTGAAAAAGGAAACTCAAGAATGAAGCTAACACATGGCACCACATGATCATCCTCCAACAAACTTTAAATCTTATATGCCCCCATTAATTATGCTACTAATTAAGGAAGAGAAAAAACCAATTACTTGAATAGAGAGAGGAGAGCAAATGAGTGATCTTTCACCATCTCCTTCCTATGGCTTAGAAGCACAAGACACTATAATTAATTCATATTATCTGCCATTGCATATCAGTTTCAAAGCAAGAAGACCCATAAGAGTTGGGATTTGGCGGAATTTAGTGAGTGCCCATGAGAAATCGATGGTTGCCTAGATCCAGCGAGACTGACCACAGAACCTAGAGGAGTATTATGTTGACAAGATGCAAGGATTTGAGAAGGTGAAGAGACAAGCTACTTGACACATAAAAGAATAGACAAAGTAATAAACAAGCAGAGCCAAAATAAAGTTCTATTAGAGCGGAGTGAAGTGTATTCGAGTAAGTACTAGGTCTTCAAAAAGCAAGTAAGAGAGTAATTTGGCAAAAACAATTATTCCCTAGGCTTGGCATCCTCATCTAGTAAATACACGAGTAAAAAACACGATACGGCTCTAGTCTATATTAGCATATGAGCTAAAGTAATAACTCAATCTGGAGCTTTATCTCGGACTAATGGAAGTCTCATAGATTGTGCATATTTGCCCTTGTCGAGAATGTAAATTTTTAAATAGAATATATGATTGGTTAAATACTAAGGATATCTAATGTATCGCATCATAAGAACATCTCGCGATTAGGTCGATAACACGTCCTTTCGTGCTAGAAAGAAGCCACGAGGTCGTGCTCCGAATGATGCCTATAAAGCAGAAATATGAATGATTAACAAGAAGACTTGACATAATGCAATAAAATAAACTTTGCGTTAATGAAAATCTAAAGATAACTTTGAAAATTAGATATGAAGAGAAGCAAGCAAGAACGGGACAATAACGTCAGTAGAGAGAAAAGAGTCAAAAGACATACACCTTTTGGACCATTATTCCTGGCAGAATTAAATGTTTCTGGTGTCCTCAAGTGCTTCGTAGAATCCCCCACGACCTGCTAAAACCTTGATGGCAACACTTCCCCTACTAAAACAATTCATCAAACGCCAATACATCACGATTTAACCAGCCCCTACCCACTTGAAATTTCTCATTCTTTTAGGGGAAAGAACTGCTCGCTTGCTACCACGAATGAACTTAATCAACTAACTTAAAATACTTAACACTTGTTATGACAATAATAATGAATCCACACCATTAGAAACAAAACACAAATTTCATGCAGAATCAATACTAAAGGACATTACAGATGTAAAAAGCTCCCAGCCCATGGATCCTGATGATTATACGGCATATTCCACGTTCAGATTTTCTCTAGCGAAGAACTTGTCAGGGATTATGCTCACAAGGGCAGGAGCATGGGCATCAAGAACTACATGATCAAGCACCTTGCTAGTAATACTGCTCAATCAGTTATCCGGGGCAGTGGCCAAGGCCAGCAAGTTTGAGGCTACTGTTTCAGTCTGGGACAAATCATACCATCTACACCACCACCCAGAATATGCTCTTAAGGAGCTACACCAGCATGCCCCGAGCCATATTCTAGCAAACAACTATTGCTGTGTTTATTTCATATGCTTTTCAAATTCAAAATTTCAGATAAGCACAGAACAAACACAGCATATTTCCCAAAAGCCTTTGTTCAAAGGAGTCACTTCCAGTGAAAAGAAACGCATAAAGAATTTCCGTTTAGAGAACGAAAACGATCTGTTCCCTTCAAATATAGAAGACTTAAAGTAGAACAGTCAATTTGCAATTTTGAAGAGAATGTCAATTTGCAATAACTTGCAAAAAGTATTCTGTCACTATGGACCATTTCATAGAGTAATTAACTACTTGATTCCAAGAAAAGGAAACAAAACAGAAACAAGGTGATTAAATATCAAGACAAGTGATAAACCAAGAGCTAAGAGAAAATAACGAAGTACACTAGCTTTTGTGAACACCAACTAATATCCCCAGTTCTTCAAATCCAGTATTATACACCTCACTTGTAGAATTCAAAGTCTGTCTCTGGTTTCTTTACGTTGGTTCTGTAGCCCTTCTCAAAGTCTTTTGGGAGTACAACATATCGGTTCTTGCGTACGGCGTGCATCCCTGCCTCTTGACAGATGGCAGCAATCTGCAAATGTCAATCCATTTAAAGATATGGCCAAGGATGTAAATAATGAAAATCCACCATAGAAAAGGTGGTGCAAATGTTGGGAAAAAGAAATTTCCATCGTGGTTAACATGAGTAGAAAAGCAATTGTTGGTCAAGCAGGCAGCTTTACTAAGCAAAAACAAGAAAAATATATATGGTCATGTACACCAACCTCAGCAGCACTAATCTTGTCTGGCCGAGATACATAATCTTCCAAGTCAACCTCATCACTCAGATTCATTTTAGAAGTGCAAACCTGCATGACATAATCCAGCTCAAAACATTATTACAATCAACTAAAGGTGCCAGTTATCAATCTTAACCACAATGCCTTCATTTGCTTTCTGGGACCAGGTTTCTGTGGGTAGAATATGCTTTCTGAATAAAGATAGAAAATGAGAAGCGATGAAGTCCCTTGTGGACCAACCTGGAAAACAAGCCTCTTTTGGCGTCTATCTGGCAAAGGAAACTCTATTTTTCGGTCGAGCCTTCCTGGGCGTAGAAGAGCAGGGTCAAGTGTGTCAGCTCGGTTAGTTGCCATTATAACCTTCACATTCACTGTTTGGTCAAACCCATCCATCTGCAAGAAGCAATTCAAATTGGCAAATCAAACATTAAAGCAAGGCATGCTAAAGAGTGGAGTAATCTCGAATTGTCGGTAATAAACACAAACATCCCTTCTTAAGCAACCACATTAATTCACGAGAAGATTAGAGCTGATGCTATTGCTGAATCTTATTGCCCAGACGTGCTAGGTTAGGAGCCATTATCCAACTTTAAGATAAATAAGAAATGAAAAAAAAAAAAAAAAAAAATTCTTCTTCACCAACCACATAGTTTGCTGAAAGAGTCAAAACTAATGCTTTCTATTTGATATTACTGCCGAATATATAATTCAGAAATCCTACCTGATTCAATAATTCCATAAGAATTCGCTGGACCTCTCTGTCAGCTCCAGTCTGAGCATCAAACCTGGCAGTGGCAATTGCATCTACCTCATCAATGAAGATTATTGCAGGGGCATTTTCTTTGGCAAGGCGGAATACATCACGCACCATTCGAGGACCCTGAGATATTGTGTCGCCAAAATGATTAGTGACTGTAATCGACTACATAATACAACTGAACCCCCACTTCCCAAATAGTCATTTCCAAGTGAATCTCATTTTGCCAACCACACAACCCAGAATTGCAACCTCAGTGTAAGCACCAAGCTGCAGTTACCATGACTCCCAGTGGGGCAAAGGACACAAAGAGAAGGGATCAGTAATTAAGAAATGTTCTAAGAGGGTCTAGTTTCTTTTTCTGATTTCCCCACTCTTTCCCTCTAATTCATGATTACCACCAGCAAACCTAAGACTCATCAGAAGCCAACTTTTCTCCCTCTTATTGATGAGAAAATATAATTTCTATTACTATAAATGATGACGTAGAGATGATGCGTGATTTGAAATAGAAGTCTATATAATCACAAACACAAATTATGGGCATATACTTCCTGAGCAAACACAGAATTAGTGAGTTTGTTTGCAGGGCATACCTCACCCAAGTACTTCTGAACAAATTCTGAACCAACAACTCTAATGAAGGCTGCAGTAGTATGATGAGCAACAGCCTTGGCAAGCATCGTTTTTCCAGTGCCAGGTGGACCATAGAGCAAAACACCACGAGGAGGGTCTATTCCAATCTGTTTGTACAGCTCATGATGAGTTAATGGTAACTCAACGGCTTCACGGATTTCCTGCTTTTGAATGTCACAGCCTCCAATGTCCTGGAAACAGGAAAATGAAAGATGAGTCAATTGCTGAACTAGCCTAACTAAGAGGAGGAGAAATGTAAAAAGAACATTTGTTATGCCTCCTGTTCTCTGACACAGAATGTTGAAGACCGGATAGAATTGGAGAAAATTTACAACTGAAAATTGTTTGCCAATTTTCAGTAGGCACAAAAAGTAACAAGACACAGAAAACCAAAACAATAATGCCAAAAACTCCATAAACTCACAGCACATCAATCGCAATCTATCACAAATAAATTTTGGGACTTCAGCCACCTGATAGTCACAATAAGTTAGATGATGGCACCGCCTAGACAGACACTAGATTGCCTTGCATTCAACAACATAAAGGCATATATTCATCGCCACCTAGACATGAGCACCTGGTTGGCTGTATTCGAGCAGGTAAAGGCATATATTAAGCAAGATGGACAA
The DNA here is from genome assembly GCA_028554755.1 of Cordia subcordata. Classification (NCBI taxonomy): domain Eukaryota; kingdom Viridiplantae; phylum Streptophyta; class Magnoliopsida; order Boraginales; family Cordiaceae; genus Cordia; species Cordia subcordata. Next base: position 5,325,911 of record JAPTOF010000004.1, on the reverse strand, counting down.
AAGCAAATAAATCCTTGTCACCTGTTTCTATTTTGCACATCCTGAATTGTTGTATAAGCATGTTGAAATAAAACATAGCCACTATGAGGATATAGAGTAACTTACAGATATTGTTTATTCAAATAGAATTCTTTGGACATTATAATAGGAACTGATCTGAATGTCATGTAATTAAATATTTCGAACTTTATCGAACCCTAAGTGAATAAACAATATTTAAACCCCTAAATGCCCAAATTTCGTAATATAAAACCAATTTGAACAAGAAAAAGTTCAAAAGAAACATAAACGCTCGAAATTTTTTTTAATATAAATCCTAATTGAACAATCAAAAGCTAAAATAAACTAAAAGGCCAAACTTATGAAAATAAAGCCTGATAAACAATCAAAACTGGAAAACCTAACCCCAAAAATTTCAATTTTGCAATATAAGCCTAACTTCAACAATTAAAAATCATAAGCAAACACCCTAAAAGCTAAAATTCTGCAATGAAACTCCTAATTAAACAATGAAAAGCTAAAAAGACCCCTAAAATCTTACTTATTTCCGTACAAACCCTAATCGAACAAGATAGTTTAAATTTTTTTTATATTTTTCAATAGAAACCCTAATTCAACCATCAATAATCCAAAAAAAAACCTGATATACCTAATTTTCCGAAACAAGCCCTAGCTCAACGAACAAAACTTAAAAAGAAAAGCTAAAATTTCAAATTAATCAATAAAACCACAAACTAAACAAAATAAAAATCCCAAGAACTCACATTATACGTGACGTCAGGCTTCTCAGATTGACTAAGCAAAGAAATACTCGAATCGGCCTCAGGAGGCAACACATCCACAAGCGCATTAGAGTGGCGGTGAAGCGCGACAGAAGCCGAGGGCTTGAGCAGCTCGCGATTAATGGTGCTCAAAATCCTGACGTAGTAATTGGAGCCGGTGGTGGAGCCGACGATGGCGTTGTTGGTGTCTATCATCTCCATGAACTGCCCGATGACGAGCGGCACCGATTGGATCCGCTTCACTTCCTCCTGTGCCCGGAGGTGCTCGCGCCGGAGGTTCTTCAGCTCGTCTTTGACGTACTCCTCTTGGATTTCGATGAATTCGAGTTGGCGCTGGAGAGATTTGAGGCGGGCGTAGAGATCATCCTCGGTGGTGCTGTCTGTGGAGTCTGCGAATGGGGTGTCGGGTCGGGTTGCTGGTGGGTTTAGGCTTGGTTTCGGATCCATCACCATTGGAGCTGCCATTGGAGTAAGGGTTAGAGCAATACAAAGTTTCGAAGAAATTGGGGAACAAGAAAAGCAATACAAAAGCAACATATATATATATATATGTATGTATGTATGTATTGTACTCTTTACGACGTCGTACATATGTGGCTTTTTTCGTACACAAGACCGACTCTGTTGGTTTTGGACTTCGGAGGTGAATTTGGGCCGATCTGGGAGGCCCATTAGGGCCCAATACGGGGCTTTAATCCAATGTTTATATCGTTTCCTTTTGATAAATTTTCTTCTATTGAACAACTTATTGACCTTTTATAAATTTTGACACAAAGAATTTTTCATTTGTCGCCTATTATTACTCTGCAGATTTCATATATTTCCAGTTCACTATCAAGTATTAACTTACTTATCAAATTTACTAGCTCAAATTTAGCTAGTATAGTAAAAGTAAAAATCTAGAAAAAACTGAAGTAATTTATTCTAGTACTAGGGGTTTTGATATAAGATAAAATTAAATAATCACCATTCTTGTAACATGACCATTTCTTTCATCAAGGGGATGTGAGTGTGATTTTTGAAGAGAAAGCGAGGTTTTTTTTTTATATATAATTATGATAAAAATGATGGAAATTTGTATATTTTACCCTTTTAACTTTTCCACCCATAAAAATTGTTTTAGTTTTGTGGCCTTAATCAACTTAATATGCATATAGCAACAATTTTTTTGGGTCAATATGGATATAGCAATTAGAGATGTGTTTCTTGTTTAGGGATGTAATTTTAGGAGTAATTGTTTTCATATATAACATATTTGAAAATTGCCATTGGATAGAATAACTGGGTGAGAGTCTCTCTATCTGTTGAACAAAGGAAGAAGGGTTTTGGACTTTTCTTCTTGTTGATTCTCGAAGACATTAATTTGTTGTAAATATCTATTGTTTGTCAAAGTGTAAATATTTGATATGAAATTCATTTTAGGCGTATAAGAGTTTGTACATTGTAACATCTTTCTTATTATCTTTTTTTAGTCATGAAACAGTTTGTATTTTAAAACATTCTTTGTGGACCTAGAGGAAACACCAAATAGACTTTTATGCTTGAAATCTCCAACATGTGCAATTTAGTTTATTCTAAAAAGAAAGTAGAGCATGAGGGATGATTTATGGATTGCGAAATTCTCAAAAACAATAGAAATAAGATAAAGTTCCCATTACATGCTCCATATATAGTGCAACAACTATATGTATAAACGTTGTTGAATTGTTTACATTACCATATATTATTGTTTTATATTAAAAAAATTATAAATTATTTGACCACAGAATAAAATTTTAAACTACTCATTTGACGACCAACTAATTTTCAAATAAAATATACCCTTTACCTATTTAATTTTGGTCCATTCTTGCTTCCCACTAGGTTCACATATTTGGATCCAGAGTTGCCCCACATCAAAATGCTCAAACAACTTTAGAATTATCAAGCAAAAGCAGGAAATTTCTTTCTTTTTTTTTTTTTTGGGACAACAAACAGGAAATTTCTATTGTTCAACTTTTGCCTTCATTCTTTCTATATGAGGCAAGAGGTTGGGCACAAAATTATTCAAGAAAGCATTCAAGACATGACATAGCAGAAGGATATGAGTGGCTAGAATTCAATTTTTGTGAACATTTCTACTATAATCTCATTCAACTAAATGATAATGAAAGACACAAACCAACAAGAAGAAGAAAAAAAAAAAGAGTTGCACACCAAACTGACATAAAAATATTCTTCCACAACAAATCTGAATGATGATCAAAACTCTACACAAACTCACACACACACACACACACACAAGAAAAGCTAATGAATATGATCCCTTTCAATTCTAAGATATAGAGAACCTTCTACGCCTAGGCTTGGTGATATCTACTGCACCATCATCTATGTTACTCGTGTCCTTTGATCCATGCCTGAACGGATTCAATTTTCCCAAAGTCTTGGACACGGATGAGAAGAACGTTTTGCTTTTAACACCACCCGCTTTGCTTCCTGATGTTCCTTGATTCTTCTGCAGATCGTTTATGTACATTTTCATCTTCAGCAGCTCGGTTCGCAGCTCTTCGTTTTCTTTCATCAGGGACACATCTGCCTGCAACTGGTTCCTTGTTGTAAGAGCGTCCGGCTTGTGATGATCATCCACGCCGCTTCTGATCTTCAGCTGGTCATAGTATAGCGCGTGGAGGACTACCTGAACGGGCAGGCGTTTGTTCTGGGAAGCATGGACTCTGGCCTCGTAGGATAGCTTCAGAGGATCCATCACACTGCACACTTTCTCACGCTCAATCTCATCTAAGTTCTGATGAGCCTGCAAATCATTAGCCGCACCAATTAGTATTTGGCCATACAACACGCGATCTGATCTGATAATAATACTATCTATCATATGAGCAATAGTTCACTCATCTAAGTTTTAATGAGCCTGCAATTATTTGCCGCACCAATTAGTATTTGACCATACAACAACGCATTCATGATCTGATAATAATAGTATCAATCATATGAGCAATAGTTAACTCACCTTGAGGTAGATATCAATCGCGCGATAAAGATCATCATCAACCTTCCTGGCTCCTTTGGGTACCAAATTCGCGATCCCATTAAACTTAGAGATGGTAAGCTCAGTGGAAGTAGCAATTTCGGCGAGGTAAGCATCAACGGTTTTGGCAACCCTCTGCATAGCCGTGGAGCAAACTTCTCTAAAATCACCTCCATTAAAGACAGCAACACTCTTCTCTTTCTCCACAAACCCTGCTATGATTCTCCTCACACTCTCGAGATCAAACAACCTCTCACCATCGTATGTAAAAGATATCACCAGCAAATCATCCACCGTTACGTGCTCTAATATCACTGATATTCTCTTCTCCAGCTCGCTCTTGCAGCTAGTGGCTGCTCTCAGGAAAATAGCGGTCCTCAACAGACAACAGAGGAAGTTGATTGGAAAAGCTGCTTTTTCAGAAGGTAAAAGAGCAACAATGGCTTCCAGGAGCTCTCTCTGCTGAATTCTTTCTTCCGAATTGCCCGGATCAGTTGATTTAGTTCCGTTTCCAGAGTGGTCACGCACAAGATCGCGAAGGGACCTCTCAGCATATGTGATGATAGCGCTAGCCAAGGTTAAGGACTTTGCACCACGCAGCTTCATTGAAGCTATGATTTTCTCAAACATGTATATATCCAAGATTGACAGCTCTTCTGTCCACCAATTTGTGGGTGATCGGCTTGGAAAATTCGCCTCAACACATGCCTGATAACAAGAAGTAAGAAAATTGACGTGCTTGACTTACGATAGAAAATTAACTGCAAATTTAAAGTCAAGTTTTAACTACAAGTGCACGAGTAATTGCAGTGTACCTTGGCGCTAACTACATCGACGCATCGCTGGACAATCTCGAGGTCTTCAGCGAGGGGGAGAAGATCCTCACATGACTTTAGGACGACTAGAGCGCCGGAGAAGCTAGTCAAGGCCACTTGTCTGAGGAAATCGTTGGTCCGACCCGCCAGGTTGTTGTCGCAGTATTCATCAGTCATTTCGAGATACTCAGCAGCACAACGGAGGGTTGCTACGTTGTGTACTGTGATCTCAAAGTTAACCCCATAGCAAAACTTTGCAGCCTTTTCGAAGATCTCAGGTCCTCCAGGAATGTCAGAGAGATTGATCCTTGTTAAGTCAGCTTCTTTTGCTTCAAGAATCAGTTTTCTTATGTAGTTGCTCTTTGCAATTAGCATGAACTGTTACAAGTAATATTATATGATTAATGAAATTGAATTTACTTCTCCAAATCAAACAATTTGCATACCGTAGCAACCATGATCTTGATTGTAGATTCGAGGGTCTAGGGTCTAGGGTCTACACGACATACCTTGTGAAGAGAGAATTTGGCTTGGCCTACTTCAACTATAACATCAGTTGGGATGTCTTGAGAGAAAACCCTGTAGCAAGCAATTCAATCCAGAGACAACCATCAAAACAAAGTCAGATACACGTACTACTAGAAAACTATTGATTATTGACGGTAGAATCCATCACTAATCCGTCACTAGTCGCATAAGAAATGTGAATCTTGGGGATAAGCAAGGTCGAGGGCATGTAGAAGAGATACATTACCATTGGCCAGTTCTCTCCATGGCGAGAGAGAGTCTGGGATGTGCCTTGATGGGTGTAGCCATGATGAGGAATTTTTTTTTTTTTTTTTTGCTAGAAAATGGAGAATTTCATGTGGAAAATGAAATCTGTTTAGAGATTAGGCTATATAGCGATAAGAGATTTTAAGTTATCTGGATGTTGCCTTGTGTTCCAGTTACATGGGTTTTCTTTTTCTCGTAGTGTTTTGTAACCCCAATCACATGTTGTTCTTAACTTTTTGATGTAGTTTTCGGTGCATGTGTGTTGTTTTGTCTATTTTTGTAATATGATTTCACTATTGCAACATATGATTCCCGCCGTAAGCTCCAAAGGCAATCGCTTCTTGATTGTAACCATCTTTTGTTATTTTCTCCCTTGTTCATCTTTTTACTGGTAATACTACTTTTAATGATTAAAAGATTCTTTATGCCATAACTCCAGGTTAATTTTTCAAGCCAACCCATAAATTTGCAGAATCTCTGTAGGAAGGTTAATTTGTTAAAAGTCTTTGGGAATGCTTTGATGGTAAAAGTACAAGAGATTACCACTCGTGTATGGGTTCGAGTTGTGTAAATTGCTACCAAGTCGAGTGTCCTGTCTTACTTAGTTCAATAGTTTTTGCACCTAGGGTTTACCAATTGATAATCGAGCTATACGGAATGTCTAGTAACCGAACTCAACTCTGCCAATTGATTTTCTGTTATATCAAAAAAGTTAATTTGTCAAATTTTCCTGGTTTTATAAGTAGTTCTTTTTAGGTTAAGGTTTGGAAGTGTTTTACACAGAAGGTTTTTTAAGCAGCTCTACCTTCGGATCACCAGTTTTATATTTTTTCAGAATTTGTTTTATGGATTTTTTTTGAGATAGCTTTTAGTCAGAATTATAAGTATATATAGATTCAGATCATAATTTCCAAGATGTATTAGACCTCTAAAAATTAAAGTCACACTTGAGTCACATAAGTTAAAATTTAGTCATAATTATAAGCTACTAAAATAATATGATTCTTCGGCAAATATGATTTTCAGAACGTGCTTCTGACGAAAACGATACCAAACTGAGACTAATACAATTAGATTCAGTGAGTTAGCTTGCATCCTATAAATGAGTATCATCAATATTCTTGACCACAACCACCAAAAACATAATAGCAATAAGAATATTTAAAGAGAAAAAGAAACATGAACCTACTTGAAAAAGTTGCAACATAAATACATATTAAATGCTGATGTAGCTGTTCATATGAATGTGTCATCGAATTGTGGACATCATACTAATATACTTTGAGCGTCTAAACTCTATCTTTTCATTTTCTTCTTACAATTATACTCCTGTCACGTACACTCTGAATTTAATTTATGGCAGATTAGGTAATTTTAAGCATTTACAGAGCTTGACTGGTTGTACTTCGACGTAGATAGACGAAACCATAATTGAACATTGATAATCAGTAAAACTCTCACTAAGTGTTTTCTTCCCCCTAGATTTATTCCATGTAACTTCTTGGTCTACATGAATTTGAATTTAATAACATAACAGAAAAAAATCTAATAATGATTAATTTTAAGATAAAATAATCAGCATCGATTATCATTATAGGATTTCTCTCTATGATGTTGTAATACTATTTCTAAGAGCCTGTTCGGCTCTGGCTTTTTTGATACTTAGAGTAGCTTTTTGTTGTTTGGTGCTTATAAGTATCGGAAAAAGCAAAGTCAATTACAGGCTTTAACAACTAAATGTTACGAACCAAATCTAAATTCATAATATTTTGAAAATAAAGTGAGCAATCCCTTGTATTGAAATAACTAGATGAGTACGATCTAGTATTGTAAACTAAATTATTAAAACCATCAGAACATTAAAAAAATATTTTGTTTGAAAAAACGAGGATACAGGCACACATTAAAGCATAACAAAAAATACACGCAAAGAAGACGCAATATTTTAATGTGGTTTAGTCTTTTATCTACTTTCACGATAACTATCTTGATTTTCACATGGACAAAACTTTAATGAAAAATCCTTCCACTTAACTTTCTAGCAAAAGTAAAAAAAATTCTCTTTGATGCTCTTAGGTACTCTCATCAACACCCCCTATTGGGTGTGGCGCCTAAGGCAGTGTGAACCCTAAGGCACACCAATACAAGTTAAAAAACCTGTTATTTATAAAATATTAATCCTAATCTCTTCAGGTGCAAGGATTCTATTTTCACTCTAGCTTGGGCTTTTATTTATTTCTAAATTTGTATAGACTTATACTTTGAATCACAATCTAACATAGTTTTAGTCAATTTTTTTGGTCAATTCAGTCAAAATATATTTATTAAAAATAAACAAAGTATACAATAATAAAATCGAATATAAAAGGAGCATTAATAAGTTTTAAGCTTTTCCTACATACATGCATTTTGGTCAAAAGATGTAGGAATTGAATCGCTACCTGCATAATTTGTTCTCGCAGGACATCATCAATCAATACAGAGTAATGCATTGGTCGGAACCTTTTAAGTCGTTGACGTCTCAGCCACTCAAACAAGTGGTTTACACTTCAACCCAGCTGTCCTACCAGAAAAAAATTCTTGGTTGCCTTTATTCCACATCATCATCTCCTTTAGTTTCTGCATGTCGGTGGACCCCACTTCCCATCCATGACTGTCCCCACTCAAGCCGTATCCATATTCCTTTAGTGGGCCATCCCAGCATCTCAACTCACCAATGACATCTCGACACGTTTCCATCCTTATTCATTTCCTCAACCCAGTGAGAGTAACGGATATCCACTTAATTAAATTATTACTATTAACACGTCTCAACTCATATTTTAAATCAATCAAAAGATCAAATAATATTTGTAATATGAGAATACAAATTTAAATTTGAGATTTTAATCACAAGAAATTGTTTACCTAATTTATAGAAACTTTTATGACAATTTAGTTCTTATTGTAGAAAGATAATATTATATTTAATGATAAATTTTTATTGTATGAAGAAAAATTAAAGTATGTTTTCGGGACAAACAAACTGTTACTCTTAAACGTGTTATTGTCATATTGTTTTTCCTTTTTTGTATATTTGAAAACGTAGTTCTTATTCATATCGCAAAAGATTTGAGTATAAAGCCACAAAGGTCATCACGAGAGATCGACCGTACAACATGTAGCCAGAGTTTGCAGTTTTGCACAACTCATTTTCTGTTTTATTGTCTAGTTTGTTTCTTTTCTTTCTTTCATTTACTTTTTTTCTTTTTTTCTTTTTTTCTTTTTTCTTGTGTGTGTGTGTATGTGTGTGTTGATGGGTTTTAAAGTCTATAGTGTGGCCATACTTGAAAGCAATGCATCATATGGATAACAATCAGCAAATTAAAATGTTGTTTTGACCAAAAAGAAAAGATTAAATGTTGCATTTGCATTTGGTAATTTTTTTTTTTCCCCAGAGTAATTTAAATGAGTGGATGGAATTCATTTTGTAGATATCTTTTTTCATTTGTTAGACCACTTTGGATCCCAAAAATTTACGAAGAAAAATTACCATGCAATTGGGCACGTAATGTCCTTGGCCCGCTTTTAGTGATGTTGTGTTGCAGAAAGACTAACACCTTGTTGCGGTTGCCGGTTGGCTAATCTGATCTAATCTCTATTTTCTTGCGATGAAGAATCTTTTCAAAATAAATAAATAAATAAATAACTAAAAAGGTTAATCAATCAAAATTTCTTTCAGAGGAAGTAAGAATTCATCAAAATTGATACCTTTGCCTATATCTATCATTTATTACAATTGCTGATATGATAAGCAGGTTTGACTTTTTCTTTAAGGGGAGAGTTTTGTACGTGAAGCATGATTTTTTCACCTCAGATATTAAAAGTTCCATGAGTTTGATATTTGCTTGTGATTTTATCCGTGGTTCACTTTCCCTTTTTTGAACCAAAAAGCATTACGTTTATGCTTGTTTGCCAGTTAGAATATTGCTAAGCAGATGCTAATCAATGCCTCCTGATAATCCATAGGAGTCATTTGGTGTTTGTGTGGGACACATCCTCGTATTCGAAATTTTATGGTAATGAATTATAAATAAAATAATATGAATAATTTACTATAATATTATAAGAAAATCTTTACTTGAGAGAATCGGGCTTATTGCTTCCTTAGTTACTTCTCCCATTTTTTGGCTATATCTGCTTATTTAGCAGGAGATGCATGGATAAAGAATGGTTGGGGACCTTATTATTGAGAAAAACCTAGGAAAGACACAGAAAATGTGGGGATTATTAATTAATCCTTTTGGATGGAATGATAGAGACATGTCAATCAAAGATTTTGGCTTGTGGGCATAATTCACAAAAGTCTATTTGCGTAAACTTGAACAAGTCGTGAAATTTTAGCTTGGTCCCCTCTTTAGGCCGTGGTCCTTGAAGCTCGCAGCTGGTGGTTGTAGTTCAATTGAAATCGTTCTTACTTGTAAAACCAGTTAGATACAGGATAGACATAGCTTTCAAACCTCGACAATTTGACAACCTACTCGACTCAACCCCTAGTAAGCCAACTCTAAACTTCCTTCTTTCTCTTTCTTTTCGTTTTTGAGAGTTTGCCTGGGATAGTTACAATTTATGAAGATATTTTGATGAGGGTTAGTTGCAAGTTATGAAGATATTTTAATGAGCGGTTTAAACTTTCTCCTCGTTCTCTTCTCGGTAATGCATTTCAAAGGCCGGTCTAGTCAGAATCGGCCCAGGGAATTTGCAGACCCACCCTACTTCAGCAGCCGGGTGTGATCCGAGTTCACCTCTTAGAAAGTGAGCCCAACATAGTAGTACAGCCCACTGGGACCGGCCAATGTAGGCCTGTCATAAGGACAGTGCATTTCTTCAATTCTTGATCTACTTTTAACCAGCCTCAGTAGAGTATATGCAGTAATGCAAATGTAACTCAAGATGTTATCAGCTCAATTTGAAAGTGGAATAGATAAAATGAAGAAATAAAAGATTTACCTATCTGATAAAAAGATCTATTTTACATAACTTTCATGCAGTACATGGTTAACCATGGTAGACACAGCTGCTCTAATATACAAATCAAGATCAGTCTAGGTAAAAGTACTACATCACAAGATAGTTTCATCTAGGGCTGTGCATTATTCGGGGAAACCCGATTACCGACCCGAAATTTCGGGTTCGGGGAAATCGAGTTTGGGGAAATGGGGAATGGGAAAAAATTATCGGGGATGGGGAAAAATATTGGGGAATCGGGTTGGGAAACTGTATTATTTTTTTTATTTGAAGAATCCCCAAAAACCTGAACTACTTATATATATACTATATATATATATATATAATACATATTATATATTATATTTGATTTTTTAATAAATATATTTAATGCATATTATATATTATATTTGGTTTTTTATTTCTTAGACATATCAAAGTGAGCATTGAACTAACAAAAAAAAATAACTAAGATTTGAAGGTTCATGAAGTAACGGAGAATGAAGATGAATGGTTATCGGCAACTTGTGAAATAATGTTTTTCATTTATGCTTTGGACTTTTATTTATACTATGGTTGACTGATTATGACTTTTGAGAGCATGGTTTATGTACTTTATTTACGTTGTGGTTTGAAACCATGGTTTATATACTTTATTTATGTTGTGGTTTGAAGCTATCGTCTATATAGTTAATTATGATGGCATATTTTCGGAGATTCTCCAATCCCCGTTCATTTTTCCCCATTCCCCAATTCCCCAAAATGTATTCCCCATTGGTGAATTGGGGCGGGGAACGGAACACAAGTCCTTCCCCAAATATTATTTCGAGAAAAAAAAAATTATGTTGATTGGGACGGAAAATCTCCAATGAACACCCCTGCAACCACTAAGAGCAATTAGTTTTGGAGTGTTTTTAACACTATTTTGTTAGCCAAGATGGAGGTCTAGGGGTGTTCATGGGAGATTTTCCGTCCCAATCAACATACCTAATATGGCATTTACCAGAACTGTATGGCATGATTTGAAGATCTAGAACCGTATGGCATGATTTGAAGATGTCACTTCTTGTATCACAAAAATACTAACACTGGTACAGAATTACTTTCCTCGGGTCCTCTGTAATCTGGCTGAAGCCCTCACAGGCTTCTCTTTCTTATCATTTGTTGAATCTTTAGATTGAGAGTCATTTGTCTTCTTACGCTTTCTCACCCCTGTTGCTGTTTCTTCAGCATCACTGCCCACTCTCTTTGGAGGGGGCGTATCATCATCGTCTTGACTTGAACAATGAGAAGTTCCTTGAGTCCTCTGTAATCTGGCTGAAGCCCTCATGGGCTTCTCTTTCTTCGAGTTTGTTGAATCTTTAGATTGAGAGTCGTTTGTCTTCGTACGCCTTTCCACCTCCGTTGCTGTTTCTGCAGCATCACTCCGCAGTCTCTTTGAAGGAGGCTTGTCATCATCGTCCTGACTTGAACAATGAGAAGCTCTAACCGTGTAAACCTGCACCAATACCATATCAATATCATACATGTTGACAGCTTCATATTCAGAGCCTTGATACAAATTTAGGCACTGATACAAAATTTAAGCTTTGATGTAATTCATACCGGTGACTATATTTTGTAACAGGGCACATTTCTACAGGAATTTTGCAAAAATTCACCTTGAATCTTGTTGGCTCAATCAATTCAAACACTAAAGCATCACCATCATCTAGTTTGTGATCCAGTGCGAATGCTCTCCATCCGCCACTTAGTCCAGTTCTCTTGCTGATGTAAACAGCTTCATATTCTGAACCTTCCTCATCCTCTAGTACCATATCAACAGTAGACTTTGGAAGATGGTCTTCACAAAACCAATTGGGAAGCCCCTTGTTGCGAGAGCAAAATAAGTAAACAATACCGAAGAAATGTCACAGTAGTCTTGATTTATCTATGCATTTTAGTCCATGTTAAACAATTTCGATATGCAAGGCTTCAGCGCTTATGAAGCTATTCCAACTCACCAACCAGAAACAACTGTAAACATGCGACCGAAGCATTGATTTGACAAATGAGGGGTTTCCAGATTGTAGATGGCTTTGGAGCTTCTCTGCACAATCCAAGGCTCGCGCTCTTTCCTCGTACGAAGCAGTTTTGACCTCTTCAAGTGGCCTTGCAAGGTAACTGGTAACCCAACAACAAATATATTAGTTGCATTTTGCATTTAATTGCAGTATAATTCAATCTGGAAATTTTACCTTGCCCATGAAGAACTCAAGTTTGATCTTTTCCTGAAACGTGGAAGCTCTACATCAATCTGTGAACAGGTTTGAATACATAATTCGTATGAGATACATCTAAAGCGCAAGAAACATGAGTTCTTCTGTTTCTTTGATCACTACACTTATAAAGCCATATGAGATATGGTGCAATATCAAGCTTCTAAGTTACTGCCTCTCATCTACCCCCTCTTTTTCTTTTCCTTTTTACATTTCACTTTCAAGTGTGTCAAGTTGGCAGGATGAATGATGCCAATTACTTACATCATCGCGGTATGAAGGGACCGGATTCCTAGCACGCGAAGAGCGCCTCGGCTCTGCCATGTAAGCCTCGCACGCTTTTGGTCTGGCACGGCGCTCCTAATTAGTAACACAAATAACGGCACATGTATGAGGTAAGATATATAAGAGAGTCTTGTACAATGGAAAGACAGTAGACACTAGTGTTTCACCTTTGTTTTCTTCTCGGACTTTGTAAGATCACTAAGGCTTTTCGAAATATTCATTATCCCCAAATCCTTCAAGAAGAGAAGATTAAAAACAAGGAACAAACCAAAAGGGCAAATTTTGAAAATCGAAAGCATATCTATGAATAGGACCAACTCAGTATCAACTACACAATTTGTCTTGGCTGTACAATCTAACTCAGCTCCAATGATTATACATTCATGAAAATTGTGTTTTTCCAACAATAACTATCCTCAATGATGAAGCTTATTACCTCAAATCTTTTTTTTTCTTTTTTCTTTTTTTGGTTTTCGAGAACCCTCTTATTACCTCAATTCTTTTTTGGTTTTCAAGAACCCTTTGCTTTCGAGCTTCTTCATAATCGGTGTTGCTTTTGTCATTCGCCATTGGCTATCCAGTAGAAACCCCTGAATCAGAAAGTGTAAAATGGTCATTGGTCTGCACCAACAAGTTAGCCAGCTCAAACACTTAAATCAAATATGTAAAATAAGAAATAGATGTATTTTTTTTTTTTTAATCTATGACAAATGGTACTAAATTTATCACCCAAAGTGAAGGGAATTCATTTTCATAGCTCACAAAAAAATGCTGAGCTAGAACTTAATCCAGTGACTTCATTTTCATTCAAGACTATATTTATCAACATTTACCAGCTGATTCAACATCTTGCTAACTGATTAATGCATTGCAGTGGCAAAAAGAATTTCCAACTATTCATTCAACCGAATGGTAAAAAATAAATCCACCATGGCGTTATTACAATAAGACGATGCTGATAATATTAGTAAGAAAGAAACAAAAAAGAAATCTTTCTGTTTACCCTTTTTTCCTTTTTTTGGTTCTATATTCTTTAAATTCCAACAAGAAATGAAGTTGAACGTGTCTCATTATGTTTTTTTTTTAATTTATTTTTAAAAAGAAAAAGAAATAAACACAAACGGAAACATGTAAAGAGTAATACTAAACACTGTTAAATCCCAGCAAACACGCCTGAGATGGTAAAAGGCGAGCAAAGAGAGGGGAGATAGAAGCAAGCAGACAAAGAGTCGACCGTTTGATGGGAAGCTGGAAAAGAAGAGAAAGAGCGCCTCTTTTTTGAATTTCAAAAGGTGTTGAGCTTTTTGGGACTCGTGTAGTGACATGGACCCATTTCTTCCTTGTAATAAAAAGTATTTATAAAAGGATGTTTGAAAAAAAATAAATAAATCCAAGACCAAAAAAAGGAATAAAGAAAAAAAAAAACTCTAAAATGCTCCCTGTAATGGCTCCTTGGCCGCTTTAGAGAATCAGAGTGTTTAATTTCTTTCCAACAGTAAGAATGTTAATGGTAGCTCGTCCCGTCCTTCAGGGTTACCGGCAGGGTAGAGGCGGAATTTTTGCCAAAAAAGCTCTTGGGGCGGGGCAAGGTTTTTTATTTGTGCACTGGTGCCGGGACGGGATCTCATCCCAGTATATATATATATATATATATTATGTTTAATAATTATGTTGTAAGATTTCCTTTAGTCTAGATAGCTTACTTTACCCCTTATGAGGTGTAAGTTCAAAATTTTGGACCCTTTTTCCTTTTCTCTTTCAATAGTTTTTTTTTTTTAATGGCTCCTTAGTCAATATTTTTTTCTTTTCAATTCTTTTTTCAATTGTTTTAATTATTTTAAGTCGTGTATTATTTACTATAGGTTCCAAATATTAATATTTTTACAAATTTGTATATCTTTAAGAAAAATTACAAATTTAAATATTTAATCTTAAATTCTTCAAAATTTATATAAATAGGTATTGTTTTTAAGCATTAATTAGTTGATAATCAATGTTTTAAAATAAAAGATAAAAAATAATAAAAATACAAGTAGGGATTGCATTACATTTGTTTTAATCTAATTAACAAATAAGAATTTCACTTAACAGGTAGGGACTTAACAGATAGGGGTTTCATTTAACAGGTAAGGGTTTCATTTAACAGGTAGGGACTTAACATGTAAGAGTTACACTTCGATGCTACCGACTCTTAGACTTTTGTTGACAGGTGTTCTGTAGGTAGAGTTGGTGTGAAAAACACCGGTAGGGACGAGAATGATAGTTGAGAGGAAACCCTAGTACAGGTATAATGGTAGGGTAAAAACAGGTAAAAAAATGACAAATGCAAAATAAGAGTTTGTGAACCTCACTCTTGCCCTGCTCTGTTGACATCCCTATTCAACAGCCTCCCTTTTAAAAATTTTTCAAAATTGAGAATTTAAGGCCAAATCTAACATTCCGATATTGTTATTTTCTCTACCTATAGGAGAAAGGGATTGAACCCTCTGTAATTTTTTATTCTCTCCAATATATAAGGCAAATGATATCAACCATTAGTACAAACATGTCCTAACATATGTTTCTGTTTGTGTTTATTCCTTTGACGTCTGATACTACCTCGTCTCTGCTTATTCGTATGTACTTCTGCGCACATTCTTTGCAAACAAGCTCTATAAAAATGTTTCTGTTCCTATATATGTATTAAATTCTCTAAAACTAAGAATAAATAAGAATGACCTGAAAATAGCGCAAAATATATTTTACAATAACAGAGACCCGCAATGGGCAGACATCCAAGTTAAGACTAGCCTAATCAAACCGGTAATGCTGCGTGCAACCTTAATACGATATTCCCCCTCAAACATTTCGGCATTTAGTTTTTAGTAACCCACCTCAAAATTTTAAAAAAAAAAAGCTAGGAAATACTTCGAGACCCATGGATCAACATCAAAATTAACTATCAAACTTGGCCATCTCAAAAGTATCTGAGTTGAAACGATACAGAGAAACTAATCGGCTCAAATTAGCAGCCAAAAAAATGTAAACGTATTGCCGACTGCAACTGCAGTGTATATAATATTGTTCAACTTATTTGTGTATGCAAAGCTCGAAAGCAAAGGGTTCTTGACGACTACGAAGACCCACACAACTCCTAGTATCTGTGCGCCAGCTTTTCCTTTTCCATGTAGTTCATTGCGTACCTGGATGATATTACGAAAGGCAAAACCAGTAAGTTGACAGCCACAAAGTCTACTTTGCAAACTGCTATGCACAATAAGAGAACTACTAACGGCACCAAAAGTTATTTATTCCCGAATCAAGAGAATGATGGTTTTCCGACTATCCGTACTATCCCAACTGGAGAAAGAGGACTTTTAACAACATCAAACTCCTGATAAAAATCCTTCGTTTAGGTTTCTTCCTCCAGAAGTATCAGCAGATCAATAAATCTACAAGATATTTCAGCTAGTAAGCACAGGAAAAGGAAAGGAGCCTTTGTTCCTCATCCCAGTGCACCCTAAATTTGAAACAATATGATAGACATTTTAATTCTTCTTTTTCCTAATTTCTTTGGTAAGCATAAAAAGAAATTGTGTCATAGTCTGGTCTGAGAAAACATCTTGCTGAGATAGGCACATGACTGTGGATCACTGTTTGCCAACTAATTCAATGTTAGGATCCACCACTATAATAAAATAGCAAACACCAAGCGGTGGATTTGACTCCAAATTAATTGGCAGGGCGACAATTAATAGCTACATGCCACGTCAGTGGATGATTTGGTGAGTGACATAATCGACCGAATATTTTCTCCTCATGTCCAAGCTTCTAAAAACATTGAAAGCACAGATTTTTGGGCGGAATTGTAAATTTAAATATGTTGCATACATGCTAAAAGAACTATAGAAAATTAACGGCAGTGGGTATAGACAGACAAATCAATTATCAAATGCAACTTATTAGCTGATCACTATACGTTGTTTTGCATAATATTACTTATCCAGTAGACGAGAAGAAACATAGGCATTTAACTTAGCTAAAACAGCTAATTGTTAGTACTGCATGTCTTCAGGTTAGAGCTCTAATGCTCCCTTTGACGGTGAAAAATCTAGCATCAAACCCTATTTTCGAACAATTCCAATTAATGTTCAGTCACTTTATTGCATCTTTCTCACAGGTGCAAAGATCATGCACATATTTCCTTGATTTGGTGAGCAAAAAAGTGCATGAAAAAATGAGCAAGGCATAAGAGAAACTTTGAAATCTACAAATTAGTCCACATCATTTTAGGTAAAGGTCTAATGAAATTAGGAATAAGATTGCAGTAGAGCAAACCCAAGCGAATAATAAAAATCAAACATTTACACGAAATACATGAAATACATCCAATCTTTCTTGCAGCTGAGGTAAGAGACACAAGCAAGTATACGAGCGAAAATGAAAATTCCGCGAAAGAGAACCAAAGTTTAGTACTCCACAACCAACAGCAAACCAACACTGAAGTTCTATAAAGATGATATATGCTGTTCAATTTCAAATGAACCCATTTAACTTGCCAGATTAACTCAGAACCACGGAAAACCATTTGAAATTTACGCAAAAATTGAGCATATGAAATAACTCATTTCGAGCTTGAAACTGTAGAATAATGTCACCTAGTTGCATCAAACAGAATGATCCCCGCAACATATAATTCATAAAGAGATCCCTTTCATGAATGCCACCAAGCATTTCACGCAATGACGGAACCAACCCAAAACTAATAGTGTATAACAGTATAAGTAATTTAAAAAAAATAATTTTTTTCACAATTAATTATGGTCAAAAAATCAAAACCAATGAGTTCAAACATACATCAACAATTCTAATGCATAACATCAACAATCATAACACCAATCACTGTGCTTGATGCAGAACAGATGTAGGGCCTGTTCGGATTGCATTTTTTCTTTTAAGGAAAAAGCACTTTTTTTTTTCCAGAAAACATTCTTTTTGCAATAAACATTTGGCTATGCTTTCAGAGACAACTGAAACTCTAAGAAAAAGCTCAAATACAACCTTCCTTTCAAAAGCCATAATTTTCAGCTTCTCCAAAAGCACTTTTCTTACGGTTAGAAAAGTGCTTTTAGTAAAAGCCAATCCAAACTACCCTGTAATCCTACTCTCGCAAAACATTTCCAAGTTTATCCCCGAGTAATCCACATATTCACAAATCGAGCCACTGATCTGATAAAAAAAGACACACACACACACACACACACACGAATATAGACAAAAGAGGAGCGTACGAGTAGGTGCCGACGACGGGGCCGAGGAGGAGGGCGGCGTTGAGCCAATTCTCGGAGATTTTGTGGTGGATTTTGCCGGGAAGATCATTCCAGAGACCACTCATCACCTTCTGCTGGAACGGCGATAGGGCGTAAACCACCGCCTTCATCCTCACTGGTTGCTTCCCCATGATTTTCTTCCTCTTCTTCTCACCTTGAATTAGGGTTTCAGATTTGCGATTATGCACACGAATGTGATAATATTCCTATCGAACCTCTTGTTGAAGGATGAACAAAGTCTTTCCGAGATTTCTTTTGGGCCGTTGAGCTGGTAAAGGCCCCATGCATTCTCATCTGGGCTTATTATTAACATTTGTTCGGGTTGTTTGGAGAAAATGGGCTTTGAGTGGGCTCCTCAGTCATCATTTAATATATATATTTAATATATATATATATATATATACATATATTTTAACGTTATTTGTTAACACATTTAAACTAGAAGCATTTTCTAATACCACATCTATACAGTTACTTATATATTAAAGCAAAACCAGAGGCACAAAGACTTTCCTTCTTTTTTACAGCCAATTAAATCTGGCCATGTGTCAACTTCCTTCTCTTACTACACTATAAGCCTGTTTGGATTGACTTTTTTCAGGAAAAAGTACTTTTTTTTCTTGAAAAAGTTACATTAAATTTGCAATAACTATTTGATTTGGCTTTCAAAAAAGCTGAAACTCTGAAAAAAGCTCAAATATAACTTTTTTTAGAAGCCAGAATTTTCAGCTTCTAACAAAAAACTGTTTTTCAAAAGCTGTAAAAAAAAACGCTTTTAAAAAAAGCTAATCCAAACAAACCCTATGTCATGTCAAATGCATTATTTTTTTTTCCAAGGCTTTTTGTTGGTCCAATTCATTTTTCTCTTCTAAATATTGCATAATGTTCTAAACGCCATTTGCTTTTGACAAATATTAATGTATTGCCAAAAAAAAAACTTTAAAATTTTAAAGTCACGATAGTTGCACCTACCATTTAACCAAATGTTACACACGTGCAATGGTTGGAAAAAGGATATATTAACACAATTGTTCTTTCGTATAATGGTTTAACTTACTTTTTATTCCTTAAAAAAACAACGATCCCTCTTCAATTGAAAAAATATACCTTCAGTAAGTAAAAAATTTAATTGTTTAATAAAATTGATTGACCTTCAATTTGTATAAAATATAAAATAAAAATATGATGCATGAGATTTAGACTAGTGTACTAAATAGTAACTCCAAACATCATATTTGCTTCTCTTCAAAATTTCTAAAGTACCATATTTTGCCACGTGACATGTATAATAAAGTATTCTAAACAAAAACATGCTTCCCTTGCAAGCTTCCAATAACAACTTTTTTTTTTCTTTTGAAAAAAATTCCTTTTAATTAACAACTTTTTTTAATTAAAAAACTTTTTCTCTACATTCGAATAAAATATTTTCTATTCAAAGCTTTTCATGCCACTTCTTTCTCCAATACACCTTATCTTATAATTGATTATAATCAAGATATTAATAAAATTAGGCTATTTCAAAACTGATTCATGCAATATATTACTTATATAAATTGATAATATTAATTTTATATCAAAATCCATGAGTTGCATAGGTGACATGCTAATTTTATTTGCCATCTTTCTCCTCGGTAGTTACAACTATGCTCATTCCCATTGTGATCTCTAGTAAAGAAGGAAGAATCAATGTCCCATGATTATGGGTTCCCCTTGACAGAGAGAAAAATGCATTGAGTGCTAAAATTCACACTATTATTCTTTTACAAATTATGATAATTAAATTTTATAAATGGGGTATCCACAAGAGTTTAATATTTCAAATATTTAACCAATTGAATTAGAGTAAAAGCCAAGATACAATCTAATTAATCACGAAAAAATTAGAAGAAAACAAGTCATAATTATGAGAATACAACATATAAGACATGGATATGCCTCTATCCTAACATGCACATATAATGGACCAGGAAGAAAATAAGTGGTTTTGGATATCATGTGTAGCTTATACTTACATTTGCTCAGTGCTAGGGTTCTTAATTGGATTTGTCACTAATCTTTACCAATTTAAGAATGACCCAACCCACACATGGGCATTAGCTATAGGTTTTGGGAGCATTTTGTTGGCATGGCCCTTATTAGCATATCTTGCATACTTGTGCTGCTAACGCAAGAAAAATACAAGTCAATCAGCTTTGGTTGTGCCTGTGGATCATTCATAATGACTAATCCCAATGACCTAAGGCATAGAAATTTTTTTATGGTTGTTTGTTTTTTTTTTTGGGGCAAAGTAGCAGGATAGGCCAAAATACCAATTGAAACAAGTTCAATTGAAAGTTATAATTTGATTAATCTATCATTATAAATGGTACTAAAAAATATATAGTAACAAGCATATAAAGCGAGATTGATTCATTATTTGTAATATTTATTCATCCTCTGATTTCAATCAACTGACTCATTGAGTGACTCTTGGATAAATTAATATTAAGAAGTGAGCCGTCTCTCCTGTTTTGAATAGAGGTTTGGCCATTTTAATTAAAACAATACTATAAAGAAATAGCTTTTACAATGGACATGGGTGGTTGATATTGCATCATGTGCTTAGTCTTGGTATTGCCGCGTAGTCTTGGTGCAAAAGTGAAGACACTCCCGGACAATTAACCGAGGAACGATGTCAATGTAATTGATGAGACTTATGAGTAAATTAAATACAGCAAAACGACATGAATAGTGGTTGAGAGGTCAACCCAACCGATTGAACCTTGACAAGTAGCAAAAATGTTAACTCGGGTCACCCGGGGAGATACTTTACTTGAAAATTTCACCCTTATCAGCAATGATTCTGATCCGGGTAAGATGGAACCCCGCTTACAAATGATTTAATTACAAATGATTTTATAGTATATAATTATTTTAATAACTATTTAGTAAGATGCAAAAACTCTATAATTTTAATATATCCAATCACCAATCACATATGTCGCTCTCCGTGCATCGCATGGGTGTCATACTAATAAATAAATAAATATATATATATATATATATATATATAACAATTTATGTAGAAGCTTGTATGCCAGGGTTGAATTAGGACCCATAGTAGTGTGGTTAGTGAAGGCAAGTTTATGTATAAATTTTTTATATATATTAAAAATTAATTATAAAAATATATAACAATAATTTAGTAATGATTCATTGATACACAAAAGAGACAAGTAAATAACTATAATAGTTGTAAATAGATTAAGTACATTTTGTAATTGTCCTCAAGGTGATTTTTATAGTTTAAAATAATTGAATATTTAGTTTGCGTCAATGTTATTAAACATAAGTGACCAAAAAATTACTTATGTGCTATTTATAATGATATAATTGCTCCTTTCTCATTACTGATAAAAGCCATTCGAAATTAAAGGTGTTAATTCCATCTTCTGAATACAATCACTTTTCTGACCCTCCGAGCAGTTCCCTTTAACTTGGTTGGATGATGTTAAAATTTTGCTATGTCATTAGGATTTCAAGTTCTTCTGAGAAGCTAATAATTTTGATAATTGGCCTGCTAATTTTAACTTGATACAATCTTCTGACAAATTTTACCTGAAGAGTTTAGGGTTTATAACCACCCTAAATCACGTCGCGCTCAAGCAGGGAAGGACAAAAATAAGGTTGTGGCATTACCAAGATTTGGTCCTTTCAACTGATGTGGAGTTATTAGTTTTTGGATATATGCCTCTTTCTAACCACCTAGCAAGTCAAGAGTTCCTAGGTTGTATTACACCGAAAGAACGGATAAGAAGGAGTTGATTCTTTTAACTGTTTTTATTGTCTTGCTCATTGCGACTGCTGTTGTAAATATCAGAGATTATTATATGAGATACATACTAGACACAGACCATCCATTAACGTTAAGTCTTATTTTTTTGTTGCGTTTTACTCGCATATACCCTCGTTGCTTTGATCGCGCGGTTCAGCGTAGGCAAGAAAAAAAGTGGACATGAATCGGCCGAGGGTATTAAAGCTGATGATGCGGATGAGGCGTAGCGCGTCGCGACAAATCCAGTGTGCCCGTGGCTCGTTTGGTATGGCGAAACGAATTAGAAAAGCAAAGAACAGTCATTCAAAGTAGGATGTTCATGAAGAAATAATAGCTTTCACGTTACACTACAATCATCTTACAGAACAAATTTATCGTCGTCTTTTGTATAAATAATGTTAAAGAGTCCTAAACTAGAATACTAGTTCGTTGATTTGGTATAGATATATTATGCGTAATAATAAATTTTATACAATAAGAACATAGACTAAAATACTTTTAATTAAATAATACTACAAACGGATAATAGCTTTCACGTTACACTGCAATCATCTAAAAGAAATTTCTCATCTTTTTTATGCAATGATGTTGAAGAGTCCTAAAATGAATCGCAAAGACACAAGCATTCTTAACAAAACGTAACGTCCTATATATGAATTCTTACGCATGTAGTTCTCTAAAGTGTATCGTACTCTCTGTGGTACAAAAATGTTTCCTCATTATTTCCCTATGATTAATAAAAATAATTAATCATATCTCTCTCCTTCGTTTAGAAAATCATTATTTTCAACATATCCTTAACTATAAATAAGCACACATCCTCCTTGTGGTTGTCCTCCAAATATGCACCACCCTTGCCGTCTTTTAAAAATACATCAGACCATCTTATAAAAACATAAGTCAATTTGTTATTTTATTTAAGAAACTATTAAAAATGACATTTTCACACTTACACGGAAGGTAATCATATTATGAGGGGTTTTATGATTCTCAAGGAGAGACTGATGCAGTTTTTTTAATGACCAAAGGTCCATACAATTTATCCTATAATTGATGATTTATAGAGAAATCTGCAATATCAACATGATTATTTACTCTTATTTTGTCAGTGCCAGCAAGATTATTTACTTTTATTTTTGTTAGTGTCAAGTACGATATTATTTACAAATGGTTAAGGTAGCTTATAGATTGTCTGGTTTGTACTTGAGGAAGGATATTGAACTAAGGGACTTTTTGAATTGATTAAGGTATATTTTTTATAACAGGTATTTCAATTAGTTTTTAATAAAAAAATAAACTCTAAAAAAAAATAAGGGATGGCTCAAGTGTAAGGTCATGGGTTTAAATCGTATGGATTGGGGGTTTAACTTAAAAAAAAGTTTAAATTTAATTTTTTTAAAAATCAAAAATTTTAATTTCTTAAAAAAATAACTTTTAATATTTTTTTTAAAAAGCCAATCTAAACGAATTCTAATACAGTTCAAATCCATAATTATCTCAACGTTTTGATATATATATATATAGATTTGAAATCCACATTTTATTGAAGTATGGGAATCCAGCTGTGATTTCTAACGTTTGAAAGGGATAATCTATGCACCTTGGCTATGTGCGTATGTATTACCTTGACTCAAAAAATATTGCACAGTACCAAAATTCGACACCAATGCTTGCTTAGAAATGGTGATGATTAAACTTTATAAATGATATATCAGTTAAATTTTTGTTTTTCAAATTATCGAAATAAATATCAGAAAACATGAATAGAAAAAGTAGAAGACATAAATATATAGAATTGAGAGGATTTATGTTTTATTGTTCTGAATTGTGCTAAATTATATGCTGCATTACGATTTACATAGAAGTTTGGGAGCGTTAGGACCCTGTGGTAGTGAGCACAATTACGTATAATTCTTTTTTTATATACAAATTAAAAATTAATTATAAAGATATAAAACAGTAAAATGGTAATGACACATGTAAAAGTTTATATGTTATAAAAAAGGGTCCATATTTAATTATGCAAGTTGTTATTATGTCCTTCAATGAAAAATTAATTGCAAAGATATAAAACAGTAATATGGTAATGACACATGTAAAAGTTTATATGTTATAAAAAAGAGTCCATATTTAATTATGCAAGTTGTTATTATGTCCTTCAAATCTTTTTGTCTAAAAGAAATTGCCTCCATCAAAATCATTCCTTAAAATAATAAATTTATTTTCCAAAACGCATTAAGCATTACTTTTTGTCAATAGAAAAATATTCCTTAAACCAAATTTTTTAACCTAGTGAGCATCTAAACTCCCGTATATGTTTCCTCTATTATTTTTTTCTCCATATGAAATTATTTTCTAATTTCATTTTTCTAATTTAAATATTTTTATTTAATTACTGCAATTTTATAATAAAAGAAAAATTAGTATTAAAAAACTTATTGAAAAGTGTAGTTTACAAAAATTTTTATTTTATCTTTGCATAGAGTGTAAAAATTAGACATCAACGAGATACATATATATATATATATATATATATATATATGTTAAAGCATGATTTTTTTCACATGAATTGCATGGTCATACTCTAGTTAATATATAAAAGAGACAAATAAATAGCCAAAATTATTCTCAATGTGGCATAAATTAAATAGGTAAAAAGAACACTACTTTATAATATTCAATGTAATTTACCATGTACGCCTAATAGGTAAAAATTTTAGTTTAGGAAACAATTCTTTTGATCCATACTCAATGTATTTCGGAAAAGAGATTAATCAGTTTGGAAATTACTTCGATGAAGGAAACTTTTTTGTTTCTTTTTTTAAGTGAGAAAAAGTTGACGTACATGATCACACATGACATATTAAAACAGGTATGAATTCTTTTTCATAATATATATAAATTAAAATAAAAAAGCAATAAACTTTTTAAAGAGTCACTCTGAAAAACACGTGAGGCCACCAACGTCCATATAAGTTGGCTAGTAATGACAATTAATTAATATTGATCGACGCGTGCTAATTGATTCTATGAATAAGGAAATATTTTTAATCAAGTCTACAATTAATACGCAATCACATCCACATACAATTAAACAACCTTTGCTACAAACTAAAATGTAACGTATATGCCCCCAGGGGCATAGGTGAGTTGGTAAGTGGCCAGGTGATTAGGGTGGAGACACCCTGACAACGCGGGATCGAGTCCGTGTGGCGGCAGTACTCCGCTGAAATATTGCGGGGGCTGTTGCTGGATTTCCACGCCCGTTGGTCCTCTCCCTGGTCGGGCTGCCACTCACGCACATCCCTCGATTTACCTCCCGCCTGGTTAAGGGGCCTCTGGCCAGGTGGAAAAGGGGTTCTCCTTTGGTTAACCCTTTTAAAAAATGTAACGTATATGTGTGTGTGTATATACAGCAAGTCAATGAAGCCTAGGTTAGATTACACTGAAAGAATGAAAGAAGTGCATAAGGAAATTTTGTGGACTGCATCTTTTTGTATTCTCTTCTCCATCGCGTTTTTCATTGTATATGGCATGGAGTTTCATAATATAACACTCAATCTCACATTGGTTATGTATAAGATTCGTGTGTACTTTACAATAACTTGAGTTCACTACTACTGTCATTACTGCCTTAAGCATTTTTGGTTAGTTGGTTAGGTTCAAGTGTGGTGGAATACCAGTAGTTGGGCCTTAGTCATTATAGGTAGTATCAGAGCAAGCTCTGAGTGGATTCTACATCATCTGGGGTTTTGGACTATGGTTGTATTCTGTTTATGTTTGGGCCGTGAAGAAAATGTCGCGTGTTTAAAGAGGAAGCCTATAACGTCCCATCCCACATCGGTTCTATATGAGATTTGTATATAGTTTATAATAATTTAGGTCCACTACTACTATTATCACTAACTTAAGCATTTTTATCTAGTTGATTAAGCTCTGTAATTTATGATGACTTGGGCTCACAACTACTGTCATCATCGACTTAAGCATTTTTAGCCAGTTGATTAAATTCAAATGGAGCCATAGATTAATAATTAAGTTTGGGTCATTACACATAAATCCAAACAAGACCCAAACCATCCGCAAAATTTATTTATCATTGTTGGGTGCGTTGCGTGGGCAATTCTTTTTATTCTCTTCGTTGTACGGCTCGTGGTTTTGTGCACAAGCATGAAAAGTAAATCACGCATAGTTGGGAGTTTTTTTTTTTTTACCTAAAAATTAAAATGTTATACAAAACTAACCCCGTTCGTAAAGTGTTTTGAAAAATAACCCAATCTGGTTCCAGAAACGAGTGGCACGCAATCCCAAATCGCCGAACGCATTCTGAGAACGAGGCCATACTCCAGGAGTCCGTTTTCTGGGTTTCCCTACAGCCCTGCCAGATCTGATTTGATTCCGATTTGATTTGATTGCGAGGACGAGAAAATATTCTTAGCAGCGCATTCTGGGAGTGCGTTTGCAGTATCCGGAATATATTCGCTGCCACAAATCACGCTTTAGTCACTTCACGTCACGAAAAATTTCAAAAGTCGCACTCCCAGAATGCGTTTTTTGCCTATATAAACCCCAACCCCTTCCTCCACCGAATCATTCAATCTGTCACCTATCACAATAACTTTCTATCAAATAAACTTTCTACCAAATTCATTCAATTTGTTAGTATAAGTTTCTACCAAATCACTTAAAAGAATGAATTCAACCAAGGTTACTGTTCTTTTATACTACGGCGGTCACACAATAAGTCTTGATTATAGAAGTCCAAATATACCACGCAAAATCAAAATTTATCCCGATACAACTTATGATGAATTTATTTCTCATGCAATTAGAAAACTAGGATTGCGTTCGAGCATCAATAGGGTTAACTTATGCTATCGTGACCCTAGATAGATGCTACATTGCAGTAGATCTATTATTATCCAAGTGCAATAATTGATGATGAAGATATGCGGGAGATGTATGGCACAGCTCGTTGTGAATGGAACCGCTGTGTGGCGCACATAACAGTGGATGTTCAGTTCGTTCAGTCTGACGACGTGTATGTGCCGCAAATAATGCCCGACGTCCCATACCGGTCTAACATGCAGGACCTAAATACAGCACCATCGTATGAAGAAGATGAACATATCAATATTCCAACAACAGCAGCGGAGTTTGCTACTTTTTCCATTTTCCCTCAACCATATTCCACTTTTGAAGTCGGAAGACCCTCTTATCATGGCGGTGGCACAGAGGAGAGATGTGACATTGCAGTAGATACTGCTTTGTCAGAGGCAGAAGAAGAAAACGAGGACGGTGAATTGAACGATCAAGAAGAAGATGCAGTCTCAGAAGCAAGTTTGAACTACCAAATTGAGAACGATGTAGAAAGACCGAATGTTGATGCAAAGGCGGAGGTAGATGAGGAGGAAGCAGTGGAGTTCCATACTGCTAGGAATAAATTCTACACAACAAGCAGGTACGAGGTTACCAAACGTCCAGTATGGGACCCGGACAGGATGGAACAGGCCAAAGAAATGGCGTTCCCATCCAAAGTGGATGGGATAAGGACTGTTCAATAAAACGCGATAAGAATACAAAAGGAATATAGGGTCTTCAAATCGAGTAAGACTTTGTGAAAGGTACAATGTAGGGAAGCATACAGTGGAATTGTAGAATGCCCATGGTATGTACGTGTAATACGGAAAGCAACGCATAAGCAGTAGGAGATCACGCAGTATGATGCCAGACATGTATGTAGAGCGCAAATAACTGCGTCGGGGCATAGAAATTTGACCTCGGGATTGGTTGGATATTTGGTGAGGCATTTCATAGCTAAGAAGGTTGATTACGAGGTCGGGCTTATCCAAGCTCACATTAAAGAGAAGCTTAACGCAGATGTCAGCTACGAAAAAGCATAGAATGGTCGAAATAAAGCAATTGAACTAGTGTATGGCAACTAGGACACGTCGTATCAAATGCTTCCACAGTTTCTTGGTGCCGTGATGGCCAAGAATCCAGGTAATGTTGTGAGATATAGGTTCGCCGAAGGTTCAACACAGGCTGAAAAAATTTTCGACATGGTTTACTGGGCGTTCGGTCCATGCATCGCAGCGTGGAGGCATTGTAAGCCCGTTGTTTCACTGGACGACACACACTTGCGAGGAAAGTACAAGGGTCATCTCCTAGTTGCATTAGCCACAGACGCCAACTGCCAAGTGTTGCTGTTAGCTTTTGTCGTTGTGGATGCAGAGATAACTCGTACTTGGTCGTGGTTCTTACATCAATTGCGTGAGAACTTTTTCACCGGGATGCCCCAAGTGTGTATCATTTCAGATAGGCATGTAGGCGTTGTATCTGCAATCGAATGAGTTGCACGTGACGGTCAACTTGAAATAAAACATCGCGTTTGCTTGAGACATCTAAAAAGCAATGTGATGAAAAGATGGTGGAATCAATTCATTAAAGACATGTGTTGGATAGCTGGCCGAAAATGTCAAGCACGCAATCATGTGCATGCAATGAACATGATCCTTGCTATGGACCCTAGTCAGAACGGTGTTGGCAGACGAGTACACAAGTTCCTATTTGATATCCCTGCCGATACATGGATCATGAGCGCTCATTGAGGATTCAGATGGGGTGTGATGACTACAAATAATGTCGAATGCTTCAATGGTGTCCTCGTCGGTGCAAGGGGTTTACCCATCACAACCCTTGTTCCTAATACTTTTATGAAGATAAAAGGTTAGTTTCATGATCAGTTGGTCCATGCCATCCAGTTGGAAAGTGAAGGCCATCGGCTTCCTCCTTGTGTGAGGGAGCTCTTTGAGAAGTGGGAGACCTCGTCACATCGCCAGCACGTACTTAGTTTTATAGAGGTTGGCAGATACCAGGTCGATTAGTTGCCAGTGCAATGGAACGAGAAACAGCCAAACCAGGTTGTCAACTGGGAAGAAAGTACGTGTACTTGTGGCAAATGGGTTGAATATCACTTGCCATGCTCACATGTGCAAACTGTTGCTCGGTTTAGGGAGTTTAATGTGGAGAACAAGATACCTCAACAGCTAACAGTGAAATCGTACAAAGATACCTATTGGTGGACATTCAAGCCTCTTGGACACCAATTTTATTGGCCTCCAGCGCCTACATGGATGTTGCATCCGAACTCAAGTTGTGTTCGACAGAGAAAAGGACGAGCCGGAGGCCGTGGACGACGAAGGTGTACAGCATGTGGTCAACCAGGTCACACTGCTCTAATTTGCCCCAACAACCAAAATGCGTAATACGTTATGTTTAGCAATTGCCAGAAGTTCCATATGTAATCATTTTATGTCTATTTGTTTTGACATTGTAATGTTATTGTGTAATCGTTTTATTCTTATTTGTTGTGACGTTGTAATGTAAATGTCTAATTAAAGTTGTCAGCTAAATGATAACGTGTCTAAAATAAATAAAAAAACCAAATGAAAGTCCAATCAACAAAAAATAATGTGTCACCAAATATATATGAAAAAAAAGTGCTCAAAAACTGAATACATCATCCAGGTGTGTAATTATCAGGCCCCTTTCCCCTAGTAGTGCGGTCAGGTAAATGACGTCTAAAAAGGGATGGTGCGTTGCGTTTTCTGGATAAACGTGTTTGACGTGGCAGAGGCTCCTGTGCCTGTGGCTGTGTCGCCGGTGCTTGGGGCACATGTGCCTCGGATGACCGCGGCAGTAGGTTCTGCTGCTCAACACCACTGTCCACCAACTGCTCATGAACATAGTCCCGAGACCCCATGTATCTGCTCAGAGACCCCTCTGATGACTCGTTCTAAGTCGCCTCGTCATCCTCCTCGGCGTCATCCGCGACTGATCAGCTCAACACCCCCGCTGGAAAAGTCAAAGGGGAACAAACGGTACGTGGGTCGATGCAATGGCGGCCGTGTGGGTGGACGATATGCTGGCAATTTTGCATCGGGGGCAAATGGCTGTGATGACCTGGTAGGATACGTGTGAGTGTGGTGCGAAGGACGAGAATGATGTGAATGATGCTCTCTATGCTGCCGCATTAGCTGCATCGGAGGCGTATCGGGCAACTCCTACACGGCTCTCTACTGTATGAGATGCTCGTGCTGTGTGTCGGAGTGCGCTCTCGCCATGCAATTGCATGAGCTACAAGTGCCGCATCACATGCTCCATGTGTGCACCGCCCCCAAGGTCCCCCTTATCGCAATGCTGCAGCAAATCACGAGAATGATGGACCACATGCTAAACGACAGCGGCCTGTAGGCAAAACATAACATACTGTGGTTCATATCAGCTAATAGTCTACATTTTTCATTAAGGAACGTAAACAAGAGTACAAAGGCAGCTCACTAGTGACGTCTCGTCACGTGTAGACGCCACGTAACCATCTTGCCTATGACTTGTACCTGGATGACCAATATTTAAGACGATACCAAGTCATGTAAGCCCTTAGTGCTATTGCAGGCGGCGCATCCTCCACTTGTCCATGTAAAACGCGTTGCTGCCAATTCCTCCACATTTCCACGGCCTCTGTCAGCGCAGCTTCCTCGACCTTTTCCTTCCTGTCCCTATGTTTCTTATGTGTAAGGGGATCATAAGGGATTGTCAACCTCAGTCCAAACTGCCGCAAGACACGATCCAGGCGATGCCACTCAACAGTATGCCCAAATATCAGTGGTATCCGCACACGCCAGACGTCACTGTTGGCAACACAATACGGTGGGAGGCTGCCCATTATCGCCTTGAGTGGCTGCCATATGAACTATAACCAAAACAAACACCGGATAGTTAATTACGTGCATCACGCACGTGTTTAATAGTACAGGAAATGAATATGTAATAAAGCAACTTGAGTGTACTATACCTGGTTTGGCTGCAGATGGTTTATAACATCCCTACACTTTACCCGACCTGACTTTCCGAATGCATCTGTCATTTCCTTTTTGACGTAAAATAGTGCACCCCGTGGAATGCCAGGGAGCTGAAACATAGGCTCCAGATGATCCTGCTAGCGCTGTAGCCGCTCTTGTGTGGGATTTAGGAGCTGAGGCCGAAAAGCCGTGAATCTATCCCATGCAAAAAACTGCAAGCATTAAACATATGTTATGTTATAATAACTTTTGTAATAATAATGTTAACATTCATAAAATATAAACATAATTACTACATAATGCAAACCAATACCTGGACTAGTGTCACAGCTCCGTATACACCCTTACATTGACGGAAGGAGGCGCAGTCAAGCTGTTGGTACAAATATGATACTACAGTCGCGCCCCAGTTGTACTGCCGGATACACTCAAAGTCGGCCAATAAAATCAACCAGGCCAAATTATAGTCATTCGTACTCATGTTTGCAAAAAGGTGACAGCAAATCATGAGAAATATCCACAACCGTACTTGCTGCTGCGCTTGGTACTGAGTGGGGTTATCCAGAGTGCCCTGCACCACAAACCTCTCCCGCAGCTGGACAAAATTTACCGAGTTCTCTACAATGTTGATATGGCCGATACCGTCGTCTACAACCGCATCAGCATCAATCCCCAACAAATCCCGGACCGTGGGATCGTATCTATCACTGGGATAGGAGTACCGGTCACTGGAAGACCCCAATAGACGGCCACATCCTGTAGGGTGATGGTAGCCTCCCCTATGGGTAAATGAAATGTATGGGTTTCTGGCCGCCACCTCTCTATCATGGCAGTAATCAATCTATTGTTCAGCTGATGGTATTGAGATTTATAACACCCGTATAATCCTGTCCCTACCAACTGCTGCTGTACTAATGGGTGCTTCGGCTTATTAAATAAAGGCCTATCTGACCTATAGTACCTAAAAGTACCCAAATGGTGTGGATCCAGCAAATACTGCACCCAGTGATCCATATAGCGGCACAGTAAAATGGCGTCTACTGGTGCAGGTCGTGAATCCATAATGACTCCTAAAATAAAAAATAATAATAACGATTAACTAAGTATTACTACTTCACTATAAACATTAAATCTCTAATTTTATCAAATAATAATAATGATAACACTAATATTATTAATAATAATATCAATGATAGTATTAATAATAATGATAATAACACAAAGATAATATTAATCATCCATTATCGTCATCATCATCATAATAATAAATAATGATAATAATATCAATAATAGTAATAATAAAATTAATAATAACATCTAATATATAACATTAATCATCCATCATCGTCATCATCATCACAATAATAAATAATGATAATAATATCAATAATAGTAATAATAAAATTTATAATGACCTCTAACATATAACATAATCATCCATTGTCGTCGTCATCATCATCATCATCATAATAATATCAATAATAGTATTAATTAAATTAATAATAACATCTAACATATAACATGGCTGTCATAAAAATAATAATATTGTTAATAATAATGATAATCTTAATAATAATAATAATGATAACATTTATTACTAATACTATTCATATAGTAATAATAACATTAATAATAATGATAATGATCATACTAATAATAATATTAATAATAATAATAACAATATTAATTCTATTTCTAATAATCATGCTATATTTTTTTAACAACAATTAAAATTAAAATACAAATTAACACAAACTAAAATTCTAATCTACAATTCTAACAAAAATTCAAATTCAAATTAACACAAACTAAAATTAACTATAAAAAGAAATTACACGATCTAAAAACAAATTTCATAACTTAAAATGTTAAATACAATTACAAAAAATAACATAAAATTAAAATAACTTACCATATTAAGGCTATAGCATCGCAATGACGCTGGAAAACTAAAAATTTAGTGTAAGGGAATGAGAAAAAACAAAAGAAAATCGTGTGTGGGGTTGGGAGAGAATGAGGAAAACTGATGGGACTGGCGAATTTATGGAATGCGAACCGCATTCCCAGAATGCACCGCATTAGTGGCCGCATTCTGGAAATGCGGCCGCATTCCATAAATTCGTCCAACGCATTTTCGGAATCAAATTGGGTTATTTTTCAAAACACTTTACAAACAAAGTTAATTTTGTATAACATTTTAAATTTTGGGTTAAAAAAAAATTACTCATAGTTGCGTTGTGACAAGTCCAATGTACTTATGACTCATTTGGTACGATTGGATAGTTGAAAAAAGAATAATCATTTAAGATAGAATATTCTATTCTCCATTTGTATTTGATTAAAACAATAGAAAAGGTTAGAATACAATGCTTATTTTATTTTATATATTTGGTAAATTATTTTAATAGGTTAAAATAAAATAAAATTTAATTCGACTAACCAAAATACAATAATTCTTTGATTTTGGTATAAATTCAACTTTATCCATAATAGTTAATTTTATACAATATTAATATAAACTAAAATATTCTTGCCTGTGTTTCTAGGATTTGAAGTTTGATACAATCTTTTAAAGTTTTATTGAACAGGAGTCTAGTTTAGTTGTATTTCTTTTTACGGGTTTGGGACACAGACATCATGTCGAGAATAAGTAACAACATAAGATTTATGTTGTCCATCTTTCTTAATGCATGGGATAATGTAAGGCTCAATTTAAAGATTTAGGAGATCAATTTCTACCCTTCCTTTTTTTTCACTATTTCTGTTTCTTGGTGAATTTTTACTACGCTGTGTTTTAATAGAGTCACATAAAACCACCATGTAATTACAATGCTTGCTAAAAACTCCTACATTATATAAAATAATTACACAATTACCTCAAAAATTGAAAGTTTTGTACAATATTCTTTATGACATAGAGGACAATTATATATATGAGTTTTAAAACACATAGGGTTTTATGAAATTTTGACCAAACTTGATGGGTTGATATTTGCTCTTTTAGAGTGATCCATAGTTGCAGAAGGCAAGAAATTGATGAAAAATTTCATGAAAATTTCTTAGCTACTAAAGTTCATGGCAAAGGAGAGCTAATAGGTTATGCACCACAGAAGCAAGAAGAAAATCATAATAATGGAAAACAATTGAATTGAATTGAATGTAGAAAAGTTGAAATTTACTATATATATATATATACATATATATATATATACATATATATATATATATATATATATATTTGGGCTCAAAGCAAAAGCTAGGCTACACATAGTCATTCTCCAGAAATGGTCTAGTTCTAGCGCTTGCTGCTCCCATCATTTCAATTCTTTTCCTGTGCCTGCACTTCTTCAGACAAGCCAGGATTAGAACACTGAAAACAAGCAGCAACAACCCTCCAGCCACACAACCAAAAATTCTCCAGGTCTTCTTCTTCTTGCTCTTTAATTTTGCCGCTGCCACCATCACTGCCGCCACCGTGACCCCTGCTACGACTGCATTGACGGACTGGAATTACTGCAATTTTATAATAAAAGAAAAACAACATTATTAGTTTTAAAAACTTATTGCAAACTATATCTTACAAAAATATATATTTTATCTTTGCATAGACAGCAAAAGTTGGACATCAATGATAAATAAGTACAAAAAAAAGCATGAATTTTTCACATGCATTGCAAGGGTTATACTCTAGTTAATATATAAAAAGGACACATAAATAACTAATATTATCCTTAACTTGGCATAAATTGAAAAGGTGAAAAACACTACTTTATAATACTCAATGAAACTTACCAAAATAACGATATGCCTATTAGGTAAAACTTTTAGTTCAGGAAACACTTTTTTTGACCCATACTCAATGTATTTTGGAAATAAATTAATCAATTTAGGAAATTATTCTGATGAAGGAAACCTTTTTTAAGGCGGAAAAAATTGATGACACGGACATATAAAACAGGCATGAATATTTTTTCGTAATATATATAAATTAAATTAACAAAAAATAATAAACGTTTTAAATAGTGACTTTGAAAAACACGTGACCGCACCAACGCCCATATAAGTTGGCTAGTAATTGCAAATCTACCATTAATACGAAAGCAAATCAACATACAATTAAAGAACCTTGCTACAAACTAAAATATAACATATATATATATATATGTGTGTGTGTGTGTGTGTGTATATATATATTTTTATATATATATATATATATATATGTGTATGTATGTATGCGTCTACCCTAGCAAGTCAATGGTGCCAAGGCTAGATTACACACCGAAAGAATGGAAGAAAATAAGGGAAATTTGTGGATTGCATATCTTTTTATTGTATTTGGCATAGATTTACAAAAATCCAAACAAGACCCAAACCATCCATTTAAGTTATCTATCATTGCTGGGTGCGTTGCGTTGGCATCTGCCTTGCTTGCAGGTCTTGTATCAGTCGTGTGTTCGTGCATACACAAGAAAAGTGAACGTGAATCGGCCAAGAATGTTGCTTCTGATGAGAATCAAGCATAGTGAAAATCCAATGTACTTATGGCTCATTTGATATGATGGAATAATTCAAAAAAGAATGATCTTTCAAGGTAGAATATTTATAGGATAATTTATTTTTTTTCTTTTCATATTTGGTTAAAATAAATAAAAAAGTTAGAATAGAATGTTTATTTTATTTCATATGTTTGGTAAAATTATTTTGACAAGTTAGAATGACGTGAAAATTAGGTTAACTAACCGAAATCCACTTGTTCTTTGATTTGGGATGAATTTAACTTTATGCATGATAGTTAATTTTATATAATACTAATATAAACTAACTATTCTTGTTTGTGTGGGTGTGTGTGTTTTTTCTCTTTTGGCAACCCCCACTCCCACGGGATTTAAAGTTAGGATCTCACATTTGGAGAGATAGTCTCAATCACTTGAGTTATCCCTAATCCCATATTTTTGCTTGTGTTTCGATTAGTAATAAAATATAACATTCCTTATTCTATCACTTCTTATTTTAATATCATATTTAAATTTATATACTTTTTTAACATAATTGAGCAAAAAATGTTAACCATCCTTTAAATTCCCATGTTTTTTAACTAGAAAAGAATAAAAAAAATTAAAGAGACACGCATGTTTTTAGTTTTTTCTAATTTTTTTAATTGTTTAGATTTTTAACTTTTAAAATTTTTAATCTTTAGTACAAGTTGAGATTTACTTTTGTGATTTTACTTTATTTTTTTATTAATTCCCATTTGAGTTAGAATACTTATTCTTGAGTTTGGTTATGAAATGAGTTTTCTAACTTTTTTCTGTTAAGGTCATCCCACAGTATGGACTTTTTCTTTTCAAAGTTTCACATTCTTTTTTAAAAGCCAAGTAGAATACTTATTCGTAGACGTATACAAGAGTGAACGAATATGAATCACTCATGGAGAGGTTATTTTTTTTGTTGAAAGATTAATGGATAATGTGCGGCGGGCAAAGTTGTGCATATCTTAACATTATCATAAGTGGAACCCTTATTTTTCCATCATACTCGCCATCGGTTGATTATATTATATCCAAATATCTCCAACAATGATATCTCATGGAAATTTATCATTATTTTTTTCAGGGTTCATATATATATATATATATATATATATATATATATGTATATAGGCCTGGCCCTTGTTTGCATCTCTTACGTTTTCATTTTGTGGCTAGGAAAGTGCAAGTGAATCGGCTAAAATTGCCCCTGCAGATCATGCATGGTGGATATCAACCATCATAACAAAAATGGGTATCGTTATTAGATTTATATTAACCATCTTTCTTAACGCATGGGATAATATAAGGCTCGATTTATTTTAATTTAGGACATCAATTTAAACCCTTCATCTTTTTTCACCATTTCTGTCTCCTAGTGAATTTTTATTATGGGGTAAAATCTAGATTTTATTCTTCGTTTTGACAAAGTCACATAAATCTAACATGTAATTTCGGTACATGCTAATACCTCTACAAGATCACCTCAAAACTTGGAGGTTTGTTCTGAATTCTTTATAATATAGGGAACTATTTGCTCCTTTCGAAATACAAAGGGGTTTTATGCAATTTTGATAAAATATGGTGGGTAAAATGCTATTTGCTCTTTTAAAATGATTTTAATTTTTTGGGTCAATGCTCTTTTAGACTGATTCATAGTTGTAGAAAACAGACAAGTTATTGATGAAAATTTTGGATTTTTTTTTACAAATAACACAATTTCAATAATTAATTTAAAAAATAGCCTTGTTTTTAGCTGTGTTTCAAAAATAGCACTTTCGGTTATTCAATAAACGAAAACGGGTATTCAAAAAATGAAAACGTGCAAAATAAATTCTATCATTTTTCGGCTTTTGAATAGCCGAATATATTTTTGGCTATTAAATAGCCGAAAAATCGTCCAGCACATATTCCCCTAGCAGATTCCTGGTTTTGAAAAGCTAATTTCGACTATTGAATAGCCGAAATCGGCTATTCAATAACCGAAAGCGCGAAAATCGAGACAAATAAAAAATTGTGCCTTTGCATCGGATTTTTCGGCTCTTGAATAGCCGATTTTGGCTATTCAAAAGCCGAAATATCATCTGTTACGATACGTTGTGTATTTTGCACGTTTTCGTTTTTTGAATACCCGATTTCGTTTATTGAAAAACCGAAAGTGTTAATTTTGAAACCCAGCAAAAAAACAAGGCTATTTTTTAAATTAATTATTTAAATTGTGTTATTTTAAAAAAAAATCCGAAAAATTTCGTGACAATATCTTGGCTGCTAAAGTTCATGGCAAAGGAGAGCCAATAGGATATGGACTTCAAAAGCAAGAAGAAAATCATAATAGTGGAAAAGAATTGAATTGAATGTAGAAAAGTTGAAATTTTGTCAGAGAATATATATATATTTTTCTTTTGGGCTTATAAGCAGAATCTAGGTTACATAATCATTCTCCAGAAATGGTCTAGTTCGAGTGCCTGATGCCACTGGCGCCCTTGTGTTCCCCACCATTGCGATTTCCAAAGGCACATTTTTGTCTGCTGCTGCTTCCATCATTTCTATTCTTTTCCTGTGCCTGCACTTCTTCACACAAGCCAGGATCAGAACAATGAAAACAAGCAGCAACAACCCTCCAGCCACACAACCAACAATTCTCCAGGCCACCTTCTTCTTGCCCTTTTCGTCGCCGCCGCCACCGTGGCCCCTGCTGCGACCACGTCTATGGGCTGGAACTGGCACCGGCACTGGCGCTGGCGCTGGAGTAATGGACTCGACGGCTATCGAATAGTGGCCTTGTTTAGTTGTTGAGCACACATTTTGCTCAACCAAATTGTCAAATTCCACAGAACCATGTATATCAAAGTAAACACATTTCGGGAAAAGCCCTTCTGGCGCGGGCTGTGCGTGCCAGAAATTTATTCGTATCGGCTGTTTTGATGCTTGGATGTCTAATTCAGGCAGATATTTTGCTGATAAATCGGAACCATTGTATGCCAGCAGGCCTAAAACTGGAGCCAGATAAGTGTAACCAGGCAAAGGGTAATAAAATTCGGACCAATTTCCCAAGTTTTGATACACCAAAACCAGCCTTTTTACATAAGGCTGCTCACTCACACCAACTGGTATGTGAAACTCCTTGTAGCTGCTGACGCCTCTGCGCCGCATGCTGCCGCTTCTCAGCCTCAATGCTGCCACCTTAAGGCCTGTCAAGTTGGACGGCGGATTTCCATCGTATGGCACGCCGGTGATCGGCCGAGCAAGCGCTCTGAAAGCAAAGTCCTGGAGCAGTGAATCGAGCCAGCGTGCTGATGGTTGTGTTGCTGTTTCAGCTCTAGTTAGTGGCAGCCAAAATGCTGCGTGCAGACATGCTGCAAGAAGCATCAGATTGCAGGGATCTAAAGAAGCTTTGCAGCAAAAAGTTGCTCTGTTTGCCACAGCCATATTGGCCAAAGCTTTCCTTCCATGTAAGTATATTAATGACTACCTCGAATAAAAGTTTAAACTTTTAAAGAACAATTTTGATAAATCGGGAGTAAAT
Source organism: Cordia subcordata (assembly GCA_028554755.1). Lineage (NCBI taxonomy): Eukaryota > Viridiplantae > Streptophyta > Magnoliopsida > Boraginales > Cordiaceae > Cordia > Cordia subcordata. The sequence continues at coordinate 5,286,947 of JAPTOF010000004.1, read as the reverse complement.
ATGCAAGAACCCAAATAAGAGAAAAGAGAAAACCACCAATGAACTCTAAATGTTTGACCAAAAAAGAATTGTAAATGTTGTATCCTATTTATAGACTTCTAACAACTATGATGAAAATCTAAATAAGATAGGCATGTTAATGAACTAAACTTTCAAAAATACTAGAAAAATTATAAAATTTAGAACTAGAAATAAAGTTCTAAAATGACTAAAACTCAACTAATCTTGTCCTACATCAACTCTAATTTTATAAACTCAATCAATTCACGGGTCACTATGAGACTAGATAATGACTTTGCACGTGGATATAAAACAAAAGGCCTACAAGATTGTCTTTACCATGAACCCAGAGAATTTGCAAATTAAATAAGGAATCTAGCTATGAATGAGAGGAGCGCATTGAGGGGGTACAATGAGTCATATATTACTGGGAAAAATGAAAAAGCAGACCATAACGGGTATTTCAGGAGATGGAATGAATTAAATATGCAAGGTATAAATAAAGTAGAATAAAAGTGGTGAGCAACCCACTGCACCAAACAGCACCAAGTAGAATAAATGGGCGCCGATGTAATTACTTGAGCCACTGCCCGGTCGCGTTCAGACAGGTCAACAAAAACCATCAGCCCGTAAATTGACAAGGGGACCTCTTGTGGGATGATATTCTTTAGGTTACTCTAGTTGGATCGGAGTTAAATTTTATCGTAACATCTTAATAATATTTGAGAAATACAAAATTCACCATTACTATTTCAGTCATTGGAATTTTGCAAAATGGCGGACGATAAAATTCTTTTTTTCGAAATAAACTCTAACGTTCAAATCAGTGAGAAATAAATTCTAACGCTCAAATCAGTGAAGATTGTTGAAGGAGGGCTTTAGGGAAAAGATGGCTTGAGATTACTTTTGTAATGGCATCACCAGCTATATTTATAGCAAATTTGTAGACTATGTAGATGACTGACTTGATATCTACTGTCTCTGCCGCTCTATGGTCAGTCTGAAAATGGTCTAACTGGCCTTTAGCTACCTCAGGGTGTGAGTTCCTCCAAGTGCCAATATTATAACCAAGTTGCACTTCACGCATTCCAAGGTTGGGATGCTCCATTAGTACTAGTGGTGACTTTCTCCTCCGATAACCTGAGACACCCAGTGCAGGGGTGGCTTTCGTGTTTGGAGCTCATGCCTTAGAGCTTCTTCTCTGCTGAACTAGCCGTTTTAAGGCGGCGTTAATTATTTACAAGCTGGGCCCCCATGCTAAGAACACGTGACACGTAGTCTGTTTATATGCGTGTGATGCCATTTAAACCCTTAATCAATATTGTTAAATCTATCACGTAATGTTACACAATTCAAGTGTATCTTCCGTCTTTGCTTGCATATATGAGATTGTCTTTATATTTTATTTTAGAAAAATTAGTTTTAAACAATTAGAAGTCAGTCCGCATATATGAGATTGTCTTTATATTTTATTTTAGAAAAACTAGCTTCTCAGCTAACGAGAAAAACTTCATTTAGTTTCCTAGTATATGGGGTTTTTTAATGGAGAGTTTACATATGAATATATTTTATTAACCCCGACTAATAAGATAAGACTTAGTTCGATTCTAATTTCGTCTACAGAGGACGCTATAGATTAGATTTTCCAAACAAACTTTTTCACTTTGGCTGCTGGATGAGATGGCATATCGCCAATCTAGCCTTCTCAGCTAAAACTGATGCATCTCAAGTTGAAGCCTTTTCTGATATACAAACATCTTCATCAGCATAGACCAATTTAAAATCATCAATTTTCTTAGTTGGTTATCTGCTATTACCCCACAACAGATCGATTTTCTCATAGATGAAGGCCAAAGAGAAGAGAGAGGGAGGCAAAAAAAATAGACCTGGTAGATAAATGTTCAAAAATAATACTCCATCCATTAGATATCAGTAGCTAAGTTGCTTCTGGTAAAAAATACATGCATATTAACACTATGAACATGCAAAAAGAGAACGATTTAGACAGGGTAAGTTCAAAAGGAATTCCTCAGTGGCTTCAGATTTAAAGAACTGAAAAACACTGGATCTTTGTCTAGCCTTGTTCTCTTGTCTATGTACATACGACTAAGCACAATTACCTGAAGGGCCCAACCCCTACGTAGGACGTGAATCACCGCCACCAGGTCCATCCTTCCTTTCCTCATCCTCTTAAACTCTGCACGTTTTCAACCCCTACAGCAGTCTGAAAACATCCTTGTAGGTCCTGTGTCGCGAAAGTGATACAATACTCCTAAGGTTAGGCTGCAAGCCCATCTCGAATATCTCTGCCTTCGCGTACTGATCAGCAACCATAGATAAGGCAAAGTGGGACAGTTCATTGAATTGCTTCGAATGATCATCAACTGAGAGGTCCCCCTGTTTCAGGTTCATAAACTTGGTGAATTTTTGATCCCGGTATGATTGTACAAAAAAGTCCGCCTCAAACAGTTCACAGAAGCCCTTCCAATTAACTAGGGCCTGTAACTGTTCCTTCTTCATACACCACTATTGATCTGCTCCTCCCCTGAGCATAAAGGTACCAAAGTGCACCTTCCTCTTGTCATCGTACTGTGCCAGCTCCAAAAGCTCCTGAATAGCAGATAGCCAATGATCAGCTTCTTGGGGATTGCTGTCCCCCTTGAAACTCGGTGGATTCTGCTCCAAGAACCACTGAAGCTCCTTCAGTTCACTATCACTGTCCGTCTTTCTCTCAACACAAAATGCTGCATCTGAAACTACCTATTGGAAACAATGGATTAACCACTGCAGTCACATCAATAAAAGTAATAATAAAATCATGCACTGGAGGAAAAACAAGAAAGTCATTGTTAAAAGAATTGTTTGGACAGTGTAATAATCAAAGAAGACTGACATATTGGCAATATCAGATCAAAATTCTCCAAGTACTAGAACAGAAACTCAACCAAATAGAGGCAACTCCTGGAAAGGTTACCAATATTCTGATGAGATAATCGAACTGTATTACTATCTGACACCATTGGTATTTATAGCAGCCACCCCCCTAGAAAATTGTAAAGGTTTAAGAAATTCGTTGCTGGGGATTTCCATGAATTATCTGAAGTTATGCACAAACAACTTAACAATGCTACTTTTGACCTAAGAATCCTACGCTCCCTCCCTCCCAATGACTCCTATTATTTGGAGAAAATGAGCTTCTAAGCAGAGATCTACAGTAAAGTAATGAAATTTTACATATTACTACCAATTTTCATAAAGACGTCTTTAACTAAACTGAACAGAGACAAATCTGCAAAAGCATTGATGTGGAATCAAAGGAATCATTTGACGATTCAGACGGGCTCTTGGCAAAACATTCAAAATATTAACAAGCTCGTAGATAAACAGGAAAACTATTTAAAGATAAAAGAAAATGCATCCACTACTAGTAATAAATTCTATTCTTCTTCATGGTAATAAAATCTAAGTCTATCATAATCAATAGGATGCTGAAAACAAGAGCAACCGCCAAATTTATCATTACGAATAAGCCAATATACTTCTAGAGGAGCATGAGAAAACTTCAACTTCACTCCAAGTTGGCAAGTTGAACGTCAGAATATGACATCCTTATGTAAAGATTAAGGAATAATTGCAACAGGGAGAGACAAGCCAAAGGACCATCAAGCACAGACTTAACAAACAAAAGAAAAAGTAGAAGAGGGTAAAGCATGCACACAGATAATACAGGAGTTAACATGACAAAAAGACCCATTTGCTTTTGAGCTCTAACTTATCATTGAATTTAATAATAGACCACTATGTTTTTCCATTCAACCTTTTGTGTAAGCACTAACATGATTCAGCTCCTGCAATGTCATTAAATTACTGCTTTATTTTTTTCTCCCTTATAACTCTTTCATGGGTACCTTAATACATAGCAATAAATCATTGCAAATATCAATTATACAGAAAATAATATCATCAGCCCACAGAGATGGCAATTGGAAGTATCATATGTTGATCGTAAGTTCCCATCTATAAGTACGGACTGGAAATCAACCTTCCCTTGATCATTGGTAGCATTTTTCACCTACTCCACAACGAGACTAATATTTAGATATTTATACTTTGTTGAATGTGGCCCGTATTCTTGGGCGCCTTATTCACTTATTACCTTTTGTGGCCCATAATTAATTAGTTGCTTAATAGGTTTAGGAAACCCTAGCACTATAAATATGTGGCAAACTTCATTACGTTAAGGTGTGAGAGAAAAACCAAAGTGAGAGCCTTGTAGCATTCGTGATCAGTAATAAAATTATTCTCAGCTGCCCGTGGACGTAGGCTTCAAAGCCGAACCACGTACTTTCTTGTGTCCGTTATTTCTTCTCGTATTCTTCGTGTTTGCATGTTTTTCCCCAACAAACTGGTGTCAGAGCATAGGTATTAATCCGCTGCAAGGAAAAACAAAACTCATTGTACAAATAACGCTCAACCAAACAAAGCCTTAGCCAAAATAAGTTTCAAGCCAAACAGAGCCTTGAAATCGCCATTGTCTGCAGAAATTGAAGCTTACGTTTTCATTAAGGAAATTGCACAATATTGGTACCAAAAGTTTCCTCTCGAAGAGAAGAGTTGATTCGAGGTGCTTGTGTCAAGTTTCGGGGACCGGAATTGCGGTTTTTTAAAGCTCGAAGGTCGCGGGTTGCAAGCTTGACGGAGAAGGCATTTTTCGGCGTTAAATCAGAAATTAATTGATACCGGCGAGGTTTTCGTTAGACAAGGATCATTTTGGTGTGATCGGCATGGAGTTTGGTGGCCGGAGAAGCAAGAAAAAACGGGTCGGGTTGGTTGCGTGCTTGGGTCATCTAACGAGTGAAGAAGACAAGTTTTTTTTTTGGTTTGGGTTTTGTTTCTTTGTTTTGGGTTTCGGGTAGTTGATTTTTTCTTTTGGGTCGGGTAGGAAGTCTTGGGTTGGACCGGGGGTTTGGGTTTTTTTTTTTTTTTTTTTTGGGCTAGGCTAGGTCCGTTTAAAAAAAAAAATCCTGTTGGGCTTGGGTCGTGAACCGGGCCAAGGGTAGTGGCCTTGTTCATTTGTTCTGTTTTGGGTCTGAAAGTTTTTTTTTTTTGTTTTTGGGCTTGGCAAAATTTTTAAATTCTGGATTGGGCCTAGTCCAAGAAGAAAAAAAAAAAAAAACTGTTTTGACCTTTGACCAGGGTTTGACCGGGGTTGACTTTGACCGTTGACCATTGACCAAGGGTTGACCGAGTTTGACCAAAGCCTTACCCCACGTTTTTCGACATGCTGAGTCCGTTTTTGGGCTCTGTTTTTCCAGATTCTGCTCCAAAGTACGTGTTTAGGGACAGTGTTGACTTTGACCAACAGGTTTGACTTTGACCGGTGTTGACCAAAGTTGACCAGGGGTGTTCCTAAGGTTTTTCGACGTGCTGAATCCGTTTTTGTGATCCATTGAGCCAAATTCAATCCCGAAGTGTGAGTTTTGAGCAAACGAAGATGTCTTCCACAGGTGGAAAGTTTGAAATCGAGAAGTTTGACGGGAGAATGAGTTTCAGTCTTTGGAGGATCAGATTCAAGGCATTTATGACAATGCAGGGACTTTGGAAAGTCATTGAAGGAGTGATCCCGGAAAAGATAGAACCAGCAACGAGAGAAGAACTCGAAGCGAAAGCCTTGAGTGTAATACATATGTCCGTGACAAATGAAGTATTGCTGGAGATTGCTGAGAAGACGACAGCAGTTGAGGCTTGGAATACTTTGGTGGAATTGTATGCATCTAAATCTCTCACTAATCGCCTCTACTTGAAGAAGCGATTGTATCATCTTCGAATGAAAGAAGGTACCTCACTAAAACAACACATTGATGAGTTTACCTCTTGTTTTATTGCTTTGAAGGATGTGGGTGTTAAAATTGATGACGAAGATCAAGCTATGATCGTATTATGCTCCTTACCGCCTTCATATATGAACTTTGTGGACACTATGTTGTACGGGAGGGATAAAATTACTTTTGAAGATGTGATTACTTCATTAAAATCGAAGGATCTTCAAACACATATTCCGGGACATAAGGAAGAAGTTCATGGGGAAGGTTTAGTGAGTAGAGGGAGATCGGAGAATAGAGGTGGATCTTCGGATAGAAAGAAAAGCAAGTCAAGGTCAAAATCAAGAGTAAGGAAGCTACGCTGTTTCGAGTGTGATGAAAAGGGTCACATTAAGAAAGAATGTCCAAAACTGAGAAAAGGAAAGAAAAAGGTGGAGAATTCAGCTAATGTGGTGGAGAGTGCTGACAGTGATGGAGATAACTCGAGTAGTACCGGGGAAGTTTTGACTGTGAGTGGATCACAGTGGCAAAATCAATGGATTCTTGATACTGGTGCAACGTTCCATATGTGTCCTAGGCGCGACTGGTTCTCTTCTTATTCCAAAAGAGAAGGGAAAGTCTTTCTAGGCAATGATCTTTCGTTAAAGGTGGAGGGAATGGGCATCGTAAATATCAAGATGTTTGATGGTATTACAAGATCTCTCGAGTGTTGGCATGTACCGGAGCTGAAGAAAAACTTGATTTCTCTTGGGCGTTTGGATTCTCATGGATACAAATTCCGAAGTGAGAATGGTGTCTTAAAGGTGACCAAAGGTGCAATTGTGCTCTTGAAAGGGAACTTGACTGACGGCCTATATATCCTTCAAGGTAGTACAGTTACAGGTGTTGCAGCTGTTACATCCGAGGAGAGTGATAATGACACTACGCAGTTATGGCACAAAAGGTTGGGCCATATGAGCGAGAGGGGACTAACCGAGCTGAGCAAGAGGGATTTGCTTTGTGGACAGAGAACTGGAAAGCTTGAATTCTGCGAGCATTGTGTCTTTGGAAAGCAAACCAGGGTGAAGTTCAGTAAGGGGCAGGAGAACACCAAAGGCACACTTGATTATATTCATTCTGATCTTTGGGGTCCTAATAAAGTTCCTTCCAAGAAAGGTGCCAGGTATTACATCACTTTCATTGATGCATACTCGGATGGTGTGGGTATACTTCTTAAAAACTAAAGATGAGGCGTTTCCAACATTTTTCTAGTGGAAGACGTTGATTGAGAAGCTGCATCGTAAACAAATTAAGCGTCTTAGGGTGACAATGGGTTGGAATATTGCAACAAAGAGTTTGATGAATTCTGCAAGAAACATGGCATTGTGAGACACCGCACATGTGTAGGGACACCACAACAGAATGGAGTTGCAGAACGCATGAATAGAACTCTGGTGGAGAGAGCTCGTTGTATGCTCTCCCAATCTGGTTTGAGTCAAGACTTTTGGGCTGAAGCCGTCAACACAGCATGCTACTTGGTGAATAGGTCTCCATCTAAAGCTATTGAATTGAAAACTCCTTTTGAGTTATGGTCTGGTAAGCCTGCTGACTACTCTCGATTGAGGGTGTTCGGTTGCCCTGCATACGCTCACGTGAAGGATGGCAAGTTGGAGCCGAGGGCAAAGAAATGCATATTTCTAGGCTATGCGTCCGAGAGGAAAGGTTACAGGTTGTGGTGCACAGATCCAAAGTCTCCAGGTTTCCTCATCAGCAGGGATGTCACGTTCAATGAGTCTGCTTTATTAGACCAAGAAAAGGAGAAAGCGGTAGCTGATTTAGACCACGGTGTCAAAGAGCAGGTGGAGGTATTTTCTGATGTACCAAATGTTCCATCTAGCAATAGTAGCAGTCAAATTCAGCCGACTCAACCAACTGAGGCACATGATCAAAATATGCCTGAACAACAGAAGTACAGTATTGCCACTGGGCGAGAAAGGAGACAGATTAGAGAGCCTCAAAGGTATGGATACGCTGATCTTGTTGCTTATGCTTTGACTGTTGCCGAAACAATTAAAGGACATGAGCCGAATTCATACAAAGAGGCCATATCTGGGAAAGATTCTGCTCAGTGGGTGGGTGCCATGAGTGAGGAGATTGAGTCTCTTCATAAGAATCAAACATGGGAGCTTGTTGAATTGCCTAAGGGACAGCGAGTTGTCGGTTGCAAATAGGTTTACAAGAAAAAGGAAGGTACTCCAGGGGTTGAAGGTCCTCGATACAAGGCACGGTTGGTGGCAAAAGGCTATACACAAAGGGAGGGTGTTAACTTCAACGAAGTGTTCTCTCCGGTTGTGAAGCATACTTCCATCAGGGTTTTACTTGCCTTGGTTGCTCTTCATGACTTAGAGCTTGAGCAGCTAGATGTGAAAATGACGTTTTTGCATGGTGATCTTGAAGAGCAAATTTACATGAGTCAGCCGGAGGGGTATGTAGTTCCTGGTAAGGAGAACCATGTTTGCAAACTGAAGAAATCCTTGTATGGGTTAAAGCAGTCACCTCGGCAATGGTACAAGAGATTTGACACATTCATGGTAAGTGCTGGATACACAAGGAGTGCTTACGATAGCTGTGTACATCTCAAGAAGCTTCCAAATGGTTCGTTTGTGTATTTTTTACTGTTGTATGTCGATGATATGCTTATTGCTGCTAAAAGCATGTCTGCAATCAACGAATTAAAAAAGCAGCTAGGTGATAAGTTTGAGATAAAGGATCTTGGAGCAGCGAAAAAGCTTCTTGGCATGGAGATTCACAGATATAGAAACACTGGGAAGCTATTCTTGTCTCAACAAAGTTATATTGAGAAGGTGCTGGAGCGTTTCGGGATGCTTAAAGCTAAGCCTGTGAGTGTGCCGCTTGCTGCTCACTTCAAATTGTCTGCAGATTTGTCACCTAAAACTGAGGAGGAGGTGGAGCATATGTCTCATGTTCCATACTCGAGTACTGTTGGTAGCTTGATGTATGCTATGGTGTGCACTCGTCCTGATATTTCACATGCAGTTAGTGTTGTGAGTAGGTATATGGCATCACCTGGGAAAACACACTGGGAAGCGGTGAAATGGATAATGAGATATTTGCGTGGCACTGCGAATATAGGATTGCTATTTAGCAAGATGACTGGAGATTGCGCGAGATTGGTGGGTTATTGTGATTCAGACTTTGCGGGTGACCTTGATAAGAGAAAATCTCTGACAGGTTACGTGTTTACTCTCTTTGGATGTGCTATCAGTTGGAAAGCGACATTACAGCCATCGTAGCATTGTCGATCATCAAGCGAGTACATGGCAATTGCGTGCGTGAAGGAGGCCATGTGGTTACAAGACTGGTTCGTGATCTTGACCGCAGCAAGATACAAGTACTGATCTTTTGTGATAGCAGTGCAATCCATCTGACGAAGAATCAGATGTATCATGAGAGAACTAAACACATTGATATCAGATATCATTTTATCAGAGATATTATATCACAAGGAATCATATCGGTGCAGAAGATTTCTACCCATGAGAATCCAGCAGATATGATGATTAAGGTGGTTCCAGTCAGCAAGTTTAAGCATTGTTTGGACTTGGTTGCTATTTGCGGTGCGGAGCATTGAACCCTTAGAGGCAGTTGGCTACAGGGATGATGGCGTATTGATTGGAGCGAATACGTGCCAAGGTGGAGATTTGTTGAATGTGACCCGTATTCTTGGGCCCCTTATTCACTTATTACCTTTGTGGCCCATAATTAATTAGTTGCTTAATAGGTTTAGGAAACCCTAGCACTATAAATATGTGGCAATCTTCATTACGTTAAGGTGTGAGAGAGAAACCAAAGTGAGAGCCTTGTAGCATTCGTGATCAGTAATAGAATTATTCTCTGCTGTCCGTGGACGTAGGCTTCAAAGCCGAACCATGTAATTTCTTGTGTCCGTTATTTCTTGTCGTATTCTTCGTGTTTGTATGTTTTTCCCCAACATACTTAAAAAAAACTTCCAAAGAAATTACATCAGATGAAAATGACTTGAACTCCGTGTTCCCTAAAGATAAGGAACTTTATCTCATTAACTCTGAAACTGCATAGACAAACTACTAATAAATTGTTCATATTCAGTCATAGTGCAACTAGCACGCTTCTACCAACTTCAAAACACATCGACACACATAAAGACCAATTCTTGCTCTAATGGTGAATGACGCTAAAAGTGCTACATCCTCTCTTTTCCATAGTGTGTTGCTAATCGAAATAAAATCATGCATCTTGGGCAGCAGTACCATTAAAATGGACATCACTTTGCTACATCGATAAGCACAGGTTGCAAACAGCTTTACCTCTATCATGTAAAACCAAAGATCCACCCACACATTCAAGTCAATCAAGTAGACCAACTCCTTCCACTGTCCTTTGTCAGTCAAAAAATAAAATTCTGCTTACCATATTTTTAACTAAACACAAATATGCAAAATAATTATGCTTACGCCATTCGTTTTGAAATACTCTAGGAAAATCAAAATTTCTAAATTTGCTAGCATAATTAACATAGAAGTTTTTCTTTCTCCTCATACATATGTCTAAGAAAATATGACTTGATAAAGATTAACTGAATTATTAAAGAAAGGAATGAAAGGACACCTTGGTTGAGGAAGGAGAAGAAGATCGAAGTGGATTCCTCTCAAGATAGTAAGCAGGGAAGAGAGATGGGTCATGATATGCCAATGAGGCTCTGATGGTTTTCTCCTCAAGAAGTGGAGGGGAGTCTGATGTATGTATACACGGCTTCTTAGCAGAATTTCCTGAAGGTCCATCCTCAAGTTGAGAACCACTGGGTCTGTACTTCCTCTTCTGCTGAGCGTTTCCCTGCTGGCATTGACTTAAACTCTGTTCTCCCTCAATCAACAAGGTAGTTTCGAATACATTCCTCAAGGTCCTGAGTCGGAAAATTTCTATAGAACTCTTAATGTTAGCACGCAAGCCATCTCAAACTTCTTTGCCTTCGCATACCCATCGTCAACCAAGCGTGAAGACAAACGATAGAGTTTAATGAATCGCTTCGCATAATCATTAACTAACAAGTTCCTCAGTTTCAAGTGCCAAAAGCTCTATGTATTTCCTACCACGGAACAACTTGGAACAAAAAGCCTCCTCAAAACGTTCATGGAAACCTTTCCAATTAACTGGGGCAGTGAGCTGTTCCTTCTCCAAATCCCACCAGGCATGTGCTGCTCCCTTGAGCATAAAAGTTCGAAAGCGCAATTTCCTGTCATCGTCATATTGTACCATCTCACAGAGCTTCTCAATATCAGATAGCCAATTGAATGCCTCTTCCTAATCAAAGTATCCCTGAAAATCGGCGGGTTCATCTTCAAGAACAGCTGCAATGCCTTTCCTTCACTATTGCTGTCTATCTTCCGTTCAACATCACGTGATGCAGCTATCTGCTGTAATAATGTAGTAGCCAGCGCAGTCACATCATAGCACCAATAGGACAGGGAAGAATTTCATTATGCAGTGCCTTTCCTTTTCAACTCCACATGCCGCACCACTGGCATTCGCAAATACCTGGTACAACAATGCATCCCGGTCATGTATCAAAGATTGCGATTTCTTTACATTATTGGAAGGTATCTATAAACATCTCAAAAATGCTATTTTTGACCCAAGAATCTATTAGAAGGGTGAATTAATCACAAGATTTAATATATGTCTCAGTGAGTGTCACCATTCTCTGATTTCAAAAGCTTTGCCATATTCTCTGCTACCCAAAAGTGACCACTGCCCCGCTACATTAACCTTGATATGTACGAGCTAGGAAATAATGTTCCCCTGAAGAATCACGTGCACAGAACTTCGTCCTAAATAAATCTGTTCTGAAGATTTTTCTACACAACTTCTTGTCATTTTGAAAAATGTGATTCAAAATTGGACATTTAGCAATGAAGTAACAAAAGTTTACATTACTACCATTAATCACTAAAAAAAGACATCTAAAATAATAAATTATATTCTTCCTCTTTAGTTTTAGAATATCTGTGTACTCACAATCAACACAAGAATTAATACAAGTGATGTGGTCAAGGAAAACTCGTCCACGTAGGTGAGGGTAATATGACTTCAGGGTGCTTGTTAAAGGAGTAGACAGTGAACGCGTAGGCCAAGCGTTAACCTATGCCTGCATGCTCGGCGCGTATGTCTTTCTTGCCCCGTTGATCGACATGTACGTTTCCTTGCAAGAAAAAGAAACAGCGGGGCTTTCCCCCCCCCCCCCCGTTGTACCTCTGACGATCAAGTTAGTTTGTGGAGCCTATGAATTTATGAAGATTAACTTGGATGTGCTATGATTATGTGCAAAGATGTTTAGAGGGAATCCTCACCATCAGTTACCTACTTTGTGTGGCATATGGCTTGGTAGTTATAGGTGGGGAGGCTTAATACTTGAAATTTACCCCAATTATTGTGCTGATTAGGCTTGTCTTGATCGTTGACGTGGTACACGTAGCTATTTAGAGGAAGAAATCACGTGCCTCGCAAGGAACTCAACCTAGGTGTACCCATAGGGCAAGGGTACACCTCCTTCTTACTTCCCAGCGTACGCATGGGCCAGGGGCCGTTCTTGATCATAAATTCCCTTGTATAACTAATGCATTAGAAATTATCCGTCTCTTGGTTGACAATAGTATTTTAACAATTCCTACAAGAATTTTCATACTTTCACCACTTAAAAACACACAGACGAGCGTAAACACTAATTCTTGCTTTATTTGGTAGATGGTTCTGAAAAGTGCATCATTCTCTCCTTTCCTAGCAAGTGGTCTTATGTCATGATAGACTAAACAGATCATATCACACGTCCAGGCTGCACTACCTCTAAAAATGGATAATAGTTCCCTACACCTATAAGCATCAGCGGCCAACAGCTTTATCACTATCTTATACCACAGATATAACCATAAATTTAAGCCGATCAAATATAGCAGCAAATTCAACTTCATCGTTTGTCGCTAATCACAAGCAAATTCTGCTAAAACTAGTAAACGTAACACATATTACACTACAAAGAAATATGTAAATTAAGAATGCCAACGCGATTCTTTTCAAAATACACCACAAAAACCAAAATTGCTTTGATTCACCAGCATAATTAACACAAAAGTGTTTCTTTTCCCTCATGCATATGCATATTAGCATATGCATAAAACGACAAAACTTCTACAAAACATTAAGCAAATTATAGAAGAGAGAACTGGAAGGAGACCTTAGTTGAGAAAGAACAAGAAACAGGGTCATAGGGCTTCTTAGGAGACATGTCATCATGATGAAAACCATCAAGCCCGCGCTTCCTTTTCTAAAAGGGTTAGTCCAAAGGCGAACCTCTTTTCTACCTTTCCACCTGTGCCAGAGGCCCCATGACCAGGTGAGTTGTAAATCAGGGATGTGCATGAGTGGCAGCCCTGCTAGGGAGAGGACCAACGAGTCACGAATCCAGCAGCAGCCCCACAATATTTCAGCAGGGAACTGCCACCACACGAATTCGAACCCGCATTCGAACCCGCGTTGATTCTTTGGCTGCTGGTGAATGGTGATGACTTAAACCCTATTCTCTCTCAACTAACATGGCAGTCTCTAACACATCCCTGTAGGTCTCTAGCAAGTGACCTTTCATAGCACTTCTAATCTTGAATGCATTGCCTTAATGAGCTCATTCTCAACCAATCGAAAGATTCCTCTGTTTCAAGTTCCAAAGCTCCATGAGCTCCGAACCACGACAGTGGCCGGAACAATAATACTCCTCGATCGGTTTGCGGAAGCCTTTCCAATCAACTGGCGGGGAAGACCGTTTCCTAATATCCCACCAGGATTTTGCCGATCCCTCGAGCATATAGGTGGCAAAAGAGAACCTTTTTGCCATCATCAAAATTTGCCTCCTCGAAATCTTGTCAATATCAAATAGCCCAAAAAAAGGCCTCTCCATGATCGTCCTCGCCTTCCCCAGTGAAAACAAGTGGTTTCATATTCATTAACACCTCAAACGGACTTGTCTTTTCCCAGTGCGAATATAAGTTGATCATGTAGTTAAAACAAGTAAACAGTTCAAAAATCTTTTTACACTGAAACGTAAAGTGTGCAAAAATTACTGTGCTAATGCATGAAAGGCTTTAGATGAAAGTTACGTCTACCCATCACACAAAAATCAAAACTTTCATAAGTTAGCAACATAATTTAAGGGGAAAAAAAAGCTTCCTCATTTTCTATCTCGTACGTGTAGATACATACATCCATAGATGAACACATACTCCATTAATACATGCATGTACAGGGGCCGATCAAAGATTTCTTACCATAAAAGTTTTCTAAAAACACACATTCTAAAAAAATGTAAACAACCTTTTTAGATTGGCTTTTCCTTTTTGCATCCTTTTTGCAATATCTATTTGAATTGGCTTTCAGCTAAAATTCTTTAAAAAATGAAAATGAACTTCAACCTTTTCTTCAACAATTTGTGCTACTTAAAAAAAAAAAAACTTTCCATCAAAGGCCTCATGGTCTTGTGCTATGTCTCTAAATTAAATAAAAAAAAAAGAGTCGGAGAAAAGTCTTGACATCAAAAAAGCACTTCTCTCTGTGAAAGTTATACAAAAAAGAAAAAGAAAAGGAAAACAGAAACGAGTAAAAGCTTCTAAAGAAAACCAATCCAAGCCCAAAACTAACACACCTTTTAAAAATTTTGAGTTAAAAATCAGTGGGTCTACGCATGCAAACACGGGTGGCAAGAGTGGTAATAAAAGTGAATAGAAAATATTAGAAGGGAGAAAAGCAAGGCGCCATCAAGGTGGATGCAGCGGCCAACGACAAGGGCTGCAGCCGATGGATTTTGGCCTCTTGCGGCCTCATTCTCCTAGACGCCATATTCTATTCCAAATTTTATTATCAACTTGTGTAACTGAAAAACTTCTTTTGCCTTTTGTTTTTGAATTGGATTTGTTTACGAATGTCATGAAATTTGTAACGATTCAGGCCTAACTAACTATTAATTGCATTCCTAACACGAATTATGCATCTCCTTCATACTTTTGTATCAATCTATCTTGCACCATAAGGTTAACTATGTGGGCAATACACCTCATGTGTAGATATTTTTCATCTAATATAGCAATACCTCAAATTCTTATCCTTTCCCTCAATTAACCATTGGCAATATCATTTGAAAAAGCATTATCAACAGTAATCATAAAAATATTGTCAATTCTCCAATCAAATAAGCACTTCTCAACAGCTTTCCTAATATCTTCACCCGAACGACTCAATATAGGATAAAAGTTAATGATTCTCTTATGCAACTTCCAATCGTTATCAATGAAATGAGCTGTGACACACATATAGTTCAATTTTTGTTGTGAAGTCCAAGTGTTAGTGATAATGCAAATTGTTTAAGTGCAACTTCTCAAGAATGATTTTAACTTTACCCTCTCATTCAAATACAAGGCGTAAGTATCAATTGCACCAGTCTTTCTATTAAGAATAACAAACATTGGACATGTAGTTGACATTAATAACTTAAAACCAAGGCCTGCAACAAATTTGAAAGGAAGCTCATCCATAATCAACATCTTTGTCAAAGTTTCTCGTACCTTGTTTTGGTTAATAATAGAAATAACAAACATTGGACATGAAGTTGACATTAATAATTTAAAGCCAGACCCTCAACAAATTTGAAAGGAAGCTCATCCATAATCAACATCTTTGTCAAAGTTTTTCCTACCTCGTTTTGGTCAAATTGCCATCTTGTAACAAGTGCATCTTTATCACATGATTCGATAGGTTGATTAGAGACACGATATTGATTAGTTAATTCTTCAAAGGGCTTCTTCTTACAAGCCTTGTAGTGATTTTTTAGTGGTGTAGTCACTACAAGAAAACATGGAATAAGTGGCGGTTTTATAGCGGCAGTTTGAACAAACCGCCGACTATAAATAATATGGACGACGGTTTAGTCTAAGCGCCGCTAATGATAGTTATAGGCGGCGGTTTCCTTGCGAACGGCCACTAATTGACTTGCATTTTTTTTCGAAATAGTAAAAATGTGTTTTTATTACATTTTATTTTTTTTTACACTTTATTAAAATGCTATAGGCGGCGGCTTTCTTCAAAACCGCCGCGAATTGTCCCTCATTTTATTTTTTTCAAATATATAAAAATGAGTTTATATTACATTTTATTTTTTCGAAATATTAAAAAGCTATAGGCGGCGTTTTTCCATAATAGGCGGAAGTTTTTTCAATAGATAAATATATTTTTATTTGAGATAGTTAACAAATGACTACTTAACTTGTTTGATAGGTACAATGGTCATAGGGTGCTACAGTAACAAATAGTCGAAGTTCGAATCTTGTAAGAAGCAAGATGATGTTGTTTTTTTCTTTTGTGTTGCTCATAGGCGGCGATTTTGGGAACCGCAGCCTATAACCAAATTAATATTTTTTATTTTCTTAAAATATTTTTCACTTAAAATTGTAATTTTTACATAAGCGGTAGTTTTAGAAACCGCCGGCTATGATATTGCATAATAGGCGACGGCAGTATAGGCGGCACAAGATTAGGCTGCAGTTTTGTCATTAGTGACGGTTGATAACCGTCGTTTATAAGCTCCAAAACCGCCGCCTATGTCTAGATTTTTTGTAGTGAGTGCCATAGTTCGTTGTATCGGTTTTTACTTATCTACCACAATAACAACATCTTACCTTTTGGACTTGTTCTCTGTCACAAAAGAACTTATCAAAATGAATCCAATATAGAGATCTAAGTGTAGGTTGTTCTTTCCTCCCTTTCCCTTTCACTTTCTCCCTTCCCCTTTTCCCCAACTCATTTAAAGAACTAGTAACTCTTTTGAAATCTCCAAATATGTCAACTCTCGTATCGTCATCAAAATCTAATACATCATCTCTTTGGTCAGATGTTTCAGAACTTGAGATTCTACAATAGCGTGTTCTTTTAGTAAGCCTTGGTGGTTTAGAGGTTGCCATTTCTAAATCATAGACAATTCAAATTTAATTATTTAGCATTGAGTTTAAGTTTGTCTCATTAATTTCTAAATAATTTAGCTTTCCTACTAAAGAGAACAAAAAAGAAGAAAAGGAAAAAATAAGCTTACCGTGTGGTGATGGTGAGGACGGAAGAGATCCATAAATAAATGAAAAAAAGCATAATTGGGACTTGCTGACGATGATGTTGTTGAAGATGAACTCGACATTTCTACTCCATTAAATTCTGTGGATAGAAAGTGGACAACTAATATTTAAATGCCGTCCGACGACCACATTGAATGAAACAATAAACCATGTAAATGTTTTTTCCTTATAGCAAATAAGTGGCAGACAAATTATTTAAAGTATTTGTCTTGATATCAATCCTTACCACATTGATATCAATATTTGTCTTGATTACTTCTCTGCAAGTTGAAGCCTTTGAACCCGTTACAACATATTATCACATAATGGAGCAGAAATCCCAATATTATTAATGTCTATCTAAAGTCTAAACTATAATAAATATTCATACTAATATCAAACCGTAGTCAAGATTCATAGGCTGTGCTCAATCCTAGTCACAAGTTGCATTTATGCCAATTCTAATCTAATGTGCATAGCAGCAAAAAGTTTGTAAAGAATATACTCAAATATCAATGTGGTTTATAATACAACAATAAAATTATTTCCTAGATAGCAGTGTGGTCTATAATTTAGAGTGGTTTTAAAGAATAAATTGTGTTAAGCATGTAGGAACCATAGTCATGATATGAACCAGTTGACAACGCAATGGTACAACTGAACAAGCTAAAGGATATTCAAGCCCAACATTTTCCTCAAAATCGCATTGCAAGCAAGACTAAATCATGAAATAGATTTGCAATAGCACAAATCACTCCATTTGAGGTCAAAAACTAACGAAGAACTTATGATCTGCAAGCAGTATTATACATGCAGCCACTCTCTAACCCCAGTTCTCGACTCCTTTAGTCCTTTATTTTCCTTATCATCAACAACCCAAAAAAAATGTTTGACAAACGTTGTATTAGTTAAAGAGTCAGAATTTTGTAATTTTGATGAGAGAATTTAGAGTTTGGCCATCGAGATTGAGAGGAATATAGGGGCGCTACACGGCCCACTCATATTGGTTTTAACCAAAATTCTTAAAATCCATATTTATTCACGTCCGAAACCACCATGGACGTAGATTACGCTGATGGAAATATTTTAGCTGCCGCAACTTGTCCTAACTTCGACAATGTTTATGTTTTTTCTTTTTTCCTTCATATATATTATTGTAATGAAGGTCGGAGCCAATTATATTATAAATATTTAGTATTTATATATGTAAGTCGTGGACATGCAATATTGATTCTCATTTTTCTCATAAATGTCTTACTTTCATGTATTTTGTTACAAGTGTATGTTAATAGTTTCAAAATTAACTAAAATAAGATCAAATTCCCTATACTTTTGAAAACACAAGTATACTTAATCCTTCCGTCATGCTTCCTGTTAAAAGTAACGATGCATGTTATCAATGCGATGCAAATGCAATACAAATGCATTTTCTCTTAAAAAAACAAAGGGGCAGGTAAATTATTACTAACCCCCCCCCCACCCCTGCTTTGCCACTAGTTTATGTGACCTTTTTCTGTGCATTGTTATAAGTACATGATATTCCCTGTTTTAAAAGATATATATATTAGATATGTTACTAATTGAAGCAACAAGATGCTATTTACCCTATATTTTCTCACATATTTTGGTAGTATTGGTTACTTTTTCTATGTCAATCGAAAACCATTTTTTCTTTTTAAATCTTTGGTTTCGCACGTTCTATATATATATTCAAATGTTAAAACAATAGTTTGCTATTGAGTTAATTAATCTTTGACCAAAAAGAAGGACTTAATTAATTAATTAGACAATAACAACACACAGCTAGGTAGAGAATGTCTCTTTATTCTAAACGAATCCTTTTCTAGATAATTATATTACATGATTTAATCAACTCTCCTTAATTCATGGACCATGTTTAATATGGTCTTGTTTGTCATGAACCTATACCAAATTCTTGGGCCACCTAATCATAATAATCTTGGCAAGTTCTTTTTATCATTATAAAAAAAAAGTTATTTTGACCAACGAGTCCTCGTAACGACCCAGGCCCAACTACTAGCCTGTCGCCACACTTGAGCCTAACTGACTAGCCCAAAATGTTTAAACCGGTGATGATAGTAATAGTGAACCCAAGCCGCTATAAAGTGCACACAAATCTCACAAAGAACCGATGTGGGATGGGGCGTTACAGAAACACAATAACAGATAGTAATAGTGAACCCAAGCCGCTATAAAGTGCACACAAATCTCACAAAGAACCGATGTGGGATGGGGCGTTACAGAAACACAATAACAGAACCACAACCCAGAACCCCAAGTAGAGTGGATTTTGCCCAGAGCCTGCTCTGATACCACTTGTAACGACCCAGGCCCAACTACTGGCCTACCACCACACTTGAGCCTAACCGACTAGCCCAAAATACTTAAGCCGGTGATAATAATAGTAGTGAACCCAAACCGTTATAAAGTGTACACAAATCTCACAAAAAATCGATGTGGGATGGGACGTTACATGTTGGTTAAGATAGTAACAGTCTCATTCATTCTTGTATGGAGAACACATTTGAATCTTAGAAAGCTGACTTTTAGGAGTTTTTTTCCTTCACCGCTTTCGTTCCAATAAGAATTAGTATAAAATTCAATGTAATTTAGAAATACTCTATCCTTAAGGGACAAAAAAAAGGAAAAAAGAAAAAGAAGAAAAAGTTATTTGGTTCATCAATCAAAGGGTTAATTAGTTTTTCCTTGGACACCGGCCATCTAGCCAAACCACAAGGGAAATTTCTCCTGGAGACAACTATTGTTTTTATCTTATATCCTTGTTCCAATGCATTAACCAGTTGTCTAAAATCATTGAATCGACATGGCCTAATGCACATCAGACTTGTCTAACCTAAAAAATTTGTAAAGTGTTTTACGCAAGTAATGCTGGCCTTGACTTTTCCAGACAAACCAGCATGGGTATTCAAACTTATCGGCTGCCTAAATATTTAGATGAGCTAAATGCATTTTATTCGTGATTTGTGGAAGTCAAATAAAATTTTCTATAATTTTGTAACTTACTGCTTCCCTATCCTTAAATAACGTTGCACATTTCTAGAGTGTAAAATAAGAGATGCGACTCATGAAAGGACAGGGAAGAGGAAAATATGCAACAATTTTGAGATCAAATAAAGTAATATGCACAAATTTTACAACCATAGGCATTAATTTGCAATATTTTTAAATTTACAAATGTATCAACAAGTTTGAATTTACAGAAAATTTTATGCATTTTTTGGTATTACGTGTAATGCTGCATGCTGTATATACTTTCACAAGGACATAAACACATGGCCTGCCGCCATTGACATCAGTATTCCGTACGGATCATGTCTATGAAGAAACAGATTATGATTTCATCTTCATAAATCATAACATTATTAACATCTGATAATAGAAATTAAAGCCTAAGCATTGATAGTAGATAGATCACGTCGTAAATACTTTGATACTTTGATTTCTTTTTTTTAAATAAACTATGATGTGAGACTCACTCATTAACCCTACCGTACACAAGAGTTGATCCCCTTTTTTTTTTTTTTGTCCGCACAGAAAATTGTCAAAGAAATGACATTATGAAATGAGAGAATCCTGGTGTGTTTTACCTTTCGGTTCAAGTTTTTGTCTTTTGGTTAGTTTTTCTTCAGCGGAAAGCCGACAATATAGATAAAAGTATTTCTTTCACATGCTATAACTGATTGTAATTTGTTAATAAACTACACTGGTCAAAAAAAAAAAAATTGAAG
Source organism: Cordia subcordata (assembly GCA_028554755.1). Taxonomy (NCBI): domain Eukaryota; kingdom Viridiplantae; phylum Streptophyta; class Magnoliopsida; order Boraginales; family Cordiaceae; genus Cordia; species Cordia subcordata. Next base: position 5,266,178 of record JAPTOF010000004.1, on the reverse strand, counting down.
GGAGAGTTCATTAACTTGCATTATAGGTCGCGCCATCAGGAAAGTCTCATTTTCCTACTCCAAAAATTTCGAAATCTCAAATTGTCTCCCGAAGAAGAGGGATTAGGGTCCCAATCCCAAGAAGAGAGTGTTTGGTGGTGTTTATTCAAGTGAATATAATCACCCAAAATAATAAATTAACTAATTTAACTAATGATTGAGATGAGTTTTTTTTAATAATTTTAAGTGCTCATAAAACATTCAAATAAGCACGATCAAACACCCTATAATTTGTAGCAGACATGACTCCGACCGTTTTTTTCTGATGTTGTTTGAGGTTCAGACGCCACATTGAACGCATTTTGTAATTGGTTGGGTTGGGGCCCCCCGGGGGGGGGGGGGAGGAGGGGAAACATTGGAATATTTTGGGAAATAGATTGAACGGAAAATTCATATTTACCTATAATAATTATTTATTTTGCTACGATACTTTTCAGTTTGTCAGAGCTTTCTTGCCAATGACCAATTTTTTCCAATCATTTGTTTACAAAGAAATTGTAGAGATATCATCCTTTTTTTATTATCTCCGAATAGTTAATTTATTAGCATATCCAAAAAAAAAATTTTAAGAGTTTATCATGTGACATGCCGAGTAGACAACATATGTTTAGAAGATGATTAAAATAAGTAATATGTAGAAACATTCTTTGTCTGTAAAATGAAGATGATCTTTACATATGTGTGTATATAAATGTGTATGTATGTGGATATACATACATATACACACACACATATATATATATATGTATGTATGTATATCGCACATGTGGTATTTACACGAATCATATTATAATTTATTATTATGGCTTGTATATGGAGAACAAGAAATTTTTCCATAATTGTGAGTAATTAGAGCATTTAATTTTATTCATTTACATATTTGGCATATATTAGAAATAATGAAATTAACAGTATGCATGACAAATGGACACTTCGGTTATTGTTAACTAGTACAAGTCTAATATCCGGAATTAGAAGAACTGATAAATTTTGACATGTATATAAAAATTAAAAATTTGATTAATTACCATGTACGTGTATCATATGGAACATATATATAAAATTTTGGTTGACCAATTGAATTGGCAATTGTAAGAATATACATAAACTCGTCAATTAGGTATAATTACAACGTGCCTCTATAGTTTCCCACAAAGAGGAATACTATTGCTACAAAGCCACAAATATAAGTGCCCGCACTAATTAAGGCATGCTTAGATACAATATGACATCTTACAAGAATTCGGGGTACAGATCAAGTAAATACTAAGCTATTTATTTAGGTGTAAATATTGATTTCTTGATAGACATCAAAATCATTCAAACTTGGTTTGTTACGCGAACAAATGTATCTTAGACAACCTTGTTTTGCTCAATATAGTTTTTGTAATATACCTCTTGATTTACAATTAAGATTTTGAAATTTCTATCAGCGTTGATTAAGATTTTTTTATTCGAGAAGAATACCAGTGATACAAGAGAGACTCCTTAGCTCTTAGGTGTTAGGCATAGAATGGATAATGATGGATGATCCCCTAAGGCACAAGAAGTAACTAAAAAGTTCTAGTCTACTCTTTTACTAACATAAAATCTTGTGGATCAATTGATTTCACTTGAACTTCTAACAGGTGATCTCAAGCAGATTTGAGTAATTTGTCTAGAAAAAAACTATAAATTTAATTCTTTGAAGTACATTGATACCAGTATTATCTTGGTATGCGTAAGAGCCTCTTTGACTATACTTATTTTGTAATTTATAAAAATTTAGAAGAAAAAATACATTTTTATATATTTTTTATTATTTATTGCTTATAAGTTTCAAATAAATTTAGCCAAACAGGCTGTAAGTTTAAAAGGCTTGAATGCTAGTTACAATTGTGAGATAGACTTCAGAAGTAAAGGGCATTAAGCTAATAAGCAAAATATTAAAGAATAATTTAAATAGTTAAAATTACAAATAATTTGATTATGTTAGAGGATAACTCGTGAAGACACGTACTAGAAGGTGCAATAAGACGAAGGTAATATATTATTATATCCATTTATTATTTTAACAGCCACACGCTACTCTGAACCCTAAAAATGTTTCCACAACACGGGCCCACCAAGAATTTGGTCCATGGCATGGTTCTCGCTTTATATGCGAAGCTCTCAAAATCTATAAATGGTGGCATAATATATTTATAAAAGGGAGATAAAATGACTTTTAAATTCCCATAGAAATTAAAAAAAAAATAATACTGTCTAGTTTCACCCTAGTTGGTTCTTGTTCTTACATGGGGGACTGGTAAGGAAAAGCTGGGAGCGAGAAACCATAGAAAAAAAAAGCCTTCAAAGGGGGTAATGGTCAAAGGAAACCCCACCACATTGTTCTTTCCCCACATATGCTGTGCTACACTCGCTTTCATTGTTTCATTTGCTTGTTTATTTTTTCCGAGGTAAGTATATATATATATATATATATATATATATATATGTATGTATCTATCTATGTATATTATTATATCAGTGCAGGTGTGGGGTGGGGTTTGTATATGTGTGTACATGTGTGTATATAAATACACATTACCTGGTAGCTGAGAACATCATCAGCAGCTTGCTGAAAAGTTTGCAGAGAGAAGAAAAATAGAGGGCACAAAAAGAGCCCCTCTATTTATCCCTCTGTAAAAACCCTTTTCTTTTTAATTACTAGATTTGAAGAGATCTTGAGATGGAAAATGATATATATCGCTTTCCCTTTTTTCTCTGACTCTTATGGTGAGGACAGCGACACTACTGTCTTACTGTTACTTCTCTTCCGTGATTTGTGCTTGCCTCTTTTTCGCTTTTTCATTTCTTTTTCTTTTTTGCCCTTTTTCTTAACCCTTCACATAGGCCTCATAGCTAGCTAGCCACAGTGGACTTTTCATTTGGGATCATTAATTCCCTTATTTTAATTTTTTTTTAGTTTTCTAAAGAAAATGTTTGTACCATCTAGGGTTTGAAGTAAATAGGTGTAATCAATTGGTCTTGCTGTGTTCTCACTTCTCTCTACACCAATAGCAAAGTAATAAGTTGGAAAACAAACAACTTTTACTTTGATCATCTGTCTATATTAAGGTACGAAACGCATTTGTTACTTTGAAAAGCTAAAACTTATCCGTCAGAACTACTAGATTTCATCATAGATGCAGCTCTGCATGATTTCACAAAACCAGATTGTTTTACTCTTTTTCGTAATGCTGCTGTGTAACAGGTGAGCTCATCTGGCTCTTGAGGCGCATTATGTTGTTTTTCTTGGATGATATTGAATTTTTTACCTGGTCTTTTTTTTTTCATTTTTCTTCGTCTTCTTTTTTTTTTTTTTTTGGCTTCCTTACTCCTTGTGGATAGAGTTCATGCAAGTAAGTAGTAACCCCTGTTTAAGAATTTTCGGTTCTAAATGAAGTCAAATCATAATTAGGTTTAAGATTTCCTTAGTTTGAAACTGGAGCTTGCAAGAAGATCTTCAAGCTGTTCCTTATCACTTATCAGCTATATGAAAGCATTATTTTCTCTTTAATACTAAGTGTTTCCCCATCATGAAATCTTAATGTCATTTCCCCATTTTCAGTTTGTCGCATTTTGATGAAAAGTTTTAGTTGTCTATGAAACCTAATCGTTTCTAATGCACTGGTCTTTTAGTATTTCTGGGGTAAAGTAATTTTATTGTGTCACAATGCCAATTCAAGAAGAAATAGCGCCAGAAAATCTAAAATTGTGGTTAAGAGGTATTAGTGAACATAGAAGTGGTATAAAAGAGTACAGTTTTTGGTGAAAATTGAATAAGAAGAGACAATTTAGTGGTATGTCTCTATTGGTTTCTACCTATAGTGATGAGAATGGCTTGGAAAAATTTTGTTTAGCTTAAAATTTGGATGCTATTATTTGATACTCATCTTACAGGATTGTATTTACCTTTGTTTCCAGCAGTGGCTTACCTTTGCAATCTAGAAGGTACGGTTAAGACGGTATCGTGGAAGACGGTATCGTGGAAAACGGTATAAGAGAGCTTCCTTCAGTCCACTCATGGGCAGGTGAAGGGTTTGAATTAACTGCCGACTCATTCATTCAAACTCGGTAGAAATTTTTAAATTTCAGAGCGCTACTGTGATTGCGTGAATGATGCGGGAGATAAATTCATCCTTCTCTTCTCTGTGCTTGGACTGAAGGGAGCTCCCTTTCACTCTTCTCTTCATTTTCTTTCTCCAACTTGCACATTTCTTATTGTTATATCTAATTGTTTCAACTGCTAGCCCTTGTCATGTTTGCGAGGAGAGTTGCAATAAATCTTACATAATTTTCTTTCGCTACTCATTGACAAACTAGATCAATAAAAGATTCCAATTCTCATAACCATTGATCAATTTTAACATGTTTACACAAAAGAAGAGTTACATAGAATATTTTTGCTACTTATTGACGAACAAGATCAGTAGTAGATTCCAATGCTCATAACAATCAGTCAATATTAAGAAATAAAAAACACCATGGTGTTGCAATGCTTCACTTAATGTCTTTTTAGCTGAATTTGCCCTTTTTTATTTATAAAGATTTCAGTTTGGTACTTGATTTTAGAGGGTGGTTGGCTTTGCTTATTTAGTGCTTATAAGAAGCAAATAGTAAAAAGCATGTGAAAGGAAAATTTTTTCTATGTGCTTATAAGCACCTAAAATAAGCAAAGCCAAACATCCTCTTAATACTAGTATCTTTTTCCTTTTTCCCTTCTAAATAATTGTCTTCTCTCGCAGATCTTTCTGACGCTTTTCATGCTTAGATTTTCATTTGGAAAACAATGGATGACACTTACATATAGCTTATGCAGATGTAGGTTTTTCTGTTTTTGGTTGTTTTCTTTTGTTGGAAAATTATCCTCAGAAGATGATGGCATAAAGCATAAATATCAGCAAAGTCAGGGCTTTTATTAGATGCAATCACAAGATTGTTGGGGATGATGATTCTCAGGACGATCAACAACTAATTTTCGGTGCTGCCTCTCAAATAAATACAAGGAAAAAAATTGGGCTCCTAGTTTATTTTCTTTCTGCTTCTAGGGAGGCAACGCCAATTTGTATAGGAATCATTCCGGGGATGTTTTATCCAGTCTATCCTCCTCTAAAATGGCAACGCCAATTTGTATAGGAATCATTCCGGGGATGTTTTATCCGGTCTATCCTCCTCTAAATGGCTTTTAGTGTGTCAATATTGGCTTATTGCTTCTTGTATTTGTATGATGAGATATATGCCTTTGATGGCAAGTCTGATTTCAATTTGGGTTTTCCCCTTGCACCTTACTTTTTCAGCCATCTTCATCTAAAGCTGTGTAATCTTGTTTGATTTCTAAATGTTCAATGATTCTTAATGCCATGTTTGATCAATTACACGTGCACATTTGACAGCATCAGCTTGCAAACCTCCTCGCTAAGAAAGTTTTTAGGACGCTTGAACACTTCCATTTTAGTAGAACTTGAAAATTATTGTTGAGATCGAACTACTGAACTCAAAACTTTCTAATTCAAGAAACCTGCATACTTACCTTTCCTTTCGCAGATTTCTGGGGTGCTTGTCTTTCTCGTTTTTGCGTACCAAAAAAATGACCATCATCTTCGGCTAAAACCCAATAAATGGTGGTTCCCCGAGACCATCGTGGAGCGACGATATCCTCATGCATATTCAATACTCGTGAACTGTCTATTTGATTTTATTATAACTAGATCATCAGTTCACGATTATTAAAACTCGATCATGACAGCGCAGATAAATATATTTCTGTGTGTGTGTGTTTTTTTTTTCTTTGTTCTTTCTTTCTGGCGAAAACACATCAAAGCCCCTTTAGTATTTAGCTAGGTCTTAATTGTAACGAGACACAGTGGAACATAACGTTTGAAACAAGCTAGTTTTGGCATTGGGCTAGCGACTTATCGGAAATACTTTCAGTTCAAACTGAAGTGAGTTTGTAACTTATGACAGTAACTTTTCTGCCTCTCTTGGTTTTTGCCTTTGCATTAAATACATTCTGAAAACCCTTCATATATCTCGGTTTTTTCTTTTTCCTTTGCCCACTGGTTCTTGCAGCAGTCTACTCAGCATTGGAACTCGTAGCTGCTTTTTTTTTTCTTTTCTTTTTAATTACACTTCATGAGCAGCCTCCATCACTTCATTAAAGAAAGATCATCAGTAATCTCTGTAACTAAATTACCAAGTAACATTTTTACACACAGTTGAACTTGCATGTGTGTGTTACACACGTAGGTATTGTTAATCATAAGATTTAATTAGTATTTAGTATTATTATGAGGGGCTTAATTTTATTATATGCACATCGGTTTGTGTTTATCATTGCAATTGTTTTTTTGTTTATTAATCAAAAGTAGGTATTTAAAGTTGGTTTTGAAATCTGTACTTTGGGGTGTTGGGTGAGGGTGTACGTAAAGTAGGCACCTGAAGATTCTGAAAGATTTAATGAGTAATAAAAAAGCAGTTGCGTTGTGTGGATCGAGAGTGAAAGTACAAATGTTGTTTGTTTTTTACTGAAATATCGAGTAATGGACATGTCTATTTTTTATTCACTTGTCTGCACATATTGTTGTACTCTGATAATATCTATTGAATCTGTGTTTTCCTTGAACCCCAAAAAAAAAAAAAACTGTGTTTTCCAATTAAAAAAAAAAGAAGAAAAGAAAAATGCCATCACAAATTTGGCCTATGACTCTTGTTTAACAAAGCTTTTGAAAAAAGTTCTATTTTTTTCTCTTTTATGAATTTTCTTTTTGGAATTTCTATCAAACGAAAAAAGGTATGCTTGTATTTTTACATAAATAATATAGTTAACACAATAAATTTTGACGGTTGTTTTGTTAATTTGTCTCCACATTATTATTAAATAGAAATATATCAATAAGGATGCACATTTATAATATAATGTATATGTATTGTTGAAGTCAACTAGCAACGGTGTTCCAATTTCTTGAAGATATTTTGCCATTAGTCTATTGTTTATTGGTGTATTTATGCTAATCTGCATGTTTTGGGTAAAGTTATCTTAAGAGTCTCATAAAGTTATGTCTTAAAAACAAAGTTGATAAAGATACTTTGTTGAGGCTGAGACGATATTATGACATTAATGTTTGCATATATCGTGGTAAAAAAAAATTTATCTAAACTATTATTTATTTGCGTTTTTTAAAATTTTAGTAGTTACAATATTATATTACTTAATTATATTAAAATAAATATAAAATTATGATAAGACATAACAAAATATGCAATATGTTAATATAAATTTTTTTTTTTAAAACATTGACTTAGATATCGCACGTCTACCAACTAGTTAAATGTATAGTGACATAAAAAACCAATTACTTGAGTGTTCTATTATATTGTGGGATAATAAAAGAAATGATACGAGTAATTTATACAAAATTATAGATTCTGTGATGGAATATTTTTCAATTTTTTCCTCTCTCTCTCACATGACGTCTGTCACACTTGATAATCAAATTGGTTGTAACGTTGAGCAGAGTAGCTCAACATTTTGCATGATCAATCTGAACCTCGTGCTTGATTATAATCTGATTTTGAGAGTTGCAGAAACGATAGCCAGTGAGAGAGAATCTCAATGTTCATAAACCGTTCAAATCTTTTCATTATAAACATACATACATATATATTACAAGAGAATCTAAATTCATGCAACCTAGACAAGGCACGAGAGCAAGGAATATCTGAGCAATTTAGCTGGAGCTTAATTGAGCAGCAAGGAATACAGTTAGTTATTGAGTTGGTATTAGTTAATTATTGTCAGAAGCTAATACTGAACGCTAACGAAGTTAGATATAATCTATAAATAGGATCAAGAGTGTATTGAATTCAATTGAGAAATGAATACATCAGAGATATTTTCCTCTCCCCTCTCTCTTTTCTAATAGACTGTACCTATCCAATCCGGGCCATATATATTGAAGATTGTTTTTCCCTTTTCTGATGTCATAGAAAGTATACTTTTCACTTGAAATGGCTTGTTGATGTCATAATGCATGATAGTTGTCTTAATTAATTAAAGTCTATGATCTTTCATTATTAGATTTGTCACACGTGTCGAAATTACCCAAAAAAGTCTCTAATTTTTCAGTTAAAAGAAAAGAAAAATCATAAGAGAATAACAGGCATTTTGAGATTGAGAGATATAAGACAGAAGGGAACCATACCATTTAAATCATTTGAGGCCGAAAGATTAAGAAATCAAACTTAACTTCAATCATATTTTATGTCATTGTTTTATTATTCTCTTGGAAAGTAGGAATGTATTAACAACAATTGTATTTTAAATAGAAAAGAATGAATGGATGATGTAGAATAACATTAATTATTCGATATGGACAAAATGGACATATTAAGTTTTAAGGTGATGCTAAGAGTTGGACTTTGGTCCAATTGCTTCTTTATACCACGTCTCACTAATTGAATTTTCAAATTCAGTAGTTAATCTATGCCGAACTTTCAACAATTAATTTTGGTGCTCCGGTCACTTCTAAAATTTTAGACCACTTAAGTGATATGTGTCGCTCGCAGGTCATTAATAAGGGGTGATTTTAATGTTTTAACTCGTGTGAACTTGATAAAAGTACCTTTAGAGTCTTATACTACTAAGGAGATTATTTGGCCTCACGAGTCAAATACTTAATGGGGGAGTGATTTATAATATCCCATATCATGAGCAAAGTTTAAGTTGGTGTGGTTGTTATAATTAACAATTTTGGTTAATTATTTTAGATTATTTGATTTGCAGTTCAAATAATTTTTCTTTTTTTTTTTTTGTGTCTAAAACATTAATCTGGCTTTAGGTATTGCATTTCAAGACATTGCAGTAGTAGATGAATTCTTGAAAGAATATCCATGTAGTAAATAGGTCTTTTGATTTACTCTACAAGCATGTATATAAAACAATTTCTGAAGGCCTGTCTCGTGCATTTCAACCCTCCAAATGGTTTTGAACTTTTTGCTCTTTTCTTCTCCAAATGGTTTTGAACTTCACGCATAAAATAGTTACAAATTCAACTGAGTAGGTAAATATTGGACCGTGACTCCAAACGAAAGAAAATTAATAAATTCAAAGAAAAATGAGATCAATTTTTGCAATTCCCAAATTAAAATTTAAAAACTTCAAGTTAACACCTAAATGCCAAAATGCTTCAACCAACCCCAACTCCTTACACACAACGCATAACACACCCTCCCACACATTACAGTACTGGAATATATATGTTTACATTGAATGAGATTAACTACTAAAATTTCAAATATTAAAATATTTTTTAAACTAAATTTTAATATGATTACCAAATACTAGTAAATAATTTATTTTCTAAAAGGAAAAAAAAAATTTAAACCCACTTCATGAACATCATTTTGATGTGAATTCAGGGAATAACTCAAATAGATAAAATTACTCTCCAAAAAATAATGATATGATGGGTAAACCCCGATGATGATGAGTGGTTTTTGAACATTATTCAGATCCTTAGTGTTTTATAAGAAGAAGAAAACATGGATATAGTGCAGTAAATAAGCATATATCTTTCTTGCCTCATTGGGAAATAATATATGGTCACCGTTGATGTGTACAAAAATTGTTGGTACCCAAAAAGGTTAAAGAGGGGGGCTTCAATCGCTTATTTTCCCACTGTAATAGTTCTTTTGAACAGTTGGAGAAGTTTCTATCATTTCTAAAAAAAGTTAATTCCTCTTGTGGTTCTTAAACTTTTGGTTTTAAGATAATTTGGTTCCTCAACTTTCAAATTGTGTCTTTTAATCTCTAAACTATGGAACATTAGACAAATTAAGGACAAATGACGTTTTTTGTTAAAAATTTAACGGCATTTACACAAAAATCACACGTGTTTGTATTTTCCCAGCTATTAGAGGGCAAAATGGTCAATGCAATATCTAACAGCTTAAAGAGTCATCTTCCTTATTTTCAGGCTAAAAAGCCCTAAATCCCTAACCCAAAATTGTTAACCCCTCTTTCAAAATCCCTTACCCAAATTCTTCAACCCTTCTTCAAAATTCAGCTTTAATCTACATGAATTCTCTCTACTTTTGCAAGAAACCCACTACTTTGAAGATGTAACGAAAAGATTTCAATCTTAGAAGATGTTTTATAGGATGCAGCAAGGGTAGAGAGGCTGATGTTTGTAGTTTTTTACTTTGAGTTGATCCTCCGATGTGTGATCATAGCAAGTGTGTTATACCGAAATTGTTGAAATCTCTCAACCAAAAAGAGCAGGAAGTTGTTAAATGTAAGAGATGCATTAAAATGCTACTCTTGATGACATTTGGGGTTTTGATGTTTATGATTGTGAAGGTGATTTCATCGACAAAATGTTGAATTTTAAGCTATGCATAATAAGCTAGGTTAACTTGTATTAGGATAGGTCATTTTGGTAAAGACCTTGGATTTCTTGTTTTTATTTTTTATTTGTAAGATAGAAGACGTAAATTTTTGATCATTTTGTAAGCTACTGAAATGTTGTAACCTCATTTTGGAATAAATAACCCAAACAATTACTAAGATGGAAAAAAAATGTGGCTTTTGTGTTGTAATTTTGGTTTGTGGTTTGATGGGTTGTATTGGACAAAATGTGCTTTCTTGTGTTAAAATTTTGGTTTGATAGTTTGATGGAAAAAATGGTATTGTAACAATAGTTTGGGGGAAAATGGTGTTGAAAGTTTGGTTTGTGTTTTGTGCTGACAGTTTAAACTTTTTTTTTTTTTTCGGTTTGTGTTTTGATGGTTATGCTGATGTTGAATTGGCGAAACATCACTGAAATAGTATGCATTAGGTGGTAAGCTTTGTTGACAATTCTCCTTACTTTTGACTTGCTCCTGCTAGATTTTTACTTGGCTTTTTCTAAGAAACAACTCGATAGCTGGACTGGCTTGCTCTCTTTTTTTAATTTATTCAATCTTGATGAAGATAGCTGTTAGAATTTTACATCAAAAATGAAGAAAATTAGATGGATGTTTAACAAGAATCCTTATTTTGTGATATCTCTCATTAGACGATCTGCAAATAGAAGTGCAGACGTTGTGGTTAAATATGTTAGATTGGAATCATTGCCACCTAATTGGCTCTTTCGCCTTCCTGATCAGTTGAAAACTCTTTTATTCATGAAATCATCAAAACATAAACCAAAATAGAAATTATTAACCAAGAGAAGTAATGAAGCACCTTGTTTATCCATGAATCATTTTCATCAAAGGACCTACTGAAATGAAGTATATCCAACAAATATGAAGAAAGATCATTCCAAATTCCATTTCACAAATATCATAAAGTCAAACCTAATATCAAGCTAGCCATTGTTTATCGAATTACAATCATCAAACTTACACTCATCAAGCCATGTTTATCAAATTACATTCAACAAGTAAGGATTACAATGAACACCATTAAATATTCAATACATGTTCATTAAACAAGCACACATAGAATATCAATCATTACAAACACCATCAAGTTCAAGTAACAATCACATAGGCCTTTTCCCTTCATTAATATGTTATTCTTAGTACTTTTTGCTGCAGTACTCTTTGCATTATTCTTTCCACCACTATTTGCACCATTTTTTGCCAATATTAATGTGCCTGAAGCAATATGCACGATAGATGTCTTCATTGCATCCACTTTTGGAACCTAATAAGCGACGAGCCATCTACACAAACAAGTTAGTAATGTAAAATGTTAAGTAAGCTTTCATCAATGTAAAACAAGTTATAAAAGACATGTACAAACCACTTTTGAACTTAGAAGTTTTGAACTTAGAAGTTTTGGCCAATTTGGTTAGAAGAAAGGAATTATTGGCTCTCATATATCCCATAATTGCCCTTGGGTTATGGTACATGCCCAAACATGTCGATTACGTCTTCAAAGCAGAGGGTTTCTTGCAAAAGTAGAGAGAATACTTGTGGATTAAAGCTGAATTTTGAAGAGGGGTAGAGGAATTTGGTTTAAAGATTTTGAAAGAGGGGTTAGGGATTTTGGGTTAAGGATTTTAGGTGGGATTTGTTTAGCTTGAAAATGAGGAAGAAAAAGACTCTTGAAGCTGTTGGATATTGTATTAACCATTTTGCCCCTTTAGTAGCTGAGAAAATACAAGCACTGCGTTTCTCATGTGAATGTCGTTAATTTTTTTACGGAAAAAGTCATTTGTCCTTAATTTGTCCAATGTCTCATAGTTTAAGGACTAAAAGGTACAATTTAGAAGTTCAGGAACCAAATTGTCCCGAGGCCCAAAATTTAGAAATCACAGAAGGAATTAACCCTTCTAAAAAAGACAACATAACACATGCATCATGCATGCTTACCGGCTTTCCTTTTTTTGCAAGTTTTTGGGGTTGACAAATGATCCATCTTCAGCTTAAAAAACCAAGCTGATATGGTTGATTAACCATGCCATGTTGAACCTACTGTTACTGATCAATTTCATTTCTCTGCTTTCTTTTGTTAGATTTGTTTGGATTAACTTTTTCTAAAGTGATTTTTTCTATAATTTTTGGGTCTTCTAAATTTCTGCCTTTTGAAAAAATAATTCAAATTATTTTTTTTGAACTTTGGTCTCCAATTTCCGTTTGGTTGTCATCACTTGGCTGAGCTTCCAGATGGGCTTTGATGTTTGTTAGGGGAAGATTATAGTGAGGTTGCAACCCCTAGATTTGTTCGATGTAATCAATTATGCCTTCATTAGGGAGAAAAAATAATAATAATTCAAATTGAGTTTTTCTGTCACAGTATCTATTTTTCTTTTTAAAAATAAAACCAATCCAAATACTTACTTTAAAAAAGATGTGACTATATATATATGTGTATGTGTGTGTGTGTTAAAAAAAAGAACCTCAAACAGACCCTTAGATTAGCAAGCCAGTTAGTCTAACTTTTTGATACGTGTTATGCATATCCTTGTTCTATATTCTATCGAACTCATATTTTCTAGCTGCTGTGCGGCTCCTTATTTATGTATGAGCTATAAATGTTCAACTCATATCTCACTTTTATGTTAAAAATTTCTTTGCAGCCCTCGAGGAGAAGTTTAAGCATACTAATGCTTGTAATGTATGATTGTATAACGCGCGACTATATTATGTTTGCTTGAAAAAATAGAGGTCTATGGATCATTGACCAATTATAATGCTTCGTTGTTGAAGTATATACTTATAATTAATTAATGTATTTATATATTTATTTACTTCTCTATAAATATTGTTTTATTACACTATAGGCGTTGTAGCAACCATCTACCACCACTGGTTTCATAATTAGGTGCATGATGTGAGAAGAAAGAGAGAGGTCACAAAAAATTAGAAAGAAAGGCTTCACGAAACGAATTTGTAAAGACTGCATCTATTTGGCCCCCAAACTAATATGTACTAGAAGCAGACCCGTGGTGCGCACCGTGCACTGGTGTTGGGGTTAAAGAACAACTACAAATTGGCGTGTGTTAAACTTATAAAATGATACATAACTTCTTTCGCATGGCTCAACATATAATTATGTAATTTCGTTTTTCAGAAGTTGCATAAAATTAATTTGGCGATGAACATAGTAATCACATATTAAATAGAAAAATGCAACTATGTGCGAAATGGAAACATTATTTCATTTATGCACTAAATACGCAAATCTATCTATATTATACTATCTATAAAGTTGTACCTCAAGTTAGTGTGCATGATTTTGGAGATACCATGTCAAGAGCTTTAGAAGATGCCACGTTATCTATATATTACTTATTAAGATAATACATCATCACTTATCTTTCATCATTTTTTAGGTCACCTTTACTTTTTCGTTAGCATAAAATTAAATTTACACACCTCATTGATTCCTATAATTGCCAATATTATTCAATGTAATTAATTGAAAGATGTGTATGTATTATTTCTAATCATCTAACTATAGTCTCGATTTTTATTCATTACTAAATAAATAATGCAAAAATACAAAAGAAATACAAAAAATCACATGTATAGGATTTTTTAGAAAAATAAAACAAACACAAACCTATATATCTAGTTATATTCATATTTATATGATATAATATAATACTAAAAAAATTGCTTTGAAGGTCTTAAAATGTGCCATAAAGTAATTAGGTGCTAGTATTAATGTACAAATAAAGAAATAAGTTTAAAAATTCAAAAGATGTGATACCACAAAGTTATATTAAGTCCATAAGTCAAAAATTTATTATCTATATAGTATAGAGTATCTATATATCTATAGTATTATATAAAATTGTACTTCAAGTGTTTTCCACCTAAGCATTTTGAGTTTTTTATGTGATGACACATATCACTCATCTTCCCTCATTTGTCAAGTGACTTTTTTTTTAATTTAAACTGGAATTTGCACATCTTATTGATTTTCATCAATTGCCAATATTATTATGTGATTAATTTAAAGATCTGTCTATGTTATTATTATATTCCTATAAAAATATTTTTATATTGTTATTGAGAACCTTACTTTATCTTGGACACTTGTGTATTATTGATCCACAACTTTATTTCTGATGTGGACAATTTTTTTTCATAGAAGACGCCAAAATTGACTATATGTTGTAACTAGGCGTGTATCATCATTTTCATCCAAAGGTCATGAATTTTCAAGAGGTAAACTATGTCGCGGATCCCTAATTTTACCATTTTTTCATATAGGTTCTTAATGTTTGTTTAAATTAATCTATAATATGTTGAAAGTGAATGACAAATTAGAATTTTTGTCATCATTATTTTGAGACTTTTAGTCTCCCTATTAAGTTAGATATGAATTCTAAGGGGTTATAAGATCTTTACAATTTTTCTATGATCTTGCGTATGTGATTAGTGCTTGGAGGTTTTGTAACTCTTGACATTCTTCCATGAATGTGATAATGAAAGCTTTATTTCTTCTAGCACTGATATATAGTGGTTTTTTAGCAAGGCACAAGACACACTAAGAAGCAAATCTTACTCTACTCCTTCTTAGTTAGTAGCATATAGTTTTATATAGTTTTAACATTCATAGTTTCCCATAATAAAAAGGGTTCTAACATTGAATCAATTCAGGCCTAAACTTTATTTGGTTTGCAGTTTTAGTTGTAATTTATCTTTGTTCATTTGATGTCCTTCATAATATACATATTAAATTCTTGTTTAATTTTTCTTGATTTATTTTATGTTATTTTAAACAATTTACTCATTGTTTATCATTAATACTTCCAACATAAAATTTATACAGTACTACTAATAAAATTATGCCTAAAAATTTAGGAGGTTTTAGAAAATGCAATTTCATATTTCAAAAAGCCTTAGGAGATGACACATCATATTAATTATCTTCTAATTTCGGGCCACATGAATAATTTTTAATTTTGTGGGTTTTACTTCTAATAATTACTTAATAATAAATATAAAAATGCAAAATTTAGAAAATCATGTTTATAGGATGTCTAAAATGAAAAAAGAATACATAAAACATAGAAAAAGACATAAAATTATGTCTATAGGATGCCTAGAACATATAAAAAACTTAACAAGATTTATGTTTTAAGATCTCATAAAAGGTGCTAGGTCATCTTAAATAGCTCTTATTTTGAGGCAAAATCAATAACTTTAATTATTATTAGCTCTATTTTTATTTATTACTCAATAAAAACATAAAAAGAACAATAGAAAAATTATAAAAAAATAAAAATACAAAATTCATATTTATAACATGTTTAAAAAGTATAAAAACTTAAAGAAAAATAAACTCGATACACAAAAGCATGCCGATGATCATCACATATTTTTCTTTATCCCAGAGTAACCTACCTCATTTGAAATTTCTTCTAAGTTTCTTCAACAATTATAATTTTTTTTAATATGCTCTTTTTCCACAAATTTAGAATTACAATTATAAAAACTTAATAAAATAATTAACCCATGCAAAGCACGGGCTTTGAAATCCCTAGTATGTACAATATTAGTAGACAGTTTTACTAATTTTTTGAATTTTTTTAAGGAAATAATTTTAGAGTAATTTTTATAACACTTATTAAAAATCGATGCGATGCACGTTTGGTTCCAATTTATATTTTTTCACATAGTAAATATTATTATTAGAATATATTAGATATCCTTTGATCTCTAATTACTTATAGATTAAAAACAAAAAGTAGCTTATTGAGAAACCAACTATACTAATCAACCAAACAAAAAAAATTTCAGCACCACGTGGCAGCAACACAGTGAACCACATGGTAGCAAGATGTACATTTTGTTTGGGAGGGAGAATGCTTGCATATTGGTTGTTGCTTTCTTATAATGAATAACAAATAAGTAGATATTGGTGTTTTGTACGAAGCTAGCCATACACATGCGACGTGTTAGAAGGACAGAAACTCAAACTGTACTATATAACGTGCAGTAAATATGCTAACTATTTACAAAAAGAGTAAGAATCTAAATACTCGAACATATATAATATTAGAAGAACACTTCTAATTTTATAGAATTATTTGTCATTTTTCATAAGACTTATCACAAGTTGAGGTAAAGCACATCTGGTTCTACTTTACATTTATACATATGTTAAATATCATTTTGTAAAATATATGAGGTATCTTTAATCTCTAATTACTTATAGATTAAAAACAAATGGCAGCTTATTTTGGAAGCTAAGTATATGGCTGACTTGGAGCAAAATTATTTCATTAAAAAAAAAAAAAGCAGCAGCTTTTGGCAGCCATGATGAGCGCCACGCGGCGTCAAACGATTGGTCTGGCTTGGGGAAAGAGTTTGGGAGGAAAAAATGGCCCATATTGGTTGTTACTTTCTTATACTATATTAAGTAGCTAATATACTATATTTATAACATGGTTATTGAAATTTCTTTTATTTCAGAATTTTTTTGTATATCATACCTGCATTTAAATGCCTTGAATAATGTGAAATTAGGTTTTTCTTTCCCATTTCTCTTGAATTATTACTCTTCGCATTTGAGTTATGCTTTTCATGTTTTTGTTTCTTTAATTGGGCTTTTCATGTTTTTGTTTCTTTAATTGGGCTTTTCATGTTTTTGTTTCTTTAATTGAGACTCATTTGGATTGACTTTCTTAAAAAAAACATTTTTTTTTAAAAAAAATATGTTATTTTTACAATAATTATTTCACTTGATCTGAACAAAAGTTAAAATTCTAAAAGAAAAAGAAAAACTAGAATACAATTTCTTTTAAAAATTAAAACTTTTAACTTTTCAAAAAAGTACTTTTTTAATAATAAAAAAATGTACCTTTTAAAAAAAATCAATCAAAACAAGCCCTTGATCCTCCACTTTTGAACCGAATGTCAGGGGTTGCTCAGGAGCAAATCTAGAACATCAGTTGAGAGTTGCAGTTTTCATTTGCTTGAAGTTTATCTCGAAATCATGTATAATTACTGAACTGTTTTAGAATTTGTATGTTTACTATAAAATGATCAAATTAACTTCGATTAAAGAATATTACTCACATACTTCTCTATTCCAACAAAAGTCTAGATCCATCCCTATTTTTCACCCCTTCCCAGCTAGCAGACCGATGTTAAAAAGACCAAAAGTCTAGATATTGCTCTTGCTTTCCCAACCATCAAAAGAACCAAAAATATGTATACTTTTTAGTAAAATTCATTACTCATACATGGCATGAGGATTTTTGAAGAAAGTGCTATTCAAGCTGAAGCATTGATGCTGCAGGAGGCATGTTCTTTCACCCATAGCCAACCTCTCAAGCATCACATTTGAACTTTACTCGTATCAATAATACAACACAGGGTAATATGCTTGAATGGACACAAGCCATAACCCCTCCCCTAAAGCAGAAAGTGACTTCCTAGCTAGTGCTTGATACAAATCTACCCTACTCTTGTGATCTAGACTACTATTCAGTGGTAAAGATAAAACTGAGTTACAAACTATAGATAGCTTGCGTAAGATCATTGTGAATAATGTGTAAACTCAAATCTGATTTGGGGGAGGCAGAATATCAACTCACCCCCTGTTACTCAATGACACGAAGAGAGTCAGGCCTCCAGTTTGATGGCAGAGTCGATTACATCTACGGTGGTACTCTGTTGTGCCCAGAGTTGTGCATATCGCCCTGATTTTGACAGGAGAACTTCATGCGGGCCCTGTTCCACCACTTTACCATTCTCCAAGACTACAATCTGATAAAGAATTGAAAACGAAAAATGAAGTTGCCTATAATAAAGAAAGGTCTAAACCCTTATAGATAAATAAGCATCTTGGTATGAACGATATATAGACAGAAGAACTGACTAAAGGATTGGAAAATGTAATGCTGCAATATGCCGATAAACAAAGCTCTCTTAGAGCATTAGATTTCAAGCAAATACTGACACGAGGGACATGAACATCTGGTATAGCTCTTGGAATACATATATCTAAAAGATTTATAATATTGGCTACAAGAACACGTACCTCATCACATTGCATGGCTGTTGTAAGTCTATGAGCAATAAAAATTGATGTTCGATTATTCGCAAGGGACTTCAATGCATTTAAGATTTCTGCTTCTGTAGAGCTATCAAGTGCACTTGTAGCTTCATCACAGAGCCTAAGAGAATGAAGTAGAAACAAAATTGTATTAACTTCTAAAGATTGTTCACTAAGGAGCTTTAAGACATTATTTAAGGCTGAACTGAAAATTATAAAACGTCGTCTTTAAAATGGTATGTAACCATCCTGGTTACTCGTACACAATTTTGCAATTTGTATATACGGGAAATAACTCTAATTTGCAGTCATCGTAACAATCCTGGTTACTCGTACACAATTTTGCAATTTGCATGTGGGAAATAACTGTAATTTGCAGTCATCTAGTTATGTGTCGCATTTATTTTTGATTTAACACTAACTGGGCAAAATTTCTAGAACGTCTAATAGAAGTATAGATCTTTTTACTCCAAAGCATGTAAACTAAAAGCACCCCACGGGAACAGAAATCCTATTCTGCCACTGAGATAGGTTGATTTAATGACTCTCTCTTCTGGTTCTGAACACATTTCCTGAAGCCCTAGACAGTGCAATACTGCTATTATTTAAGGCCAGCAATGCTATCAACCCTCCAAATGGTACTGAACTTTTCGTGGGAAGTAGTTGAAATTTAATCGGATTAAACAAATGGAACATAACCCCAATATGTACCCCACATGTGGCTAGATGTTAGGTAAGAGAAAGGGAAACTATAGGACAGAGTAATTTGGACAGAACATGAATACAAGCTATGCAGAAAGATCCCTCCCATTATCCGGCATGACACTCTTCCAGATGTATGTGACAATATAAAAGAAAAATGGGGTTGGCCAACAGAACCAGTTATGTCAGAGATCATCATAGAGACAAATGCAATTTAAAAAAAAAAACAGTAAGGTATTAGAGTCTCTGCTTCTGCCATGCAACACAACCAATTTGCTACAAATAATAGTATCCAATTGGCAAAGTTCTGACAACTAGCATCACAACTAAAAGTGGTTTTGAGTTCATCAATTGCCAATTTTAGTTCTCTTTCCATGAACTTACAGAAAGTATATTTATTGGTAGAAATGGCTGAAACTTGTGGTAGTATAATCACAATGGAGGAAGGGAAAACCAGGGCTTACAAAATGGCAGGTGCTTTCAAGAATGCTCGGGCTAGCGCCACCCGCTGCTTTTCACCACCGCTTAACTGCAGGAGAGGAGGGGATAAGAAAAGAATCACTTTACCAATGGAGATTCAATACTTCATAATTATAGTGATCAAGCAAATGAACATTCACATATCACCCGTATAAGTACATATGTAATAACTACTCAAATGCAGCATCACAATATCAACTAAAAGGCAGCCCAGGAATAAAATCTCTGCAGATATCAACTGCAAAAGATTTGACCGAATGAGAATTTCCATCTTCCAGGGTAATGAAAGTAATTTGATTAATTCAAGTGCAATAATTTTCATATGATCCATATTGAGTAATGTAACACATCTTTCTTCAGAAGCTAAGTTAACAAAGATGTTGCTGCAACATGAACTGAGCCAAGATGAAAAGTGAAATGTATGAGCAGCCACAGATGTCGGGAAAAGTGAGGAGAAAAAAAAGTACGGAAAAAAAAAAAAGAGCAGCAACTTCACTGACTAGAGATACAGGACTTTTGACTCTGATATGCACCAAGAACAACTAGATAGTGTTTTAACTATGCACATTTACTCATGTAACTGTTCCTACTATTGGGTCCATGGAAGGATGGTTTGTAAACCAAATTCGTACCTCACATCATTTTGTGCAGTTGGTCTCTCTTTCTCAACTACTGACCCACTTGTACAACAACTACTTCCTCCATCACAATATTAGCTATCTACTCCGTCATGCTCATGCTCCAAAATTTTCTTTTTCTTTCATAACATAATAAACAAAGAAACTAAAAAGCCTGCTTCATATTTTGATGAACAGAGTATTGACTTTTCCCATAGGAGTATATCTTTACCACTCACTGAATACAGATGGGCTGTAAGGTTGCTGTTTGTTACACGAAATAATTTAGACAAAGATTAAGAAATAAAGAAATAAACCTTAAGTCCTCGTTCCCCAACCACCGTTGAATATTTCTGTGGGAAGTTCATGATAGTTTCATGAATTGCTGCCCTTCGAGCAGCATCATACACCTAAAAGAAACTCTATTAGATGTATGGGTGCACACTGCCATGCATTGCCGCAGATAAACATTGTAATTAAAGACAAACCTCCTCTTCTGTGGCTGAAAGACGACCGTAACGGATATTGTGAAGAATGGTATCATTGAACAGTACCTGACAACAAAGCAACACATGCTAGTATCAAGGATGCTGAAGACACAAAGCATCAGAAGGATGTCAATAGAGGAGGAGAAGTAAAAAGATAATTGCATTCTGTCCAAACTCACAGTATCCTGTGGAACAACGACAATAGACTTTCGAAGACTCTCAAGGGTTACTGTCCGGATATCTTGACCATCTATCCGTATCTGTCAAATGGGGCAATTTGTTAATCATGAAACTAAAGAAACAGCCAGAATAGAACAAAGGACTATCACCACTTGGTTTTGGTTACACTATGTCCAAACTGATAATCCATGACCCAGGCATACAAACACCAGGCTCCGAAAGAAAACTCTAATTAGGATAAGTGGAGATAGGTCAGCCAAGACTCTAACATCTGGCCTTGAGAAATCACCATAAATTATGGACAAGTAAATGTGAGAGAGCACCATATAAGAGTGACACAAAAACTCAAGGCAGATGGTGTCTCAGGGTATTTATAGGCTCCAACTTCAGTTTGCATTTCTAATTTTCATCCATGTCGAAGAAAATAACGATACAACTCTATGGTCCTCCAACAAGGGCATTAATGTGAAAAATGATATCATTGGAAGTAGAAGAAAAAACAGATCTCAGGACTATCAACACAGATTGTGTTGGCATGGCAAATCCATAGAGGTTCTATATGGAACTTAGTACTTACAATTCCAGAAAGTGTGTCAAAAAACCTGAAGAGCAATCTAAGAATTGTTGACTTTCCTGTATTAACCAGAAGTTACACATCAATTTCACTTATTTAATAGAATATAAGTTAAAAATGAAACATAACCAAGATTGAAGCACAAAACAAAGAAATGATCGCAAGCATAGATACATCCGAATTTAGTGCCCTTCCCGGTACCATTGTCTTGGAAACACCCACAACTATATTAATAGGCATCTATAAGCCGACTACTGGATTTCACCAAACGCTAAGATACTTCTTCTCAAGTGCCAAGTACATAAACATCAGAATGGACTTAACGTACTTAAGCCAATGACACAACAAAAGTACAGTTTTCATCATATGTCAGTTTATACGCAAGTCATCCAGACATTACAAACCCCTAGCTAAACTCCGACCTAGCCCTTTGAGGTAGGTTCCTCCACATACCAACCAACCCCATACATAAAAATTCTGCCCAGCTCAACCGAACTGACTGACAAGGGTTTCCGTTCCATGGCCGGAGGAATTCATCAAGTCAATAGGAATGAACCGAATACCAATGCGTTGCCCAATATCAATTTAATTGAATCTTCTTGGACAAATTTCATAAGCAAATAGACAAGTCCTTTTTTTCAACAAAATAGAATGAAATTAAAGTAATTTTGCAGGAACCATTCTCTCCATCCTACAGTTGGACTGTGCTACATCAGAGTTAACCAATTATAGGACCCACTAATAAGCATTAGATATTTTATACTCTTTTAGTCTTATCTTTTGCATTATACATCTTCTTCAAATCAAAACGCTGAATTCTCAATATCTCAAGTTAAATTACTATTATTGATAACTTCAGTGTAACAGCTACTGGAATTTCAGTAAGCAAGTGAAAATTTGAACTTGAAGATTAGAGAAGCAAAGAATTACTGACTGCATCTTTAAATTAAAAATATCAGTGGGGTCAAAAGAATATATCACAGATGTCAACCCTTACCACTGCCACTTGTTCCGACAATAGCCACACTCTTACCAGCTGGCACAACAAAAGATACGCCATCAAGAATTTTCCTTCCTTGGAGGTAACTACAGAACAAGAAAAGTAAAGCATTATCAAGTGATTACTACAAAATAATAAATATGATATATTATATAATAAAAATGTAATGCTTTAAATAATTTACAAAATACTGACAAATTTGACAAAATTGTAGAACGACAAATAAGCAATACATTCAAATCAGATACCAACACGACAAAGTGATTCCAGCAATTTGGAAGATTCCAATGAGAACTGTTACAATATATACTTGTCCTATATAAAGAATTCATAAGCTCCATCACCATATGACATCCAGGGCTGCTCCTAATAGCCACAACTGGTTGCCACCCAACGAGATTAAGGCTTCTCTTCCTAGTACCAATTAGTTTTAAGTTGGACCTCCTATGATTTTTAACAGAAAAAAAAAAAAACAAAAAAACAATTTCCCATAGTAATATGATGCTTGCGATTCGGTAATATCAATGAAGAATAAAGCTAATACCAAGATAGAGATCAGCAAATCTTTTTGTCTCACAATTGATTTTGAAAGTTTACACAGATGGCTGTAACATTAATATGAAACAAATCCATAGAGAGACACCTTACTTTAACCAATAAAATTTCTTAGTTCGTCTTAACAACCAAGAGGACACAGCATAATAAACTATGCAGACAAGGACAACAGATTTCATTCAAACCACTTGCAAGACAAGGAGCGTTATTTGATATAATTTGATCATATGTGGAAAGTTCACCATGCAAAGTAGAAGACAACCATATGATAGAAACAAACACCTGAACTGAACATCATCAAATTCAATGCTACCACCGTTAAACCTCAAAGGTTTTGCATCATCTGTGTCCCTAATTTCAGCTTTTTCCTGTATTTGAAAAGATAAACTAATTAGGACTCTAATTTTTCAGAAATAAAAGTTACAAGAACAAGATTGAGCATCATCAATGAAGAAGAACAGAAAGAAACTGAGACAGAAAATGTGCTCCTAAATTGCAGCATTACAATCAATCCACTCGTCCTATATCATCCACCGCAAGGCCAATAACATTCCCTTGTATCCGTGTATGACACATAAAAATTATTAACAAGAAAATATATAACAAAGCCTTATTATAGATGACAAATTAGTTTAATAACTACTTCTCTCTACTATCAAGTTTTTCACTATTGTGTTGAAAGGTAATTATGCGACCACATAGCAAAGAAGAACTTTGTAGCTCACAAGCTTTCTTCTCCACATCAAAAAACAAAAAATGAATTATGATCATTTACTTATTCACATCCTCCAGATTAGATGACTTGCTAATAGTTGGTCTTTCTCCAAATTTAACTTCTCTCTAGAGGCCAGTCAAAAAGACAACGGAGAACTAATAAGAACCATTGATTCTTAGGAAGTCTATAGATAGCAAAAGGTAAGACTTTGCAGTAATATCTAGGAAGGGACCAGATACCTCAAGCAACTGAAACATGGATTTCATATCCACCAGGCTCTGTACAGTCTCACGATATACAGTGCCAAGGAAGTTAAGTGGAAAAGACAGCTGGAATAGAAGCCCATTCACCATGACCTTTATGAACAGTGATTCATCATTAAAATGTTGGTCATAATGGAGATAATATCTTCCAAAAAGCTTAGAGAATAGAAATACTACCAGATCGCCAACTGTCATCCCACAATTCATGATCCCATTTGAAGATAACACCATAGCTGCCGATAGAGCTATGCTAAATATAACATTTTGGCCAAAGTTCAAAAATGCAAGACTATGCTGAGTTTGTAAGGCAGCATCCCCATACCCTGGAAGATAGCACCCAGCATCAAACGTGTCATTATCATGTATAAATTGTATCAAATGACTATTTATTAAAAATATAAGTGATTCATAATTGAGAAGCACAAAAGGAAGGTCAGTATTCTCCCATTTTCCTCACTATGACATACCGTCAGCAGGAGGCCATCAACCACATTGGTCCTCATTCGTAAGCTATGTGCGTGACCATAATATAATTGCAACAAACATCAAACTAAAAGATTTATTCTACACTTTCATATTCCACTTTTAATCTGAGATGAGATTTGAATTGGGGACATAAACATATCTCAGGACAATATGTTGCATGACAATCTGTTGTGTGTATAACGAATTGGGTAACAAATTGATTATTCATGTTGATTCTCATTATGATATTCCAATGTTGTCAAATTTTAAAGAAACCATAAGAATTTATATATTATTACAAGAATAGCTCATATGCTTTAGTAATCATAGTCATAACTTTGACAAACTTTTGATACTTTAAAATGATGAACCTAGCTTGAGCTGTTTTACCTCACCTAAGAGGCTAAGATTCCCACCATAATTTTACGTGATAACAACATGAACCATCCAATAACCGTATTTTGCAGGCCCCTCCTCCACCTCAACTGTGTAGGTTTCATAATTAATTTCCAGATAGGCACATCCAGCGTGAGCCACTAATGAAAATTGGAAAGCATCTTTTTATAGGGCAAACAACATACTCTTTAGAAATTCATCATATTTGTCAGCTTCAAAATCCTCATTGTTGAAGTACTTCACAGTCTGAAAAGGATATGTAACGATTTTAATTATGAAAGAAAAAGCCCTGGTGATGAACTGCAACTAATTCAGAACATGTATAAAGAGAGGAAATTAACAAATACAGATTAAAGTTTTCACCTCATAATTTATAAGAGAATCAACTGCTCTTGTGCCAGCATCATTATCAGCCTTGTTCATTGCCTTCCTAAACTTAGTCCTCCACTAGAAACAAAAAATGGCAGACACACCATATAAGACACTTACAGAGAGATGTAAACATTCACACCTGCTGGACAGGGTACTATAGTTAGGTATAAAGAAAGATAACAAGCAAACAGATAACCAAAAGTCACAACACGTATATAAAGTGGACCCATTTGCACAAATGAAGTCCACAACACCTTAGAAATCCCAAATACGTTAGATTGTTGCCAAAACTGACAAAACGGGAAGCACAATCCTGAGACATCTGAAGCCTTTGCGAAGGAGCTCATCATGTGCCTGAGATTATGGAATAAAAAATACTCATTTGCTGCAGATGAGGTACCTGGGTCACGGTGAATGTGAAAACGACATATGCAGCAACAGAAATGGAAGTAATCCATACAAATGGCGCTCCAAATTTGTATGCAAGAATACCTGACACCATGGAAATCTGAAAGGCTATGAGTTAAAGCCGCAGAAATACTATTCACATGAGTTGGAGGAAATAACAGGATATCCTTATTGTTAATCAGTCATCTAACTTTCACTAGCAACTTTTTGAAACTATATTACCAGAGACTATAGAGAATAAATCCATACCACATCATATAGTTGGTAAAATGTTGTACATAGAATATATTATGAATAACTAGAGGTATAAGGACAGTAGAATCATACCTCTAGTATTGTTGGTAGAACATTAAATAACATGGCTGAAAGTATAAAATTTATAGCACGGCTTCCACGGTCAATAATCCTATTCAGAGCACCAGTTTCACGACTGCAGATAGATGAACAGGCTCAGAATAAAATGGCCACAGAATGAAAATACTAAAGCAAGAATCCTAAAGAAAAAACTAAAAGTACAACCCCAAGTAGAAAAGGCCTTAACCAAGTTCGTGACTAGGAAAGATGATAAAAACATTGTGCAGCACATTGTACTGATGCCAGACAAGTGAAGCATAGGACAAGCTTATGTTTCTCTTTCATTTGCCAAGAAATGGTATTTCTGGTCATTCTGATAGAAAATTTTTAACGTATACAGGGCTTAATGATCAAGTAAAGCTCGATTGTATGACTTGAGAGCCAAAACATCTTATCATGATAAAAGAAAAGGAGAAATGCATCTAATTCCAGATCAGAATTTCCCTGCTACCCTGGATTCTCATTCCAAATTTTAGAGAGAAACATCAACACCTTTGTTATTACATAATTAACGAGACAAGCTGTCACTCTCAAATCATTTTGCTACTGGACTTAACATTGGAACTATAGAAGAACAAGCCAGATCCCAAAAATGCATCAGTTTTTCTTCTTGATCTCCACTTACACTGCCACAATTTGACCAAAAAAGATTATATAAGACCTTAAGAAAACCCCAGAGTGAATTTTTTTCCATCAAGCAGGAGGATTTAATCAATTTGGATACTCATTGCTTTCTTAAAGAGGATAGATCAAAAACATTTGGCACCAAAAGTCAATCGAAGATTTTCTTCTTCCATTCTCTTTTTGGTTGTGCTTTCTGGGAGAGGGGAAAAAAAAACCAGTACGCAGAGCATGAAGAAAGAGTACTTGTCTCAAGGTCTCCCCGATGGAAATATAAATCAGCCTCCCAATAGTTTTTCCAAGTAGATTAGATTCCCTTAACATGTTATATAGTTGTATGATTAAAAGATAAATTTCCAGAGCTTTTGATGTGCAGAACAATAACCAATATAGCATCAGTTGGCATTGGCATTAGCAATAATTAACCGCAAGGTAGAAGTATAGTCAAAGGCAGTGCAGCAGTCATAACACTAGAAGCCGGCACCTCATCAGCCACTAATGATGAAGAAAACATGTGCTGAGATTACAAACCATACCATCAAATAAACAATTCCCAAAACAAGGAAATGTAGAAACAAGACAACAAAAAAGATAGATTAAAAAGAAAAGTAGAAGCTAAAACATTCAGTAAATGGCAACTCTAAGAGAAAGCATATAAATATTCTTTACACATGACTACAAGATAAGAATCTAGCGTCGGAAGAGAAAGAGGTGCTTCTGGAGATGTTTTAATATCAATTACCTTAGGTGATATCCTAGATCGAGCTCATGCAAATGAGAAAAGACCTGCAAAAGATGCAATTTGTTATGGATCTCAGGACTCACAAAGATGCAGGATGCAGCAATTAGACATACTGAAAACCTACAGTGCAGTTGTCCAAAATGGTAGGAAGCAATCGTGTAAAAATAGTAAAAGAAACATGTTAGACATCCATAAACTACATGAAATCAGCTTATTGAATCATGTGATCAACCTTAGTGAAACTCAACAAGTGCATTCTATTTTATTCTTTTCTTAGTCTGAAATTTTCCAAAGTTTATGCTGCTTATAGAGTTTGAAACTTCCATTTCCAAGTCAATGTCTTCAGGATGAATAGGAAACAAATTTTTAATATCAAAGAGAAATGAACCATCGGCTGTTAGGCAAGAGCTGAGTTGAAACCGAAAATCAACATCACCCAGTACAATTTCATACAACATCTGAAAGAGCCTCCATCGTTATTTGTGTAATGTTCTAACACTCCTAAAATATCATAATAGAACAGGGGAAGAAGAATGATACATTAAAGATCTCATAATTGAACCAAAATGAACATAATAGTACAATTGGTGGATTGCTTTCTTAGCTCTTAATTGACGTTGATATTCTTTTTCACTTCATTAGTCACTTTTCCTCTTATATTGTTCCAAAAGCATAACAAAAATTTGTATCTATACTAACAGGTGTGGTAGAGATGGGGCCAGAGCCCTGGAGATTATAGTACAAAATGCATTTTCTACACGTTAGCAGTACTCTTATTATGCGTTTAATAGGAGGAGAAATGAAAAGCAGCAGAGCTTGTTGACCACTTCCAGTCATGGAGAAAGAATGAACATTGGAGGTCTCACTCTCATCCAAAAAACCTATCATGTTAAACAAATAGAAAGATGGGAATGGGGAAGGAAGAATGCACCATAGAGAGAAAGGTAATATAACCAAAAAACATATATTCTGAAGAAGTGGAGCACCCGTACCTTCTTAGAAACTGAGCGGATTGTTCGCAAAGCTACCTTGGAGAAAACAGCTGTTCGCAGTTCTGGAACCAGACAATTGGGCAAATAAAACAAATAAGAACAGAAGCTCAACTATCACACTTTTTCAACATCTTTAATGAAAATCTCAGGGAACTTGCTAAGTAAAAGGAAATTGTGGAATCCAAGACAAGTATTAGCAATTACTTCAAAATGAAGTACCATTGAAAGCAGAAACCCCCGTCCTTGCTATTCCATATCCAACAAGAACTGCAGCAGGGCTCCAAAATAGAGCTAAGGCAGTCGAATTAGCAGCAAGAAACTCAGCAAGAGCACCAGGATTGCCAGTTGCTGATGTCAACCAGTCAACAGCCAATTTAAACAAGAATGGTACTTGAACGTTCAATACCTAAACACCAAATACAAACATATATTCATCCATAATAACCAAATAATCTCAAATTTTTCTACGTGTTTGGAGATGTAAAGTTTTTATCTTTAGGCAACATCATGAATACACATAATAAGCAAATAACAAACCCAATGTACATAAAACTCAAGATAAAATAAACCCAATCTAAACAAAAATCAAGATTAAACTAAAATAATTATTCATCCAACAATAGTCAGTTTATCACCAAAACCTCTAAACATCCAGGAAACTTTAGCTTTGTATATTTGTACAGATATTACTAATTCACAACACAAACAGATATAATTGTGCATATTCTTGCTGACCTTAGCACCGACCAATAAACCAAACGCAGCAATAACCCGTAACCGAAACTCATAATTATCCTTCATCCACAAGTATTTCGCTAGTGTTGCAATGATTTTTGTGTCCGCCACTTTCTCTGCTGCACCTCCTACACTGTTAACTGCTGGTTTTTCCTCTTGGTTCACCACTTGCTTTTTGCCCAGTGCATCATCCTTCTTGTCCGCTGCTGCTGATGAAAACATCATGTAAGCGTTCCCATTCAGCATGAAAACCTAATCAACAACAATCGCAATTCAAAATAACGGACATCAGATCAATGAGACTCCAATAGAAACTCAGTGCAAACACACCCCATTCGCCATCAAAACCTAATTATCCAATAGATACACAAATCAAAGACACACACAGAGAAATATATACATTCTCCATCAACTCCTAAACAGCAACAACTACAATTGAAAATAACACACAACAATTACTAAATAGATACGCAAGCACGAAGAAAAACCCAAAGAGGATCAGACCCTTCCCTGGATCCTCCTCCATAGCAGAAGCTTTTGCAACAGGCTGCCTCACTTTATAGACAAAGGGCTCATGTGATTGGTTTTCTTTAAATTACTTTTTTTTTTTTTTACTTTTGAAAGATGTTTTCTTGGGAAACTAAAAGTTAAAAGTTTTGGCTGTATTTGAGTTTGCATTTGAGTTTTTTCTTTTTAAGAGTTTCAATTTTTTAAAAGTGAAGTTAAATAGTTATTATAAAAAGAATAAATTTTTTTATAAAAAAAAAGTAATTTTTTTGAAAAACAGTCAATCTAAACAGGCCAAAAGAACACATAAAAATATGCATTATTCACCTTTTAGTTCGATCATGAATAATCTCTATTGAATAATTACACAAGTATACACACAACACACACACATATATAGAGAGAGAGGAAGGGAGAGTTACAGGGCTTTGGGGGGCACTGGAGGGAAAATCTGAGAGGAAAGCATTGAGGCGTTTGAAGAAGCACGGGGCGGTCGTAGCAGTGCTCCATGGCTTGCGCTTATCAGTGTGGAGCTGCCTATTGATGACCAAATCTCGAGGGTTTCGTAACCCAACACGTAGAGATCGTTGGCCGACGGCGAGGTTTTGCAAATGAATCGCGCGAGACGATGACAAACAGTTGTTAATCGTGATGCTCTCGATCGCCTTGTTGGAGAAGAGCTCGCGAGCCCTAAAGCAGCGCATAGCCGCTGCTGCTTGCATTTTCTTGATCTTTGCGGTGTTTTTACTTTTGGTTGATCACTGCATTGAAGAAGATGTGAGCAAAAGAAAGGAAACAAAGAATTGATTAAAACAAGTGAACCACGTGTTTGTGTAAATGTTTGACGGACAGATTGTTTTTGTTGTCAACTAAAACATTGGTGCTTGTAATAGGACACAGGAGCGGGAGAAAAATGGTATTTTCTTTTTTTTTTAAAAATAGTTAAAACGCCGTGTGTTTTAAATTAATAAATAAAATGCTACAAAACTCGTAAAACCTCGAAGATCTCTTCTAATTTTTTACATCTTCGAGTTTTTAAGACTCAAAGATCTATTTTTCAATGGAAAAAAAAATTCAATTTTTGAGTTTTCAAAACTCGAATATGCATTTTGTGGCATTTAATCATTAGTTTAAAAAACATAACATATTTTTTTTTAAGTGGGGCATTTAACTCATTCTCTCTTGGTGCGAAGATGAAGGCACATGCCCTTTGTTAAATGTCATTTTAAGAAGGGTAAATTACACAGAACCCCTTGTATGTTTATTCTCTGTGATTTAAAAATTAGCTAATTACACCATATTCTTCTCAAAAGTAAAGCATACATGTCTATTTTTTTAACTCCGTTAGTTTTGGCTAACAAAAATATAAATAGACTAATTTGCCCTTCAAATCCAAAGGCTAACGTTGCACTTATGGCAACCACAAGGGGTATAATAAAACCACTAGGGGATATAGCGCTATTTACCCTTTTTATTTAATTATAAACGTGAAATAATTGATTAATTAATTAATCAAATAATTAAAATTAAAATTAAATAAATAATTAATTTAATTAATGAGACGGTGGTTGTGCGATCGTGATGATAGTAGAGGTTAATTTGTTTTTTTATTTTTTATTTTTCGATAAGAAAAATTATTTACTTGTAGTAACGAAATAAAATACAAATATATTTGCAGTATAATTGGTTAAAATTTACATATTTTAAACTAAGGTCAAGGGTTCAAGTTTTTTCTCTTGCAAATGTTTTTTGAAAATAAAAAAGGAAGGGCATTTTTTTTTTTTACCAAAATCATGTTTAACATTAAAAAAAATAAAAATAAGCCCAGTCATAGGCCCGGTGTTTGTGCCACATTCCCGGTTAAATCTAATAGAAAAAATGATGGAAGAAGATAATGTGCTTCACTTTTGAAAAGTATAAGGGGTAGCTAACTAATTTTTAAATCACATGAGATAAAACACACTTATGGTAAACCACAAGGGAGTTCCATGTAATTTACCCTTTTAAGAAATGAAACAGGAACTTATATGCAATTTTAAATGTACTGAATCAACAACTTATGAATACTGAATAAATAATTTTTTTATTCTAAAACAAACATCTGTGACTGTTTTCATGTATAGATATTTGTCAATTTTATACTTGTAAACAGATGTTGTGATGATTTGTGGATTTTACTGGATAAATAGCTTATGAATACTAAATAAATACATTTTATTTTGAATAAACATATGTGACTGTTTTTATATATACATGTTTCTGTGAATTTTACTAGACAAACAACATATAAATACTAAACAAACATTTGTAACTGTTTCGTGTATAGGTGTTTCTGTGGATTTTACTAGACAAACAACTTATAAATACTGAACAAATAGTCTGATACAGCACGCTATGTGCTCCTGCAGGTACATGATATAATTTGTTAAATGAAACTCCTCTTGTATCATCTCATCATCATTTTTGTATAAATTTCTTGGATTAATGAAAATGGTAAATATCATTTTTCTCTATGAGTTTTAGCTTAAATTTTAAACTCACATAGGAGTGAACACGAGTTGGCTCTCTCAAGGATTAGTCGGCTTTTTGTAGTAAGGATATATTCTCAGAGAGAGGCTGAGTGACAAGACGGTTGCCATTTATGTTACTCAACTAGTGAAATAAAAGGCCTGAGGTCGAGACAGATGGTATCTCCTCTTAGAGCTTTTTTCTCTACTTTTCGTGGGTAGAACTCTTTGGGTACCGTTTCCTTCAAAGCATTGCCAGAGGGAGAAGAAAGATTAAACAGACTAAATAAACCCAAACCAATCAAGTTAAGGTTGATTCGGTTAGTTTTAATGGTTAAAAATTAACTATTTAGTTTTAAATAAAAATCAATTGGGTTGTGTTGGTTCGAAATAAATTCACAAACAAAACCAAACAAAATCGAACTATATTCATTCTTAATTTTATGTATATATTTATCCCCAATTGTACGCATTTTAGAAGTCGAATCTCTAATTTCAAGACTATATTTTCAAATTTTAACCACCAAGTTATAAATACAATTGTCTTTTGTTTCACTGGTAAAACCATATCACATAAATTTTGCAATATTTATAGTTAATCAAGTTTATTTTTTTAATTTTCTATATGAATAGTAACTTGAGTTTTTTAAATTTCTTTTAGGAAAACTGAAAACCAAACCAATACATTTATGTTGGGTTGGTTTGATTATGTACACGAATAAAAACAAATTGGTTTATTTCAAATGTAAAGCAATTGATTTTAATATAGGTTGAAATATGGGCAAAATCAAACTAAACCAAACTATGTACAACCTTAAACTCATCCATTGATTTTTAGTTTTACCCATATTCTCCATGCCACCAAGCTTTATCAAATAAAGCCTTATACTAAAAGATATTATGTATTTATTTATTGAAGTAAAAAAATAAAATAAATTAATAAAATCATTCAACAAAAAAATTTATATTTAATTTGCAAATTATAAAAAAATTCAAAATTTAGAAACATTAAAAAATAATTTATTCATAAATTTCTATTACCAATAAGATACTTTTATTTTTTATTTCTTATCTATTTATTTATTAAAGAAATAAAATAAATAAAATAATTTAATAAAATCATTCAACAAAAATCTACAATCAAATAAAAAATAAAAGATGTTAATTTCAGAATATGACAAAAAAATATACAAGATAGTCTATCAACGAAGTTTTTCTTACCCATGAGATTAAAGTGAAAAAATTAGATTCCATTAAACATCTTTTTTTTTCAATATATTTATATACATTTTAAATAAAGTCTAATTTTTTTACTTAAATTGATGCATATATTTTGGAATGGACTAACTTTTAAGAATATAAAAAATAAAAATTAAAAGTAATTTATCACTAAAAAATTGTGTTATAGATTAAATTAAATAAATATTAAATTTAGAAATGAAATCTACTTCTTTATTCAAATACAAATACACATATAAAATCCAAATGGAATAATAGTTTTGCTAAAATAAGCTAACATCTAAAAAATAAAATAAAAATAAAAATAATAATAGTAAAATAGAATTAAATAGTCCAATGAACAAATAAAAAGATAAAAACGGCAAAATGTTATTGAACTGAAGACATAGTTTGGGCAAAGCTTGATATTGTGAGAAAAAATGGATAAAACTAAAATTCTATATATGAGATTTAAGCAAAACTCATGGGAAAAAATGACATTCTCTCTCATAAACATAACAAAGTATGAAAAACAATATAAATTCAAAAAATTTACTAGGGTAAAAAGCAATATTGCCCTATGTGATTTGCGAAATGTGCACTACATACTCTGTGATTACAAAATTAGCTAAGACACCCCCATGACTTTAATAAGAGTGCACATAGATTTCTTCCATTAATTTTTTCATAACGAGATTTCGTGAGACGTTGCCTTTTCTTTTTCACAAAAAAGTACTATACGGGCTTTCTACCCTTATTATTTAAAGAATAAAAAATAAAATTAAAAAAAGAAAAATAGCCATCAGCACCGTCCCTAACCCCACGCCCATCGATCCCCGCCACCACCACCTTACCTCACCTTTATCCCGCCACCCTCTACTACCCAAGCCCCCATTCCTCCCCAGCCTCATATGCACGAACACACACGTGCGCATAGACACACACATATGAACACACTCACACAAATAATGTACTCGTAGATTAACAACCAGATTTGATGCGAAGAAAGCCATGGACTAAAGTGGAGGTTGATGAGCGAAATCATGATGTTGACGTTAATGAGGTGTTTAATAGAGTTTTTTGTAATGGCGAAAATATTTTCTTCAAAAATGCTTTTTTGGTTTTCTGTGTTTGGTAATACCAGTAAATTTTACTATGCACCACATTTATGGTATACTTGCTTGGCAATGTACACCTCCTGCGCGTGAGGTGCACGCGCCCTTTTTGGAAAAAAGAAAAATAGAAACATATTAGAGCAATTGTCTCTTTCCCTTCCTCTCTCTCCCTCTAGTCTCTTCTCATCCTTTCTCTCTCCCTCCGATTCTCTCAAATTTGAAACTTTTTCTCTTCTCTCCATTTTTGCTACCATCTCTTTGTGTCTTCTCTTCATCTCTCCTATTCCTCTCCCTCTCACCTACTCTTTCATTCTAACTTATGATTATATATGTGTATGTAAAGTTTGTATATATATATATATATGTGTGTGTGTGTGTGTACGTGTCGAATCATATCAGGAAGAAGAGAATAATTTATGGCAGAGAAGGCCGATGAAGAAGAAGAAAAAGAAGTAAACGACGATGATGATTTTGATGGAGGTTGTCAGTGGGAGAAGAGAAAGTTCCCCTTTTGCTGTCCAGATTCTTTTGTTTTTTTTGGCCAACAGAGTCGTATGAACTTGTAATTGTTGTTTTGTGAAAATAGTTAAAAACATATGAACATTCTATTATTCGTTTGTCTGTTCAGTTTTTGACTTGAATATTTAGTATTTTCATGAATATAAGCTTGTGAACTATCCACTTTTATTTTGTGAATATATAATTTAAAAGTTGTGGATATATATTATTTTGTAAAAATCTAGTTTTGAATTTATGAAATTTTAGTAATTTTATGAACATATAATTTAATATTAGTCAACATATGGTTATTATTTTCTGAACATTTGAATTTTAAATGTGTAAACATATATATATATATATATACACGTGGGTAAGTGGGGGCAGGGCTTTAGGTCTTAGTAACATCAGAAAATAATTTTTATGTAAAACGTTTTCGATCACTTACTCCGTTTAGTTATAAAATGGAGAAAAACGTCCCCGTTACCAAGAAGGGAAAAAAAAAAAACTTTTTTTGCGTATTAATTCTCTCCTTTTTCCACACTTGGGCCCACCTCCCCCTACCCTCATCTTCACCCCGCCCTACCCGTATCTCATATAACCAAAAAAAAAATATTTAAAAATTAAAAAATTTAAAAATAAACAAATTAAAAATAAAAAAAATCATAAAAACAAAAAAAAATTAAAAACTAAAAAAATAAAAAATTTTAACGTAACAATACACGAGATCAGACTCCATGATATTAAATTGTTATAGTATTACAATGCATTGGCACATACTGAACTACATTATATTTAACGTTAAAATTTTAATAAAGTTATAGGATCACTAATTAATGTTTTCGGTGGAATCAAATTTAACGATAGAATTGTAAACGATTTTACTAACACCATTTTCCACTAGCCCAACAGGCATATTTCATTGCTAAAACGGGTAGAAGAGTCAAGTGACATTGAATAGTTGAGATTAGGAGGAAGTTTAAATAGTTGATACTATTTTTTCTAAGAGTATGGTCCTATATTTAAGGGTTTGTTCGATAAAATTAACTCTTAGAGTAGCTAATAACTAACGAGTAGTTAATAGTTGATTGAGTAGCTAGTAGTTGTTTGGATAATTGATAGATGATATATTTTAACTGTTAGCTGATAACTATTTAACTAGCAAATTAGTTTGATAAAATTACCTATTGAACTAGCTAAGAAATGAAAAATAACATAAAATAACATTAATATAATGTTATTGTTGGGGCTGTTATTATTATTATTATTATTATTGAAAGTACTACGAACTGCTGTTGAAGGGGGCAAAAAATAGTTATCTGAGCCAAGATGAAATTGATGAGTTCATTGTCGACAATTGCAAAAACATATGCTTTGCTGGTAATGAGACTACAACAACTGCTGCCTCATGGTGGCTGCTGCAGTGCATTGTCAGCAAATCCAGAATGGCAAGATTGCGTCCGAGCTGAGGTTCTTGAGATTTGTAAAGGTAGAGTCCCAGATGCTGATATGATCACAAAGATGAAACAGGTACTACGGTGGCTAACCTATAGTCCCGTATTTTTACGTTGTCACGTCCCAAATTCACACTCTAAACCCACTGTTAAAATTGGTAGGGTAAGTATGGTTCTAGATGCAAAACCCATTTTGTAAACTACTTAACATAATTTTATCCGTGTGATGAGTCATTTACACATAGCTTGGTTTAGAATTTAGACACACAAATCAAATAATGTAAAATTCTAGAGATGACTTTTACAAGGCATGTCACTCAGTTTTCAGAATTTTATAAAGTTTTGTTGACAAATTTTCTTTTGTTTGTCAAATATTTGCAGCTAACTATGGTAATTAATGAAACATTTCGTCTTTATTAGCCTAATTCTCTATTAGCAAGGGAGGCCTTCGAACCCATGAAACTTGGAGGCATTAATGTTCCGAAGGGTGTCGAAGTTTAGACTGTGCTAACAACATTGCACACTGACCCTGAAATATGGAGACCTGATTCTTATGAATTCAATCCCGAAAGATTTGCAAATGGGATAGCAGGAGCATGCAAGCAACCAAACTTGTATATTCCATTTGGTTTTGGTCCACGGGTGTCTTGGGATGATGAATCTGGCCTTGGTAGAGCTTAAGATACTCCTCTCTTTAATATTGTGTAACTTTAGCTTTATACTTGCACCAAATTATATTCACTTTCCGACTCTAAACTTGGACATTGACCCCGGGGATGGTGTTAATCTATTACGTAAACCGTTGTGAATTGGTATCATTCGACTGTGATTGTTTCAACAAAGATTGAAAAAAAACTAAGACACCATTATTTAAAACTTAGATCATAATATCACTTGTTGGTACAATAAATTTACCACATATCCTAAGGACTGTACTCCCTCAAGCATCATGTACCCTTTTGCTTAAACAAAAAAATAAAATCTAAGCAGAATTTCTGTTGCCGGTCTCTTCTCTTGCCTTTCTCTTTCCTCTTCATTTCCACCACCCTTACCTCTTCACCATGCTTTAATTCTCTTTGTATTGCACATATATATACATATGTGTGTGCGCATGTGCGCGTGCGTGCCTGCATGATGTACTAATATAATCCCCGAGTGTCATGTGGGTGTGATATATTTTTTATTTTGCGCATAAGAAAACATAAGTTCCTGACTTAAAGTAGTGATAAAATGCCACATTACTCTTTTTTATGAGTTGGAAAAAGAAAAAAGAAAATCCAACTTCTTCATTAACTAAAATATTTAGTAGAACTTTTAACCCTCCCAAAGAAACGTTTTTGGCATAAGAACTATAAGTCTCTCAATCATATAACTTCTCCATTAATCTGTATTTATGCATATCTATATGCATGTTCTATATATATATATATATATATATATATATATATATATATATATATATAATAACACATAAAACTTCTCCATTAATCTATATATATATATATATATATATATCTGTATCTGCTTTTTTAAGCTATTCTAGAATGTTATATAAGCTTCTTACAATTCTAGAGTGTCATATAAGTGTTTGCATCATTTTTTTTTTTTTTGCTAAGCCATTTTAAAGCGTCAAATTAGTGCTTGCATGGCATATATATATTAACAAAAAATAAAATAAAATAAAGTAACTAAAAAATAAAAACTAAAAACTAATAAATAGTCAAATAATTT
Source organism: Cordia subcordata (assembly GCA_028554755.1). Lineage (NCBI taxonomy): Eukaryota > Viridiplantae > Streptophyta > Magnoliopsida > Boraginales > Cordiaceae > Cordia > Cordia subcordata. The sequence continues at coordinate 5,227,921 of JAPTOF010000004.1, read as the reverse complement.
AATAGAACAAATTCGAAAATTCTGTTCGGTTATTCTAAATTTTTGTTCAATTTTGGTTACATAAGATTTTCGATTATTCTGCTCACTTACAATTAAATTTTTAAAAAATTCAAAATAACACAGTCCTGACATATAATTATTTGTTCGTTCTCAAAATTTATTTGTTTTAATTATTTAAAATTTAGTTCAGTTTAATTTGGCAATAAATCGAGTAATCACCCATACAAAGAATTATAGGAGTTTGGTTGACAGGAAACGGTATATAGAGGGCTGGTAGAACTTAATTGTGTTATTCTGTCGGATAATCTCCTATCGGTTGTGAAAGAAATCGTAAATGAGTTTAAAAGTGTGAGAGAAAACCTTATCTCGTTATTTAACTTTCCACGTTATGAAAATCCAAGGCTAAGTAAGTGTGAAAGAAAACCTTATCTCGTTATTTAACTCTCCACATTATGAAAATCCAAGACTAAGTAAGTTTGGTCCGAGAAGGGTTTACACGCCAGTGTATTTGAGCCTAATGCTATCGTTAGTTTCTACATTCTTGAAAATAGGCTTAAAGCACCCTTGTGATTTCTCGAAACTCACAAACACACCCCAACTACTAATTTTTCGTTAATTCATTAACGAATTTGGTAAAATGTCCATTTTGCAAAATTATGAATTTATCTTCTCCATCACTCTACAATTCCAATGATGTTTTATATTTGTTTGAGTAAAGTACACTGAGTCTTCCTATGATTTATTATAAGTACATATTACCCCCTATGATTATCACTTTTTCTCTTAAAAAAAAAAAAAGTAACCAAACTCAAAACCCAAAGTACTACTGAAACCTCAATAATAAATAAAATAAAATCCATTAAATTATATAAATTATCTTACGAATATTAAAAGAAAAGATTGAGATAAATGCAGATCAAATTTTTTTAAAAAAATTTTTTTTGAACGGAAATAATGAATCCTATATGAAAATAAAATGAACCAAGCATCCCTACTTCCAAAAAATGAACGGATGAAGAAAGAGATACAAAGTTTTTTTTTTTAAAAAAAAAAAATACTTGAGGCAAAATTAAAGTCCCCAAAAATTGCATGCAATACGGACACATGTTTAGGAGCGATTATTATCAGGGACCATATTTTGCTGAAAGTTAGTTAACCACTTTGAATTTTTCAGTTATGGGGGTAGAGAATACGTACAGATACACGCCACCAAATTAGTGATCTTTTTGATTTCTTGATGAATTGAGTAAAACTGCCTTTAGAAATTCAAATAACAAAAATTAATCAATCAATTTAATCAAATCCTAAACAATCCATTATTGTTGCTACTACATTACTCGTTAATTTTACATAGTGAGAACCCTTTAATTTGTTCTTGTCAATCTCTCTCTCACTCACGCACACAACCATGCATGTAGATTACGTAGTATTTATTTTATTTTATTTTTGGCATGCATGCATGAACTTTTGTTGTAACATGTTTCTCAATCGTGATGTTGTCTAATTTATAGTTTGTAGGGAAGAAAATTAAATGTCTGATTCAAGTGGACATGGAAGTGATGTTGGTTCGGACAAAGAGATGGACAAAGTTGTAGAACCGGTTGCTCATCATGGCCATAATAGTGATGATCATGCAAGCTCAGAAAAGTTTCGTCTCTTTGGCCGCCAAAAGCCGGTTCACTCCGCTCTAGGCGGTGGCAAATGTATGTATCCGACCCGATCTATCTCTTACTGTTTCATGTTTCTTGATCCATGATGTATGTTGTTTTTGTGCGTTTTAATTCTAATCCTTTTAAATTATAAAATTAGGCTTTGTAAAAAGACAAGTCATTTACATCTAGCGCATGCCTCGTATATGGAGAAACGGAATAAGGATCATGTTAAATTGGGGAAAGAATTATTAAGAATGGCTTAAATGATAAGTTAATTCTATATAGCCAACAAATAAGAAATGATTTAATTGTTTACTGTAATCAGTTAATTCTACATAGCCAACAATTTAAAGGGTCATGTTTTATTGTAGGGACTTTTTTCCTATTAGTTTTCTTGACTATTGTTATTCTTATTTAGAGGCATGGCAAAGCTGGATAGGCATATTCTGATTATATATATATATACATTTGTTACTTGTTCAGCTGCTGATGTTCTTCTTTGGAGGAACAAGCAGGTTTCAGCATGCTTGCTTGCTGCTGCAACTGTGATATGGCTCCTCTTTGAGTGGATAGGTTATCATCTGCTGACTTTTCTTTGCCATACTCTAATACTCGCGTTGGCGATATTGTTTCTCTGGTCCAATCTTTCCTTCTTTGTCAACAAGTAAGTTTCTTGCCTTCAGATACTCTGACTTCTAGATTTCTGTTCTTTTTTTCTGCATCATAGGCATGTGTGTAGAAACTGCTGTTATCGCTGATGGAAGCGGATGTTTATGGACGGTTGTAAGGGTTGCAATTTCTACTGACTCTATATCTAGAGAGCAATTAGAGTATGAAATATCAATTAGTCGTCACTTAAAGAGAAGTTGTATGTAAGTGTTAAATTGTATGTTATAACCTCCACTGGAAAGTGGGGGCAAATTAAATCATGAGCCCATCCCTGATGGCTGATCCTAGTACATTTAGTGACTACAAAGTTATTAGTAGCATGCATAGGTGCTTTACAATTTGTTGTTGAATCCCTTTTCTTTGCAGTGAATTTTGCATTCTTTAACTTCCTACACAGTTTGTGGCATTCTTCTGATTCTAAGTGTAGGGCTTATACTTTCATGCGAAATCATTTGGACAGTCTGAGAGAGGATCGTTAAGACTTTGTAATAAATATACGGCAGCATCTATATTCTGTTATTTCAGAGAGTTAAAAGCATGTTTGCGCCTGAAATTTGACCTTTTTCTGCTCAGGTCTCCCGTAGAGTTCCCGGAGGTTGCATTGCCAGAGGAGTTCTGCCAAAAGCTTGCTCTTTTATTTAGGAAACGATGTCACCAGGCCATCAATAAGTTTCATGAAATAGCTTCCGGCAAAGATCTGAGGAAGTTCCTTTATGTATCTCTCTCTTCCCCAATGGCTTTGTTAGATATAACTTTACATGTATTATACTCATTTCTTTTAATACATTGATTTAAATCTCAACCTGCAGACGATTGGGATCTTGTGGGTTGTCTCAGTTGTTGGTAGCTGGTTCGATTTTTTGACGCTTGTATACATCAGTATGTTTGCGTTCTCTCACTTCCTTTGCGAATATCAGAGCGAATAAGTAAACATGCATAGCTATGTGGACTTGGATATTCTCGTAACATTATATTCGTAATCATGCAAGTTTGTTACTGATTTTGCCGCTGTTATCTGTTGGACAGTTTTTGTGATGCTGCTGACATTACCTATGATATATGAGAAGCATGAAGAGCAAGTGGATGCTTATGCAGAGAAGGCAACAAAAAAGCTCAAGAAACAATACAGCAAATTGGATGAAAAGGTTCTGCAGAAACTACCAAAAGTTTCTATTAGCAAGGAGAATAAGCAGTAGTAGTTATAAATCTATCAGCATTCCCTTTAGTGCCAGCAATCTATCTCTGACTCAGTTCCGAAGTGTTCATCTTTTTCTTTTTTTCTGTGTACTCCAGCACTTACACCCATCCTACTTATGCGCTTCTGCGTCTTTTATGTGGTGTTAGTAAAACATCAAAAACTTCTCACCTTTCTCTTTACTAGGTAAATCAAGCTTTTTAGTTGTTTCCTAGTTCGAGAAACAATTGTTGCCATTGGTATCAGTTTTTTCTTGTCATTTTCAAACTGGAAGAGTACTTCTCCATCATTATCTTTGGATAATTGTTCTTGCCAAGGTCAAGACCACCGCTATACATGTCTTTAGATATCACTCTTTAGGGGGTTCCAAACCTGGAGGAACCCAATTGAGTTTACAAATATCCACATCAAACTTTTGGCACCATAAATGAAAGAACTGAAAGGAAATCTTGAGAAACAATCTTTCCAGGGAAGTTCCTTTCAAGAGATCCTTTACTCCAGAAATCGACTGCAAAGAATTTAAGCCTACAGTTTTTATACAGAAACAGGATTTAACTCAAAAAGAAGGAACCTCAAGGACTATACTTGTCATAAAACTATCTTCAGGGAACAATAAGAACATGGTATCAAGAAAACAGTGCATAATCACATAAAACAGGCATGGAAGATAAAAGGAGCCTTTCGAAATTGAGCCTTCCAGGCAAGACTAGTGCATGGAATGTACTAATTGGCTTTTCAGTCTCAAACTTGCCTCAGCTCAATAAAATCTACTTCACAAGGTATCAGATGTTACAAATTAATCTCATCAGAGACTACAAGAAACAAAACTCAAACTCCAAAATCAGCCAGGGGCAGCAATTTTTCCAGCCAACAATTGATCTTCTCCATGTTCTCTCTCAATGTTCATGACACTTGATGCTAAATACAATACATATGTCCTTGAGTATTTATCGTTGATGGTTCAATTTAGGTACCGCTACACAAGGCAGGTCAACATTCCAAAAGTGCAAAAGAGGCTTATTGTCTATACTTTTGCAGTCTTGGATCCACGGGGTAAGAACTTTTCCCACCAACCAAACTCATATTTTGGGTATGGTGCCACCCATTTCTCTGGCTTCTCAAACTTTAGCTCAACAGGACTGGATGCCAAAGCTTCTTCTAGACTGTCAGCTTCAAAACTAGCTTTCAGAACCCGATCCAGTCTTAGTTTCATGAACCTGCAGAGAGAAACATATATCAAGATTTTCAGTGGTAAAGCAACCTTGGTATTGTCCAACAACCTTAGCTGCAGAACATACGCATAGAGAAAAAGAAGGAAAAAAGAAGCCTTTCCTTGGTGACAAGCGATACACAAGATGCTGCCTAGCTTAAAGCGAGTGAACAATTAAAATCAATGGCTAAGCCTAGAGCCCACTAAACATGAATGAATTGAATAGACAGATTCCAAAACATAATCAACTGTGAGAAATTGAGGGGAAATTCATACGTGATCCATGGTCCATTTGTTGAAACAAGAGCAACAGCAGGTCTCTTTAGTCTCTTAGTAATATCAGGGAATTTGTCCAAGAACTTGGGTTCAATTACAAGCCAGAAATCCTGCTCAATGTTACGCTCGCCAAAGTTTCTGAGACGTTCAAAAAGCTGCTCCTGGAAATGCTCCTCCTCATCCAGCATGAACTTTGCATTTGCAACAACAAAATGATACATCTTACTTTCAGATCCTTGCTGTTCTCAAGGCAAGTTTGAGGGTTAGAATGCTGAAGATTAAGATCAATATTAAGCCAAATAATTTAGTCAAATTCCTTCTATCTGATTCAATAGTATGGATTCTAAAGCTTCGACTTCTAGGGAAGTTCAACATCCATCACAATTTTATTGCTTCAAACATGCATAACGTATGGATTCTAAAACTGACATGACATGAACCTACGTACCTATAGGCAAATTGATGTATTGATGACTTTCCCATGTGGTAAGACATGGGTTGTAACCTAAAACCAATTGGTATTAGATGAATGAATAGCAATGTACGAGAAATAACATAGCAAAACAAAAAACAACGGCACAACATACGAAACAAGACTAGGTTGCACATAGGTCAAGATGCAACTTTAACACCAAGATAGGAAAGATAAGTTCCACCAAAAGCCCAATTGCTATCAAGTGAAGTAACCCAATACCTCAGATGTTGGAGTTCATGATCCATTATGTAAAACAATTGTATACCTCTTAACATTATGCATCAGTGTGCTGATATAAGGAGCCTGCTAAATGCTAATTGCATTCTTGCTCCTATTATTTATTCCCTCAAGCGTGCATGATACGAAGACTTGCATAATAGAATTCTGATCTAATTCTGAAAGGCCTAAGAAGAAGCAAACACAATATAAAATGCCTCCTTAATATTTTTGGCTAAACTGAACTCAACAAAGTAAATTGAAATTGGACAGAAAAACCTTATTATTGTACTTGAATTATGCACCTCTATATAGTTCTTGTATACTTCTTGTGTTTTCTCGAAGATGCACGTTAAGTCGTCGATTCTATAGCCATGGTAGCTATATAATAAACATAAAGGCTATGAAATGATTAGACGCTGACTAACGTGCAATTTCGACAAAACTAAATTAACATTTTTCACCTAAAGATATTTAAACGAAACAAATACAACATCTCAACTCTAAATTTAATGAACAAAGTATGTTTTAACCTATTTTCTTCAAGAAACTTATCCAAACAAACTAAAAACACCCGAAAAAAAAAAAAAACAACTCAGTAAAAGTGACGTTGGTTAACTATCAAACCTTCTCTGCTGGGTCGGATGAGTCGACAGCAGCTACAGAAGTCTTGAAAGATACTTTTGCTCTCGAGCTGCTGCTATAGCTCAGCTTGTGCAGGTCGTTTGATGACGTCAGCAGTGGCAGTGATCGTGTGAAGCTGTGGTGCAACAAAGTCTTGTGCGCGTTGTTGGAGGTGGCGTTTACCACCATGCCACGCGAAGGGCAAAGTTGCAAAGCCGTAGAAGTTAACATTGCTGTGGAGATTATGGAGTTTGTGTAGATTGTTGAGCTGCCAAGTTGTGAATATCAGCAACTGATAGCGCGAAGTGGGAAAAATACACGCCCAACCTTATCTGCGGGGTAGCTTTTTGGCTTACCCCCCTTATCCCCACTTGTTTTTGCAAATTAAAACCCCTGGTAAGTATGCAAATTGTGAAATTGGCCCATTAATAATGGGCGAGGGTGAGGCAATTTTTTTTATTTTTTTTGAAACTCCCAAACCCAAAATTTTACTCCTGAAAGAAATAATCTCAACCACTTGAGTTATTCCCTGAGTCATGAGTTATATTTGACCATACCTCTTATCACTTGGGCATCTTTGGGAGATGCTCGAAATCGATCTGTTCGGGGTAAATATAGAATGTTTTGTCTACGGAAATGAAGTGATTTTAAAAATCATATTCATCATAGCTATAGAGAGCAATAAGTAGTTTTATAAACTAAAAATATTAAGATGTTTCAATATATTGGGTAGTGTTAATAGAGACCATAATTCTATGTATTTTTTTCCTCCAATATCAGTATAGCATAAAGTGAAAAAACTCGAAGGCTTGAGAGAAATATCATGGTAGGTATTAGGCAAGGGTCCTCTTAAAATTGAATAATTTATTATGTTTCTTTACTATGTTGAATCTTATAGTTGTTTAGCTTACAAGTTCTATTTTGTTTAAAGCTCCACCAAGTTAAATTGCATTGTGGAAACAAAAAGAAATGATAAATTGCAAGTTTTACCCTACCTTGTAAATTACAAAATATAGTAATAGTATGGTAAAAGATTATAGGATAATATATAGGAAAAGGAGTGCAATGTGTAAACCTATATAATTCCGTATGGGGCACACTTTTAATACCTGTCAACCCACACCAAAAAAAAGAGAGAAAAGAAAAAGCCGCTACTTTTATTCCCATTTATTTTCTTGTTGTAAGAATCTAATATTACTACTTTTATTCTTTTTTAATTTTCTTGGTTCACATCCTGCAATTTACAGAAATATATATATATATATATATATATATATATATGTATAATTAATGAAATAATTGTAATCACCCTGAAGAGAATCTCTGATCCGACATTGCACAAATTTGATCCAGGTATCATATCTTTGCGGACTCCAATTAGATTGGTCTTCAACCAAATAATGAAAGTAGTCCATTAGTTAACTTATTCCCATTACCTCCATAATCTCTACAAGTGCTTAGAATTTAATCCTTTTGTGTTATTTACTGATTTTTCCAAGACAAGAACCATACTCAAAGACCAGAGCTAGAGTGCTAAACAATTGCAGATTTTGGCTTAGCTAACTAGCTGATAGTTTAACACATTTGCAAGTAGCTATTCAACAAAGACTAAAATTCTGCATTACACAAAGCACAATGGCACGTCCGACAAATTGAAACAAATAATAATGCCTTTACAAAATTTCTTAATAAGCAAGTCCTCAAAATGAGAATTACAGGCTACACAAGTTCAATATACGCCATTGGCGCATTGTCACCTCTCCTTGGCAGAGTTCTTATTATCCTTGTATACCCTCCATTCCTGTCCCCGTACCTCTCTGGAACTTCGGCAAACAAGGCATGCACGATCTGCTTATCATATATGAAGCCAAGGGCTTGCCTCCTCTTATGCAGGGAGCCATCTTTTGCCAATGTGATCATCTTGTCAACATACTTTCTCATGGCACTGGCCCTAGCTCTAGTGGTTTTGATACGCCCATACTTGAGAAGCTGAGTAGTGAGACCTCTCAATAGCGCCCTGCGCTGATCAGGGGGCCGATTCAGTTTAGGTACTTTCCTGCCATGCCTCATGGCAAAGAATCGGCTTCCATTGTCAATTCCAGTAAAAGAGGCACCAAAAGTGGATGAATCTGCAAAACAGAAGCGTCAAAATTGTCAAACAAAAAGTTCAACCACATATGTAACTTTCATATAACCTTTGTTTTCTTGACATAAGCATGGACATAGTTCAAAGCATAGAGGTACATTAAGACCACTAATGACCATAATTTACAGGCCAGCCCTGCTACGAAGATAAAATTACTCACAGATTCCATTCCGATATCATCACTGAGACAACCAAGTAGCTGATTCCTCCTGTTTATGACATCATATGACTTTTTACTCTCCTTTTTACCTCCAATTACAAAAAAAGAAATGGTCTTATGCTATAATTAGATTTCCAGTCTAGCACAGGGACATACACAAAAACGAATTTCGTACTTCAATAGTTCAATCCTTTACCAAAGGACCAAAGGATTACATATATATGTAGCAGTTTTTCTATGGTCCTCATAGTAAACCACAACTTTACCTAAAGAGCTAAATTGAAGAGCATAACCACTATGGTAATAATATAAGAATCTATTCTAACTGCACAACCCAAGTTGATCTTCCCCGAGAGAATGAGTCATGTACCAACAACCAAGGGTCTAATTCTTAAAGACATTAGGAGTCCCATTAAGAAAAAAGGGACAATGAATTGCAGTAAAAGCAATTAAATGTTTGATTATCACTACTATGCTAATTCTCCTCCCTCTCCGGCAGCTGTCATACTAATTTAGGGTACTAAGCTACATCTTAGAGCCATGGCCAATTTTTCTGCAACATATAAATGAAACAGAACGACTATCAAAGGAATGCTATTTCCTCTGGCAGACACACGATGTGGAGGATTCAAGCACCATTGTCCTCTCAAAACGGTACAAACTAGTTTCATGATCTTAGTATGTATAACTACTTAGCCCCCATGGTCCTAATTTTGGTTGCCAAGATATTGAATCATATAATTCATCCCCAACAAGTAAAACACCGCCTATTCATGCCTAACTGGAACTCGTATCAGCAGCTACTAATGCTATGTCATTAGTTTATGCAATGTTGTCATCCTCATCAACAATTAGCACCTTATTACAAGCAAAAGCCACCACTTTCAGATAATGAACAATCACTTCAAAGGTAACAGTAACAACTAGCACCTATTTCACTACCAAATGTGCATCTCATTTAGAACATTATCAACTAACCTTATCCAAATTTTAGTCACTCGAGAAGAACATATTAGTATCAACCTGTACACAAGAATATAGAATAAATGTTCTTCTATTTTGTCAAATTTGCACATTACATATTGTGCTACCATAATAATCTAATAACAGCGTACTATATTCCTAAAAGAAACAATAGCTACATTCATAGGAGGGTTATAGATTATGGGCTCGTTGGGATAGTTTTAGAAAGCACCTTTTTTTTCTAAAACTTTTGCAGTAAGTACTTTTTCTGGAAGCTACAAATTCTTGTTCGGGAATAAGCTGAAATTGAGCTTTTCTCTTCAGAGTTTTAATTTTTCTTTTAAATCTAATACAAATACTCATTGCAACAAGGATGTACTTTTTTTTTTCCAACAAAAAGAAGTGTTTTTCATGAAAAAAAAAAAAAAGCCAATCCAAAGAGCCCCTTTATCACAGAGGTACGACTGCAACTTCAACACGGCAAAAGAACATATTTTTTAACACTTCACCGCAAAAACATCAAAATCTTGGAGCCAGCCATTATGTAACATATAAACATATAAAACAAAAAAATGTACCTCGGAAAGAGAGAGAAACAAGGGGTTGCAAAGAGGTAAGACCCACAAAGGACTGAACCGGTGCGGGTCTAGACAGCCTGAGCCGAGCCGGTGAAGACCCAACTGAGAACCGAACCGAGGTGGGGGCTGAAGTGGCGTGGATTGAAGGAAGGGCCGACTTTAAAGACGACATGCTCCATGTCGATGCAGACGCGGAAGCGGTGGCGCAAGCCATTCTCAAGTGTGTGTAGACTGGATGATGAGTAGTGGGCTTATCTTCTTCACTTTCTTATGTATATAAAAGGACTTAAGTTGGATAATCCGATTTTGGCCCCATTTTTAAGGTTTATATTCTTTCTTGACCCAAAAGTTTGAACACTAAATAATTACAAGATGTTATAAAATAACTTAAATATAATATGGTGTGAAATAGCTTGAATAAAATATTTTCTAATACAATATAAGATCACCCTTATTTCTCTCTACTTTTCTTTTCTTACATCACTCCCAAGACTTGGTATTTGTAAGCCAAAAATATGAGACAAACAATTAATGTAAGGTTTAATTTTCTTCATCACATTAAATGCTAGGCATGGTTTTTCCTTCTTAGCTTGTATATAGCTTCATCTTGCTTTCAACTTTTATATGCAACTCTTGACTTTCATTTTTAAATATTGCATGTTTTGTCAAAATTTGCCACTTGACTTTTGCTTAAAAAAAACATCTCTTCCTTTTGATGATTGTTCATATCACAACACTCTCCCTTGGATATTTATCATAAGGATATGCCTTGTTAAAACCTTACTAGGAAAAAACCAATGGGAAATAACCTAGTGAAGAAAAAAGAGTACGATATCCTTGTTGTACGCTTCATACTGCTTCATTAAAAACCTTGTCAAGAAAATTTAGTAGAGGGACAAAAAGTAGGCTAAGGAAAAATAGTACAGTGCATATAATTCTCCCTCTCATGAAGACAATTAGAAGCAGTCTTTGAGTTACTACATGCCAATCTTGTATACCAATTTCTCTAATGTTGTTGCAAGCAACACCTTTATAAACAAGCCTGCTAAATTCTCACTTGAACAAATTTGCCAAACATCAATCTCACCTTTCTTTTGGAGTTCATGTGTAAAGAAGAACTTTGGTGAGATATGCTTAGTTCTATCACCCTTGATGTAGCTCCCTTTAACTTGAGCAATGCATACAGTATTATCTTCATATAGTATAGTAGATCCTTTTTTGCTAGCTGAAATGTCGCATTCTCCTTCAATATGTTGAGTTAAAAATCTTAACCATACACATTCTTGGCTCGCCTCATGTAGTGCAAGTATTTCATCATGATTTGAGGAGGTGGCAACAATAGTCTACTTTATTGAGTGCCAGGAAATAGCTGTACCACCATATGTGAAGAGATATCCAGTTTGAGATCGTTCTTTATGCAGGTCAGATAAATACCTAACATCTGCATATCTTATTAATGCATTATGTGTATGCTTTGAATATAATAAGTCCATATCAATTATTCCACGAAGATAATGAAATACATTTTTAATACTGGCCCAATGTCTTTGTGTTGGTGCAGCACTAAATCTTGCTAATAATTTTATAGAAAATGCAATATCTGGAGTTGTATTGTTAACAAGATACATCAATGCACCAATTGTATTAAGATACAGCACTTCAGGGCCAAGTATTTTTTCATTATCTTCTAAAAAAAAGGGTCTTTTTTAATATCAAGAGATTGGACAACCATTGGGGTACTCAATGGTTGAGCTTTATCCATATTGAATCTCTTTAAAACTTCTTCAGTATAGTCTTTTGGACTAAAATTCTACTTAACAAATTCTCAATTTGCAGGCCGAGACAAAATTTAGTTTTGCCCACATCTTTCATCTCAAATTCTTTACATAAATGTACAACTGCTGCTGTAAGCTCTTTAATAGTCCCTATGATGACATATACAGCAATAATAACAAACTCATTTTTTGATTTCTTGATAAAAAAACACATGGGCTTATGGACTATTAACATATCCTTTCTTTAAAAGGTATGTACTCAGACGATTGTACTAGATTCGTCCAGATTGTTTTAATCTATACAAGGATCTTTGCAATTTAATGGAATACATTTCCCAAGGATTTGACATATATGCTTCAAGCATATTCAATCCTTCAGAGACTTTCATATAAATATCACCATCAAGTGACCCATATAAATTTACTGTTACTACATCTATAAGATGCATATGAAGTCTTTGACAAATTACTAGGCTGATTAAATATCTAAATGTAATTGCGTCTACCATGGCAGAATATGTCTTCTCATAATCAATTCCAGGCCTTTGTGAAAAAACCTTGTACTACAAGTTGTGCCTTATATCTCACAATTTCATTGTTTTCATTTCGTTTTCACACGAATACTCACTTGTAGCTTACAGGCCTTACATTTTCAGGTGTTTGGACTATAGGTTCAAAAACTTTATACTTTGCAAAAGAATTTAATTCAGCCTCCATTATGTCTTTTCATTTAGGCCAATCATTTCTATGCTGACATTCTTGAACAGACTTTGGTTCATAATCCTCGCTTTCTATCATCAATTTAGTGGCTACTACATATGAAAATTTTTCATCAACAACAATTTTATTTCGGTTTCATCTTTTTCCTGTAGAGATTTAATTATTTAAGATGCCTTCATTTTCAATATTGTCACTGTTTTTCTCATATTCAGGTACTTGATTCTCTACTGGTATTGCCTTTCCAACAATTTTTGGGACATCTACAAGATTATTAAGAACCTAAAAAAAGCCAACTTGCTTATTCAGCTTTTCCCTTTTTCAAGAATTTTTATCTTTGAAACCAATTGGTTTACTACGTTTTTGACATGCCGTAGACTTATTTACTAGAATATTAGATTGCTCTTTTGAAATATCAATTTTAGCAGGAGCATTTTGAGTTGGAATATGTGACTTAGTCACTCTTTCTGTATCAGTGAATCCATCTTGCAATTGATGAGCAATTCTTCGTGGATAAATAATTTTTTGAACTTCTTGTTCAGATAGATTTGTGTGAGGATCAAAATGAGCCATAAATAATGCATTCCATGTAATTTCTTGCTTTTCTACCTTTTGTTTTTCTTCCCCTAATGCTGGAAATACTGTTTTGTCAAACTAGCAATCAGCAAAACCTGCTATAAAAAAATCTCCAGTTAAGGGTTCAAGATATTTAATGATTGATGGAGATTCAAAACCAATATATATTCTCAGTTATCTTTGTGGTCCCATTTTTGTGCCGTGATGGAGCAATTGGAACATATACTGTACAACCAAATATTTTTAAATGGTATATATTTGGTTCTTGACCAGAAACCAATTATAAAAGGGAATGTTTATGATAAACAGTTGGTCTTATCTGAATCAGTGCTGTAGCATGCAATATGGCATGTCCTCAAGCAGAACTAGACAGCTTAGTTTTCATAAGTAGTGGTCTAGCAATTAGCTGTAGAAGTTTAATAAAAAATGCTGCTAAACCATTTTGAGTATGCATGTGAGCCATAGGATACTCAACTATAATCCCAATTGATGTACAATAATTATTAAAAGATTGGGATGTAAATTATCCTTCATTATCAAGATGAATTTTATTAATTGTATAATCTGAAAATTGTGCATGTAGGCTGATTATTTTGCAAAGAGTCTTGCAGATGCCAAATTTCGAGTGGATAATAAGGAGACATGTGACTGACGTGTGGAGGCATCTATTAATACCATAAAATATCGAAATGGTCCACATGTTGGAAAGTTAGGCCAACATACGTCCCCTTGAATTTGTTCTAAAAATGCAGGATTTTCAACATTAATTTTAGTTGGGGATAGCCTTATGATCAATTTCTCTTGGGCACAAGCAGCACATGAAAATTTATTTGATGAGAATACTTTTTGACTCTTTAATGAGTACTCATGTGAATTTTCAATAATTCATCTCATCATTATTGCACCTAGATGTCCAAGGCGAACATGCCAAAGAGTAAAACTCTTTGGATCAATTATCTTCTGGTTTATCAAAGCATGTGATTCCATAGGATTTATATAAGTGCAATATAGTCCAGAAAATAATGCTGGCAATTTTTCTAATATATGCTTTTTGTGAGATATAAGCTATGTGATATAGAGATATTCTTTATTGCCTTCCTTCATGGTTTCAATATGATAACCATTTGCTCTTATATCTTTAAAACTGAGTAGATTCCTTTGTGATTTATTTAAGTATAAAGTATCGCTTATTATCATCTTTGTTCCTCCAGGGAGCATAACACAAGCTCTACCAGAACATTCAATTAACTTTACAAAACAAGCTATTGTATTGACATTTGCATCAGCTAATTTCAGTTAGAAGAAATACTTCTTATTTTTTAGAATAGTATGCATTGTAGCATAATCAGCCAAACATATTTTTCCATCATTGATATGATGGAAATCCATAGTTCTTCACGATAGTAATAAAGAAAATACACAAATAGTAACAAAGATATGACATTCATTTCGTAAAAGATAGATATTACATTTGAGCTAAAATTGAGCATTAAAGTGACAAATAGTTTGACATAATAAAGATGTTCTATTTTTACATAAAGATTAATTTAGATGTACATTTTCATCACCAATCAATTACTCAATATTTTCAGTAGCATCTTCAAAGAAGTCAGAGTAGTTAAGGTGTGTGTAATTTATTCGAGTATTTTGTTCAACAAGATTTGTCTCCACACCTTTTCCTTTTCCTTTTAACGAAGCTTGATAAAGATCCACTAGATGTTTAGTCGTATGACATGTTTGATGCAATGTTCTTTCATGCCACATCTATAGCAAGTATTTTCAGTACGTTGGAAAGATTTATTTCGTAGATTATTTCCTTTGCCATGGTTTCCTTGTCTTTTGAAATTTAGTTTATTTGACCTATGAAAATTACAACCATTACTATGTCTATAACCACGGCCATGACCATGCCCATAACCATAATTATTTGGTGATGTAGCATTCACCTCACGAGATGCAATTTCACTCATTTTAGGAAATAGTTCTGAGCTAGTTGATCATGTTTGATGGTTTTTCATCAAGAGCTCATTATTTTGCTCAGCAATAAGAAGACATGAGATTAACTCCGAATATTTTTGAAACCATGTTCTATATATTGTTGTTGTAAGAGCATATTATATGCGTGAAAAGTAGAAAATGTCTTCTCTAATAGGTCTCATCAATGATCTTTTCTCTGCATAATTTCAATTGTGAAGTAATTCTAAATATAGGCGAGTTATACTCGCTTACAGTTTTAAAATCCTGCAATCGCAAGTGATTCCACTCGTAGCGAGCTTTAGGAGGGATCACTGCTTTATGATGATCAAATCTTTTCCTTCAAATTTTGCCAAAGGACTTGTAGATCCTTTACAGTGAGGTATTTGGTCTTAAACCCTTCATAGAGATGATGACAAAGGAATATAAATGCTTTACTACGATCTTGTAAGGATGTGTTATTTCCTACTTTAATTGTTTCTCCAAGGTCCTTGGCATTAAGATGTATTTCGGTATCAAAGATTCTTGATAAATAGTTATTCCCAGAAATATCAAGGGCTACAAACTCAAATTTCGTGAGATTTGACATTATGAATCTAGCATATTTCAAAAAAATAAATTAGTAAGTGAAATAATAATATATTTACCTGACGTACCTTGTTGACCAGTAAATATAAGCATATAGAAAGAAATTAAAATATTACAATATGGCAAATGAGACTTACAAGCATGACATAATATAACGATGTTAATTTCAAATGTAAATAACATGTTAGTGTAGTTATTATAATTAGTCATTATATAATTATATTAGTGTTTATGCCCTTAGAAGTCATCATTTTTTTTAATTAAGTTATCATAATCACATGTCCAAAAGTCAAGGTGACCATGTCCTTAAAAGTCACGTATAATTAGGTCTTTCGAAAAATTACGATATTTGTTATTATTTTATTTTATCATTACTATTTTATCAAAGAGGAAATATTGTAATAATCTATTTTAGAAGAAATAATATAGCAAAAATTTTATTTCTAGAATAAATGCAATGTAAAATAAATAAGATAATAAAAACTTTATGCTATAGATATGATGTAATGCCAAAAACAAAATAAAAACAGTTATTGAAATTTTTTGTAGAATCTTGCTCCTTTTAATAATTTGCAGAACTCCTTGTTGGTTGAGACTCATGCTGAAAACGTGTTATAAAATAACTTAAATATAATATGGTGTGAAATAACTTGAATAAAATCTTTTCTAATACAATATAAGATTACTTTTATTTCTCTCTAATTTTCTTCTTCTTTCCTTTTCTTACATCGATCAATTGCTTCCAGGACTTGGTATTTATAAGCCAAAGATAAGAGACAAACAATTAATGCAAGGCTTAATTTTCTTCATCACATTAAATGCCATGCATGGTTTTTCCTTCTTAACTTGTATATAGCTTCATATTGCTTTCAACTTTTGCATGCAACTCTTGACTTTCATTTTCAAATCTTGCATGCTTTGTCAAGATTTGCCACGTGACTTTTGCTCCAAAAAAAAATCTCTTCCTTTTAATAATTGTCCATATCACAACACAAGATTTGTTTTTTCATCCTAAAATATGATTGGCGTGGAACATGAGTTTTAAAAGTTTTCTACTCGGAAATTTCGAATACTGTGATTCACGATTCTTCCTAAAATTGTAAACTAAAATAAATTCAAATGTATTGTGTGGTCTCTCTTTCCATTGCATGACTCAAACTCCCTCGTTCAAATCTTTGTTTTCCCCATCTTGGTCCTAAAAAAGAAAACTATATTAACTAAGATGACAATATTTTTCGGTGGAAATCATTGATTAAGCTTCCATTTTCTCCATATTTTGTACTAGACCAAATAAAATTTAGAATAATGCTTTATGTCACCTTTCTACAATAATATGCAGAGATACTCTCATCGAGTCCTTTTTTTTTCTTGCTTTCAACCCCAGTTTTGTAGAGACAGATACAATCTATCCCACCTTTATAAATTTCACTCTTGTCAAGCAACTGACATTCTCTTCACCCAGTCCTGGGGAGGCTTGAATCCAATGAGACCAATATGAGAGAGTATAAAGATTCTTTCCTATTTTCTGTCAACCAACTAGTTAATAATGCCTGTACAACTAATACTTAATAAATAAACTAAGCCTTATCCGACTAAACGGGAGATCTAAAATATTGAATATCCAGAAGAAAGAGGAAAGATGTTTCAGCACCATTAATTAGATATGCCATTATGTAGATATGAAATTAGATCTCAAAAAAAACACAGAAACTTAAGGAAAGAACAGTGTCAGCATTTCTTGTTTCCTGTTTCAGTCTCCGTGGAGAAAATGATATGTATAGTTCAATTGTTCAATCAAGCAAGAACTTGAGAATGTAAATGTCTTTGCCTTAAAGAAAAATGGGGGGCCTAGGGTTGATTAAAAGGACTAAATGTACTGAAAGCGTAAAAGAGAAAACCGAAGAATATAGACTGTTAGTGGCCATGGGCGTGTAGCATTTCGTCAGGGCCTAAATCGATCCCTATTTGCTTGGTGACACGGGCAGGGGAACTCGGAGGTGATCTGCATTTCTTCTGTAACTCCACGAACCTCTTAATGTCGAAGTCATACTTTTTAATGAGCTTTCTTTGTCGTGAGAGGAACAGCCGCTTCAGAAAGTCCTGGTAGGTCGGGTCTCTTGAGGTGAACAAGAAATATGCATAGCCAATAACTATACCAGTTGACGTGGTGAAGAAAGCAATTGGCTCCATAACATCCCAAGAGAATTCCCAGAATGTGAGCCGGAAAAAGAGCCCAACTTGAATCATAGAAAGTCCAAGTCCTGTCCACAGAATGCGACGCACCTGTTTATGTGCTAGCACATCGATCTCATCCATCTTTGTCTGGAGCGCCTTCAGCTCATCATTGCATGGATCATCTTCAGCTAAAAGTGCAAGGGGTACAGCTTTTCTAACCAGGTCGGCTACCTGAATGAAAATAGAACAAGTTATATCACCCAAGAATCCAGAATGGAAAGATCATCTGTTATGGAAAATTACAGAACAAAAGATCGATTCTTTCAATTATCATGATGTTACACTTAGAAATAGATTTACGTATGCATTGCATTTGCACACAATTACTTTTCCCTCTAATAAGAAAGTTATAATTAGGCTGTTTCAATTTTGTTACAAGTACATAGGCATTGTCCTTATCCTTTATCAAGTATGGTTATATAAGGTTTTAATTAGCTAAAATGCATGATTATCTGTTATAGGAGTCCCAAGTGTTCTTATTTGTTCTATTTTTCTCTTCAAATTTCAAGATTCTTGGATCTTTAATTTGCTAACATATGTTCTTTTTAATTCTTAATCCAACACAAGAACTCCAGATTACCCCCATAATTAAATTTAATCCAATCAGTGCTCTCACCATCTTTTCTCATTGTGCTAACTACTAGACTTCTCTATTTGTTGTATTATCTGAAGATTTTCCGACTCCTCAAGAGGACAGAAAGATCATTGCCTCCTTTGTTTTATTCTGTTTCTATTTGTATAATATGATACTAGGTAACCACACATCTTCACATAGATCTACATCAAAGGGATGACGAAAAGCCCCAAAAAACAATGACTGCAAAACCTCGCATTACAGCATTGATCATCACAGGAGAGCTACAATCATCCACATAATGTTGCAGGTTATAGACGTTATGCATCCCTCAAGCTTAGGAAAGTTATCACAAGTATAATTTAGCAAATGCTCAGCCATCAAATTTTTCATGATCTTTTTCTCTAAAATTAGCAGTAAAAGCACAGCAAGGGTGGAAGACATATTCAACAATTATGAAATTACAGTAATTAACTTTCATGGAGAAGTAAGATTACCATAATTGGAGAATATTAATGAATAAAAGAAAAGGAGACATACGAACAATGCCAAGCTCATACATCCAAATTAGGCAACACGAGGTGAGAGGGATGAGTTATCGAATGCAACCACCTCCAGAAGAAGTAAAAAAATATCCTCTAGTAGAAAAGAATAGAGTCAAAAAAGAAAACTAGAGAAAGGAAAGGAAAAATACGGGGGAGAAAAGAAACAAAAGAGACAATGGTTAACTCCACTCACCAATCCTTTGATTTTAAAGATGCATCTGTATCAACATTAATGATTCTTCTTTCTTTTCTCCTCAGTTTTTTCCCCTCGTTTTCTCTTTCCTTGATCCATATTTGACAAGATTGATGAAAGTCATCCCCCATGAAATCATAGCAAGAGCAGTTATACACATGCCACAAGTCCACACAGCACACACTTCAAGAATCAATTCACAGATTAAAAATTTCTCTCTTAATCCCTGACAAATCACAGACTAAAATTAGCAAAAACAATGAGTAGCATTGTTAGATTCATATAGTCAATCTCTCTTTTGATTGTGGCCTAAAAATAAAACTACCAAGACATCCTTTTCCACCACTTAGCCAAAAAGGCTACACCCAAAATAACAAAGCTAAATTTATGACTCTCTTTGAAGGCCTTCAACAAGCAGTGCAAAAGGGATTCACATGCCTTGAAATTGAATCTTATTCTCAAGTTTTGGTGCAATAGATCGAGGGTGGTCCTTCTCAAGATGCGTTTCTTCGTCCTATATTGAGGAATGCAAGAGGATTATCAATGACCTTCTCGATTCCTCCATTACCTATATCTATCGGGAAGCCACAAATATGCGAATTGGTTGGCAAACTACGGTCTTCATTTGTCATGGGTTACCATCGTCTTGAAGAACCTCAGAGTGCTCTTAAGGCCTTATTAGTGGATGGGCGATTTCGGGGGAGTTTCGACTCCTAAATTAGTTATTTAATTCCGGCATAGCCTCCTTTGTAGAAAAAAAATATACATATACCTATCCAACTCCAAATAGATCAGCATTTTCGCACAAACATACAAACGATTACATACATATACAAAGAAATATTAACGTAGATACATATATTCATATTTCAAACTCATTACCTTATCAGGGTGGAGATAGACTTTATCTCTAAAGAGCAAAACGACGCCGGCCTCATCAAGAACCTTGGCAAAAGCAGCTGCCTCGTCAGCTGACTTGGCCACACCCATGCTCTCACAGACCTTCAGCAGCTCGCCGTACCCAATCACTTCTTTGTTCTCTATCTCCAGCTTCTTCTTCAATGCCTCCACATTCACCAGCCTCATCAGCTTCCTCGCCTCCCCGTACGATATCTCATTACCATTACCGTTGCCATTACCACTCTCCCAACTGCCCACCCCACCTCCACCACTGCACACGGCGGAGGAGGAGCGGCAGTATGACGACGCCAGCAACTTGTGGGACCCACAAAAGCGCTGGTGGGATGTCTTGGTTCTGAATGCGTGTTTGAGGAGGTTGTAAGAAGCAGTTCTCCACATGTTATGTGCGTGTGTGTGTGTTTGTTTTAGCGCTTACTGGGTGCTTTTTTCTTCTTCCAAATAAGCTGCTATGATTATTTCTTTTTGATTAATCTTTTCTGGGCCTCTTTGTGTGTAATGTGTTATATAATATACATATACATATAAATATACATATATGTGTGTGTGTATTGGCTAAATGATGAAATTGTGATGGAGCATGGTGCGTGTTCTGTGTGAAATAGTGAAGAATAATGTGAAGACTGTTGGGTTGGTTAGAGAAACAAAGGGCTTTAAAGCGGGGTGTGTTAAGTGGTGGTGCTTCCGAGAACGCAACGGAGACGGCTTTGTTATTTCACGCTTTTACATACAAATTACATACAACAATTCTTGTTGACCGTGTAACGCTTTTTCCTTCCGGTGTGTGATATCTTTTATGTGCGCGTTGTTGTTTTAACAACTAGTAAATTAATAACATTCAAGGTACGAAATATAAATTTTAATTTATATAATAAATAGTTATTAAAAAATTCAATAATTTTGTATTGAGTCAAATAAATTATACTTCTCTTTACACATAATTTTGTCTTTTTGCCATTTTGACAGATCTAAAATAAGATTGATTATAAAGTAGAAAAAATTTTGTAGAATTAGAGGGATTGTTTAAAATAAGATTGATTACAAAGTAGAAAAAAAAATTGTAGAATTAGAGGGATTGGGTGAATATGAAGGTGGAAATATTTAAATTTTCTTTTGGGTTTTTTTTTGATCTAATCGAATTGGAATTTCATGTGTAAAATTTGTATAGGAATCAAATTGAAAATTTTTATTTTTTTTTAATTTTTATTCTCATAAGTAGCTTAATGTTATTTGAGATGGTTTTGCAATTATTTAATTTTCTTCAATCTTCATATCTTTTTAAATTTAATTTCAATTACCACAATACGATTTAATGAAAAAACAAAAACACATAAGAAAAAAGATAATGAGAAACTTTAACACCAAACCCAGGTGTTTAAATTATGATCCAATTTTATAGTGTTTATTACCTAATTGAATAGTTTATTTTTGCTCTTAAAGTTTAAAATTCTAAACCTAAAAATTCATTCAAATCAATTTCCACTCTGTGAAAGCCAAAATCTATTTTCAGATTTAGTGTAAATTAGCGTAATACAATTTAACAAATCTATGTATTTTTTTAATCTAAGTCTAAATTAGTATAATATATTTTATAAATAATAATAATCAAAAATCAAAACTTGAATTTAGAAAACCTAAAACCCAAATATCCAAAAATACTCAAGTTTTATGATTTTAAATGTTTAATTTAATAGTTTTTTAACTCTAAAAATTCAAACATTTGAACTTAAAAATCCAAGCAAATTCTCATCTTTAACCTAATTAAATAGTTTTTTGGACTTAAATTGGAAAAATAAAAATAAAAATCAAGTGAAAAAGTTTGATTAGTAGAGAAATGAAAAAGAGAGTGCACATCATTTTGATTGAGAATTAAGGGCAAAAAAGATAGAGTATATATAAAATTATCTAATCAAATACTTTTTTAATTTTAATAATACAAAATTTAAAAGTTTGAACTCAAAAACTCAAATTGATTCTCTTAACTAGATTTGAGTTTTATGACTATTAATATTCTATCAATTTTTTTATCACAAAACTCAAAATATTAAAAGTTCAAACTAATTTTTACCCAGATAAAAGTTAAAAAAAATACTTAACAAAGAAGTAGGCACAGAAATAACATATCATTTTGCTAGAGAAAGAAAAAAGAAAAAAATAAATATAAAATTTTAATTTTGCCATGAGATAAAGAAAAAATTATAAATATTATATAAATTTTTATTAATAATCACACACTTTTTTAGAATTTATTACAATATTATCGTTTTTAGGTGCTATTCATTCATGGAAGAGAACCATGAATGAATAGCACTCCAAAAAATGATTCTTTTTATATTAGTAGAGAAGTAGAGATGTCTTTTAGAAGGTGTGTTTGGCTAAGCTTATTTTGGTGCTTATAAATATCAAGAAAAAAATATTCTTTTACCTATTTTTTATTATTTGCTACTTATAAGTCACAAATAAGCAAAGCCAAACATCCTCTCAGTGGCTCCCACCCTCACTATTCGAGATTCTAGGAAAAAGAAAATAATATATATATATATATTCTCTATGAAAAAAAGGACAAAAGAAAAAAACAAAAGGAGAAAGAAATAAGGGTCTTGGGTTATGGTTTTGGAAAATAGGTTTAATTGTTAGAAATTAATAATATTTGTATTGTTAAAATTTTTTATAATATTATACAAAAGAAGAGATTTAGACTGGATTGTTAGATCGTGGAGTATTAATTTGGTAAGTTTATTTTTGTTAGGTCATAATTAATATGGTAACTCTACCATATTAAATGACTTGCGAATTGCAAATATTTTTGGGTGGGAGAAAAAATATTTATAGTCCTTAAATTTAATTAGATCTCTAAACAAGTCCCTCGAGTATGAAAAGTATTATTTTTTAATTTTTGGAGTTAATGGGTACTTTAAACCAATAAGATGACAGAAGAAGAATGTTTTTTTTTTTTTTTTCCTCGATCACCTATGTATAAAATTACTCAAGGGCATTTTGGACTTTTCTATATATGTATTTTTTTTTTTTTCATATTCTTCCATCTACTTCATTTTCATTTTTTTAAATTATTTAATTTTACAAAAAATATAAAACTGTGATTATTATTGAAAATCGTTAAAAGTTAAATTTTATAAAATATATTTACATTTTTAGATTAATTAATGAATAAAGACATAAAATATATATTTTCCATATATTGCACCGATATTATATTAGTTAAATCCATCTTCACCCATCAAGAATTAAGGACAAATTAGAAAAAGGTCTCCACCAAGATATGTTAACGTTATTATAATTATGGAAGAAGATTTCGCAAAGTTTGGATGACTACCATAAAACTTTCTCCTGAAGAAATAGTGTGTTACACGATTAACGACTCGTGCTATCCATCCACCCACCCCTCATGGCAACTCGTTACAATCGGAAAGTTTATATCTTAAAAAATTGATGTATGAGTTTAGATCATAGAAGAAGGAATCAAGAAAAATTAAACAGCAAAACGAATGGGTGATAAACGCTAAAGCTTCTTAGAATTATGTGAATATGTTTATCATATTATGATTCATTTCATCGCTTGTCATGGCATGCATATAAAATTTTATTTAATTTATTTGAGGTGTATAGCAATAGAATCTTGGTTAGAAATATTGTTGAAAAGAAATTCTCCCGCCTCCAATGAGATTAACGTCCAAATTATCACTTCTAATAAAATAGTGCCAACCAACTTGACCTATTTTGTAGACGGCTAGACCCTAGTCCCTTTTTTCTTAATGGTTGAACTTTCATGTGTATTAAGGATAATATTGAGTTACATTTTAAAAGAAAAAAATAACTTACAATTTTACCAAAACCTTGTTCGAAAAGCTAAGAGCTATTTTTAGGTTTATTTCCTCTACCAATTTTCCGCTAGTCCTTCGTCGACAAGAACGATCCGCGGACTGCTGCATTGTTGAATTACACGCCAAAAAATTCAAAGGAGTGCACCACTTGCAGAAGCACAAAAAACTTGGCCACCACACTTAATTTACTCGTTTTCAATTGTTCATCTGATCAATTTTCAGCCTCAACTTTTACTCGTCTTCGTCAGTCATAAAATACTCGTGCAAAACACCAGACGTGAACTCTGTCCAGGTTCGTTGAGAGCCATCTCCAAGCCTGAAATATCAAGCACATGTATCTGTCCCAAAGTTTGTTGCACGAGGATCGTTTCATAATGTTATAGCATTATAAGTGAGATTTAGCAATTATTAGTTATTCGTGTTATTTTTATGCAAAAGTGATTGGAGTTACTCAATCAAAAGTGATGGATGTGGGAGTGTAAAAAAAAAAACAAAGAGTATTAATAATTAATAATTTAAAAATATTACATTCCGTGCATACCATGAACAAATGAATTTGAATTTTGTTAGTTATCAATTTTCAGCATTACGAGGGCTTGTTTGGATTGACTTTTTTTTTTCAGTAAAAAGTACTTTTTTTCCTGAAAAAGTTATATTAAATTTGCAATAACTATTTGATTTGGCTTCCAAAAAAACTGAAACACTGAAAAAGGCTCAAATACAGCTTTTTTTAGAAATCAGAATTTTCGGCTTCTCAAAAAAGTTATGTTTTCAAAAGCTGTTAAAAAAATACTTTTGAAAAAAGCCAATCCAAATGGACCCTAAACCATTGATTGTTTGGCATTGTATACTAGGGGATTAAGGGCTTGTTTGGACCGACTTTTTTCAAAAGTACTTGTGGGTGCAAATATCTTAAGAGGGGGGTGAATTAAGATATAATTACTAATTTTCGTTTAAACAATTTCTCAGAAAATTAACAACTTTTTACAATCAATATATCAAACACAATGTAAGTAATATAAGCAAGTATAAGAAAGGAAGTATAAGGAGAAGAGAAACAAACGATTTAAAGTGGTTCGGTCGAGCCTACGTCCACCGCCCAAGGATGCTCCCCTTAGGACTTCAAAAATCTCCACTATAATGCTTCTTCAAATCTTGGTGAAGTACAAACCAAATTCTTACAACTCTTTGAAGTCCAACTTCAAAGAACCTAAGAAATTCACTCTTTAGGATTTCCCCACACTTTACAAGCTCTAAAGAATAAATCTTACAAAGTTTATAGCTCTTAAAGTGTGTGTATATGCTCAAGAATAAAGCAAGGATTGAATCTGAAATTTTTTTCAAGAAAAAAATGAATAAGATCTTGAAAGCTCAAATATATTGCAAGAATGGCTCAAAAATAGATTGAATGATGATAAACACTTTTGCACACTTTACTTTTTTTTTGTTTAGAAAGTGTATTGATTGAGTATTTAAAGAGATTTGGGGGTTAGGGTTTATGGTAGGTGAAGAGGAAATAAATTTATCAACAGAACGGTAATAAACGGCTAGTATATTTATTACAGCACCCGTTCAGCCGATCGACCGACTGGGTCATCCGGCTTACCCTTTACCTTCTCTGACGAGGCCGGACGCCTTAGCCGGTCGACCGGCTAAGGGGTCCGGCTTTTTCCTTCACCTCTCTATTTTGGCCGGGTGACCCACCCAGGTCAGCCGGTCGACCGGTTGGGGGGTCCAGCCACTCCAGAATGTGAAGTAAAACCAAATTTTTTACAAAGTTCATTTTAAGTGCAATTTTCAAAACTCCAAATCATTTTGAATAATTTTGTAAACACGTGCTGTAAATTAAAACACCCCAAAAACTCATTTTATCTCAATGTGTGCATTCAAATACATTTGTGCATATGTTATATCAAATGTGCAAGACTTGAAAATTTTTGCTATGAATAAGAAAAAGATTTTGAGCCAAGTCCACACAACATATATAGGCATTGCACAAAGAGAGCAAGAAGTAAACTAATGTTCAGTACCCCTTATGACTTCTCTTCTTTTCCTTATGCCTTCTCTCCTTCTCTTTTTTCAAGTAATGCTTTTTGCACATTTTCTTCAATCTTTCAAATCTTCAACTAGATATAATCTCATTTTCACAAGAAGCTATTTAGTAAAATAATGCATATATTTTCATCATCAAAACCAATAATGAATATTTAGCTAATAGTACTTTTTTTAACAGCTTTTGAAAAATAACTTCTTTTGAAAAGTTGAAAATTTTGGCTTCTAAGAAAAGCTATATTTGAGCTTTTTTTTAAAGTTTCAGCTTTTTTAGAAGCCAAATCAAATAGTTATTGCAAATTTAATGTAACTTTTTCAAGAAAAAAATTATTTTTTCTTAAAAAAAGCCAATCCAAACAGCCCTAAGCTTTCAGTTGCTTTAAAAACAATATTGGATGGACTTTCTTTTATGGAAAGATGCATCCCTTTAAAAATAAGTATTTGGCTATGATTTAAAAAAAAAAAACTCCAAAAGAGTTCAAATTTAGTTTTTTATTAAAAAAAATAACTTTTAAAAAATACTTTTTTCCAAAAAGTAATAAAATGAAAGCACTTCTTAAGAGAAGTTGATACAAGGAGGAGCCCATTATCCACCTTTAAACTATACAAAAAGAGAGCAGCCCAGTAGGCCCATAATCGCTAAAGAAAGGGCCCTCCAGGGCCCAACATGCACGTGATTAAAAGTCTAGGAATGGCCCACCCAAATCCAACCCTACCCAAACAGTCCCTAGTCAAAACTCCCATTACTCTGAAAAGTTAAAACACTTCGTACCAAAACTTCATCAGCGTTGTTGGAGTTGCTGCCACCTACGATAACGTAAAACGTCGTCGTCTCAGCCGTATTTGCCGACCTCACCTCCACCGCCACCGTAAACTTTTTTTTATTAGTAAGAAATGTCTAACCTTTTTTTTTTTTTTTTTAAATTACTGAGTTACATAAGCTCAAAATGAAGATGCAAATAAATTGATATAATTGATAAAATTTTTCATAATTTGATTTTGTTTGAATAGTTAGCTAGCAATCACCAAACCGAGTCTGACTTTTTCTTAGCACGTGCATAATAGGAACCTTGTTAAAGAGAAAATATTCAGTAATTTTTGCCTTTTCTTCTGACTATTTTTCCTCTTTTCCGCGCTTGTGATAAGGAAAATATGTTTAATTTCTGAATTTCATAAATTTGTAGTAGTATTTATAAGATTATTTGTAATTCTTTTTAATCTTAAGATATGCTTGTTTTGTATGAGCTTAAGGGTTTCTTTTGCTTGTTGCAGCAGATAGATAGGTCAAGATGTCTTGGTGCACTATCGAGTCGGATCCAGGTTCTGTAATAATTAATTTTATGTTGTCTACGTGGATTACCTAACTGAAATAATCTGTTTTTGGGCACAAATTTGGTTTCTTTTTATAGGATAGGGCATTAGATTTCGGATACTTGTGCTTCAAATGAATGAGATTGTTTGGTGTTGTTGTAGGTGTCTTCACTGAGCTTATACAACAGATGGGTGTAAAAGGTTTGCAGGTACGATTTGTTATTAAGACACCTTTTGTGTATATTTGCGATTTTTTGATGTTCCACATTGGTGTGAGACGTGAGAAGATTGTGGTTTATAAGATAATGTAGTGGGATTAGGTAATAACTTGGTTTAATCATTTTGGGCCAGTCAATTCTTAAGATTATGACACTGCTTGCAGACCGGGGCTTTTGGGCCTGGCGTCTAACACTTCGATTTAGAGAAACTTCAGATGTGCTTGCTTAAGGATTTTGGTTTGCTCAATGAGTGAATGCTTTGGACTGGCCTTTTCTCTTTTGTGTTGTATACGTTGCCCAAATTTGGGGCCTGCGCACTTTCATGTTGAGAACAATATCATAATCTTTTTTGTTTCTTATTGGCAATTGAGTTGCGGATATTCGTGACATGGTTGGAGATCGAAGAAGCATTCCCCTTTTTGTATTCTACATAGTTCTTAAGCTTAACTAGTTTAATACTTTCTAATTCCTTAAGAATGAGGAGATGTCCTGCATCAAACATTCAAGTAGAGGTTAGTTAACTAATCCAGACTAACCTCACCGTAATGCTCAGTTCATTACCATAATTCTCTATGTGCATTTATTAGGGGGTATGTGTGTCTTGTAATGGAAGAGAAGTGTCAAATTCATGTAAAAAAAGATGAACAATATATGCTTGTCTTAACTCAAGTCTCACTTATTGGTACTAAGTTCCCATGTCAACTAATTTGACAAAACTCAAAGAATTTCACTTTATGACCAAAACCATTGGACCTTTTTTCTTTTTCAAATTTCTTTTCTTTTTCGGTCTTTGAACTTCCGCCTGTGCCATAGAGAATTTCCTTCGAGTTTAAAATAAACAAATTTCCAGCAAGTTGACTGAGAAACTGATCACCTAGATTTTTGAGGTATAATGTCATAGAGATTGCTTTTATTTATTGTTTTCTTTTTAAGCTAATATCAATCCTTAAAATTAATGCGTTCTCAGTAGTTCATCCAAATTTTTGTTTGAGTCTGAGTGGTTAAGAGGGAGATAAAAGGTGAGCAAGAGTTAGTGTTACTTGTCTCGCTGATAATAGACCCTTATTTGAGACGCCTCTTTGTGAACAAATTTTACAAGAAAGAAAGATAACTCTTTTGCTGAAGAAGAAGTCAAGAAATAAGTGAAATTTGGAAGTTTAATTGGGGATTTATGTTTGAGGCATTTATGAAGAAAGGGTAATGGTCATTTGTCCTTGCTGTATTTCCAATGACTTCCCATTATTTGGTTGAAGATCTATTTGTCCTTCTTGAATATGCTTCTTGTTATTGGGTTATGGAAAGTCCCTGCACTAATATTAAGTGTATGTGAAATAAAGTTGAGGTATTGTATTAATAGGAGAAGAATTTAGGTACCGAGCTTCCTTACATTGTGTTTTGAGGTCTAGACAGTCTCTTCTTGAATTGTCCAAAATTTAAATACCAAGCATGGTTTAGAAACATCTGATAATCATGATTGTATATTACTCCAGTTATGACTTAAGGGCCTCATCCTGCTAACTCTGATAATTGTTGCAATGATGTTCTTTTCTCCTTCTACTTCTCTTTGTGAGTGAGTTGCTCCCTTGTTTATGTGTCTGTATCCTTTTGGTCACTATACTGGTGCTGTGCTCAAGCAGGTGGAGGAGTTGTACTCCCTGGATCTTGAATCTCTCGACAGTCTTAGGTAAATTCATTTTAGCTGGCTATGCTTTGATGTGAAAGCAGAGATGCTTGGTTATATGTATCTGCTTATATGTAACATGATCCTTCTTTACAGGCCAGTTTATGGATTGATATTCCTTTTCAAATGGCGCCCTGGTGAAAAAGATGATCGACTTGTTATAAAAGATCCAAACCCGAACTTGTTTTTTGCTAGTCAGGTTAGCTTTGGGGCTTATATGCACTTCACAAGAAATAAAGTGAATTGCTGTAAATCTTACTCTCTTTACATTTACAGGTGATAAATAATGCATGTGCAACCCAAGCAATCCTGTCTATTCTTCTGAACTGTCCAGATGTTGATATTGGCCCTGAATTAACAGCACTGAAAGATTTCACCAAAAATTTTCCTCCTGAATTGAAAGGTTTGGCAATCAATAACAGTGAAGCAATCCGTACTGCACACAATAGCTTTGCAAGACCTGAGCCCTTTGTACCAGAAGAGCAGAAAGCTGCTGGAAAAGATGATGACGTTTATCACTTCATAAGCTATATACCCGTAGATGGTGTGCTTTATGAGCTCGATGGGTTGAAGGAGGGACCTATCAGCCTTGGGCAGATCACTGGTGGGCAGGGTGATATTGGTTGGTTACAGATGGTGCAACCAGTGATTCAAGAACGGATTGAAAAGTACTCAAAGAATGAGATAAGGTTCAATTTAATGGCTGTAATAAAGAACCGGAGAGAAATATATACCGCTGAGTTGAAGGAGCTTCAGAGGAAGAGGGAACGAATTCTGCAGCAGTTGGCGGCGTTACAGTCAGAAAGACTTGTGGATAACAGCAATGTAGAGGCACTAAACAAGTCTCTTTCAGAAATCAATGCTGGGATAGAGGCAGCAACTGAGAAGATATTGATGGAGGAGGAGAAGTTTAAGAAATGGAAAACAGAGAATATCAGGCGGAAACACAACTACATACCCTTTTTGTTCAACTTTTTGAAGATTCTTGCAGAGAAGAAGCAGTTAAGACCACTTATCGAGAAGGCCAAACAGAAAACGTCCAATCCCAGATAAAACTTGTACACTTGTATCAGGCTAGGCGAAAACACTGGTTTTGTGCATTTGTATGTTGAATTCAACTGTAATATCCGAATAGCAATTTTCCATTTTCCTCCGTATGTTCTGTGGATTCAATTCTCGGATATGTACTGAAGTTTCGTTTTTCATGTCTCTCTTGGAGTAATCCAGCTTATCTAATGCTTACCCTTTAGCTTATTCATAATTTACATGATTTATTTGTTACTGTGATAATAACTGATAATTGCTATGCTGAGCTGATGACTTGTCTTGAAGTTCAAAATATAGGTGGGGAACTCATCAATGGCGATCCCATATATCTTGTAGTATCTTGAAAAGCTGATGATGTATTTTCAGTTTCGCATTCTCTCTTACACGGGTTAGGAGTCGTGGTTTGCGTCTGGTGAAACAGCCACAAGATTAACAACCTTTGGCCCCTTGCTAGGTAAGCCGTAAAGCACTGACTTGTTAACAGCCAATGGAGAGAAGGGCGTTAGGTTCTTACAGTATGTCACTTGTCGATACTAGTTCCAGGGCAACAAGGTAAGCTCCTTGATAGGATGCTAAAGAGATGCCCCCGAGGATCACATCTCTTAATTATAGATCTTTCGAGACATATTCCTTTCTACGCAGGATGCAGGGATAGCATAGCTTCCTCCTTGCCAGGGCTTTGGCCGATTATGCTATGATATCAGGAAAATCAGGTGTACAGTCGGAATCCCTTTCCTCTTATTGCAGACCATTTAGTTTAGCCGTCTTGTAACAGAGAATATCATCTTTTTATGTGCGTCCTTCACACCTTTTGTTATAAATTCAGATTGTTAAGAAACTTGGTTGCATTTATTGATAATCAGCTACATTTTCAAATCTTGAAGCTTGCAAGAACAACCAAAAACACCATATGATTCAACTACAAGTTCTAGTGGCGATACATTTTTGCCAAATGACTGCAAATATGCAACTAAAGACGATAGGAAACTTCAAATGTTATCAGAGTGCATGTTATTTCCCTCGGTTGACAAGCTGCACCTACATGCAACAAACATACCAGGAGATGCACACGGCACATATTTACAAGACTCTAGCTGCTAAGTTTTAAGCGTTAACTAACACATCACAGCTTGGTTGCTTATCGTCATCATCCTCTAGTAACCTCCTTGTATAAACGCATTCAAGCGCTCCAACTCATCCCGATGCTCACTCACCACTGCACGAACCACATCTCCAATGGATACCATGCCTACCATTTTGCTGTCACTGATCACAGGAATGTGCCTGATGCGATTATCTGTCAACCAACGAGTTCAATGCATCCATCATCCTCCTCACCGTGGAAAAGGAAAATTCAGAAGCTAGAAAAAAGCAATTTAGTGAAAACAGGCAGCAAATGTTACCGGTCATTAATTGCATTGCTTTCAAAACTTTGGTGTCAGGTGTGACAGTAATGAGTTTGTTCTGGAAATACAACACACACAGTATAGATCAGTTGCTCCGTCTTGACAGAAACTCCATTTGAGAATGCCAAATCCATCAATTTATTACAGTAACAGATTTGTTGCATACCTCTTCAGTCATAATGTCACCGACTTTTGTTGACTTGGATGATCTTCCCTGCACTATGATTTTCCTGAGATAATCTGAATCAAGACAATTATGATATCATTATATCGGTTCATGGGGAAAAAATGTTAGAAATGTGCCACCCTGCAGGATACGAGATGATAGAAGATGCAATAGGGAAAGGGTAAAACCAAAATGGAAAAGTTGACTTGATAAACAATTTCAGCTAGAAAGATAAGGATTTTCAGTAGAATAAACCAGTGTTTGCAAATGATAAGTAACACATGAATATAGATAATAATGGAAAAGTTCACTTGATAACGATTTTCATCAAAGTTTTTACTGCAACTTTTGCATCCATGTCAAAACTGCAAGCAACTTGTAGAAAATGTTATTGTGCAACAGGTCATATGCAAAATCAGAAGTGCCGGAAAAAGAACTGACTTTGGAATAGGTAATCGGTGTCTCTATAAGTCTAGAAGTGATATTGTCACTCTGTTTTAGCTTCAGCCGCTCCACTCGCACATTTGTCACCCTAAACTGGCAAATATACCCCTATTATGTACTATCTGCAACTAATATATTTTAGACAAAGGAAAAATATAGATTAATCTCGCCTGATTACTATTACATTTTTTAAGTTCATTCATATCCTATCTCAACATTGTTGTCTTTCCTATCGAAATATGACTTTACTTAATATGCACTAGCATCTTGCAGGAAGGTAACCTTCACATGTAGAACCGATGTGTATATGTTTTACTTACAGGATTTTGTGTAAAATGTCTCTTCCTAAAAACCAAGCCAAAACTTAACAATATGATAAGAGTTTAATCTTAGTACCTCTTTCCGTAATAATACCAGCAATTGATTTCTGCTCCCCAGGTTTTACCACCACCAAGGCTCCAACATTGTGTTGAGTCATCTGCATTGAACAGAAATGGTCTAGATTCTTAACATTATTTCTCACATTAGTGGAAATTGGAAAGTATTAAAGATTTTAGGAATATGTATTAACCCATGTGAGTTATGCCTAGCTAAGTGTATATTTTTGCAAATAATTTAGCACCCAAGATCAAGCTAAGAGTCTCAGCAGTAAGAAATTTTGCATCCAAGCTGAAAGATACTCACAGATTTCACCGCATCATAAACAGTGTCATCTGTCGTGCACCAAAGCCAGGACCCATCTGCACTTTTTCCCTTAGCTTTCAGAACGTCAGAAATGGTGGTACTCTCAAAACCATGCTCTTCAATACGAGCAGGTGATGTTGACTCATAACGTGCAGACACAAGAGGCCTAATGGCTGGATTGATCAGACGAATATGTCGCAGAACGGCATTCTTGAGAACATTCCCATGAGAGAAGAATGCTTGAATTCCTCCTTGCATTTTGCCTTCTCCTAAAAGCAAGTAGTCAATTAAAATCAGAAAATAGGAAGCTAATTTAGTTCACTTTGCAGATGTTTCTGCTCTAGGAGCAATAAAGTATCAATTGAATGGATGTGTTCATGTAGCAAGACTAATTGCACGAAGATTCGCATGAAAAGGTGATAATAAATAGCAGTTATCTATAATGTGTGCAAGATTCTGAGAAAGAAGAAAAGCTACATATTTTCTTTTAGAAAACCTTTTTCTTTTTCTTTTAACAAACCCCTCACCCCCAACCAAACCCCCGTCCCAAGGGCTCGAAGCCAAGTCATTACTACCGAGAAGGTAATCTCAACCACTTGAACAACCCGGTAATCTCCTCCGGCAGCTACATATGATCAACTTGAAAGAACCAACTTTGCGTATCACTTTCTGCTTTTGTTATATACCACTTAGCCACCTTCACCTACCGAAATAAAGCTTACAACGGTTTGGTTGTTAACCTTTTTTCTTTTTTTACCCCCACCTCTCATGCGATTCAGATCATCACTTGAAACTACTCCCCGAATCCCGTTTAGTTTGTATACTTCTATTTACTGAAAAGAACTGAATTTTTTCATGCTCTTCTTGTGTACAGTCAGCTATGCACATTCTTCAAGAGAGTAGTATCAAAGTGATAATAAAGATATATTCCCTGGTTGCATAAACATAAAAGCTGCTTCTTTTTCTAATTTTTCTCCACCAATTAAGTTCACTAATGGACAGACTAGGCTTTTCAAATTTTTCACCACACAAGTGAGTTAAAAACATTTCAAGACCCTCAATTCAATCACATCCCACATGACTAAAAAAAACATATTCAGCTGATGCAAAACACTACTGAGACATAAAAACCTTCAGGGTCATTACAACACACACAAGAAAAACAAACACAAAAAGCAAACAGCAAAGATTTTATCAGATCCAACTAGACTTTCTTGAGAATTAATAATCTAACAACTATAAATTGTTAACATAAATTAACAATTTGCATCCAAAAATTATGATCACAATATCATAATATTAGAATCCTTACAGTTCTTGATTAAGATGAAGTTGGTTTCTTGAAAGCTTACCTGACCTGAGATAAGTGGAGATACAACTAGTTGAGACTAGAGAGTGAAAAAGCAGTAGCAGTGTCACAGGAAGTGGACTTTTTTCTCTACTTTATCCGTTACAAAAAAGCTTAAATTCATGCGAATTTAACTTCTTTTTATTTACTTTTTAGCAAGCATGGTAATGGTGGGTTCTGCTGAAATGGAATCTCTTTTCATCACGTAGTACCAGGCTACACGAATAATCATGAACGGACCACCTGCGCATGTCTCATATAATATAGTAATATTTTCATTGATAAATAATTTATTTTATATATTATTTTTTTAAATTGTTTTTAATAATTAAGTTTATATGACAGTTCAATATATTATCTTTATCATTAATAACATCATTAGCTTAAAATTCTTTATCTTTGTAATTTATAACTTTGTTAATCATTTATCTTTCAATTCATAACACCATTAATCCTAACATCATTATTTTCTTGATGTTTTCTAGTATAAAAATGATAGACTAAATTATTACATTTCGAATCCAAATCTTTGAGTCTCATCATGTACTATATTTTTCCGCTGACATAAAAGACAAGAGACTAGAAATAAATTCAGACAATTGTGTATAATTTGTTGGAATATATAATTGTGTATAATTGGATCGTTATGTGATTATGATATATTTTCTTTTTTTTTTCTTTGGACTTATACTTTTTTTAGAATCGTATTTATTTATGTACAATTTTATTTTATATCTTATACTTTGCATGATATATTTATACTCTTGTAAATATTTTTAATATTAATATAAATTTTAAATTTATTTTCAACCAATATATATATATGTATGTATAATCATTTTATCTATTATGGACCTGTTTAGATTGACTTTTTTTAGAAAAAAGTACTTTTTTTCTTGAAAAAATTATATTAAATTTACAATAACTATTAGATTAGGCTTCTAAAAAAGATGAAATTCTGAAAAAAGCTCAAACACAGCTTTTTTTATAAGCCAGAATTTTCAACTTTAAAAAAAAAACTACTAAAAAAACGCTTTTAAAAAAAATCAATTAAACGAGCCTATGTCAAGTCGAGAATCGAATATAAATATGTTATAGGCTCTCTTTATGTATCAATTGATTCTAAAATAGAATGTTAACAAAATTTAAGATAAGGTTCATTGCATGTGTTACCAAAACGACAGCAGAGTAGAGAGGAGTGGATAAGGAGACTGAAGAGGGTAGATAATAGTGGGGACCACATTTTGGATATTATTTGTTTGTTCTGCTTAGGAAGGAAGAGTCATCCACCACTCGGTATATCCACGTGCCTTCATCTCTTTGAGTCCACCATCCCAACGAAATTCTCAGCACAACTAGACAACCTGTTACCTCCACATCTAAAGACTGGAAGGTTCGTCCTAGTACTATAGAACGAGACTAAGGGTTCGTTTTGAATTTATCTTTTTAAAAGTTTCTTTTAATAATTTAAACAAATATATTATTTTGAAAAATTAAAAGTTTTGACTTTAAAAAAATTATAAATAAATTTTTTTGTAGTTTTAATTTTTTTAAAATCAAACTAAATAATTATTGTAAAAAAATAAACTCTTTTAAAAAAATGTGCTTTTTCGTAAAAAATAAATAAATAATCCAAACAGCCCTCGATAATTGTCATAATTTCATGATCTTTTGTTATAATTTTTCAATGAATATTTTATTATAATGAAATAAATAATTTATTATATTTACAAAGACATTCGTTTGACAACTAAAAGAAAATACTTTTAGTTCAATAGTTATATAGCTCGTTTGGATGGATCTTTTCCAAAATCATATTATTTAAAACTTTTGGGGAAAAGAATTGTTTTGAAAAGTTAAAGGCCTAATTGAATTAACTTTTTAAAATATATATTTTTTTTCTTAAAAAAATTATATTAAATTTACAATAATTATTTATTTTAACTTTTAAAAAAATTAAAATTTTAAAAAAAATTCTAATACAACTTTTTTTAAAATTCAAAAATTTCAACTTCTAAAAAAAAATTATTTTCTAAAAACTGTTAAAAAAATACTTTTAAAAAAAATCAATCCAAACGTGTCCTAAATACTCCAACTTCTCAAAAAAGCGGTAATTAATTTTTTTTTCAAAGTTTCATTTTTTCTAAAATCTACCAAACACTTACGGTAAAATAAATATTTTTTCTAGCCAAAAAGTATTTTTTCATAGAAAAAAGAAAAACAATCCAAACAAACCCATTGTGACATGGCTATCGTTTAGGTTGTGAGTCATATTTATTACAAAATTTTTCATTTCATTTATAACCAAATTAAACCAAACCAACGTATGCAAAAATAAAATTGACAAATATCCAACTTTTCCACTATAATGAATTCTAGTTTTCAAGTGAAATGAAAACAATATGTTCCCGTATGATCAACCACTAACGGCACTAAATACGTCGAAGCAGCAACTGCTGCACTCAGAATTATGGCACTCAATAGAGCACAAAACTGATTTTTTTTCTTTTTTTTTTCCTCATCAGAATGAAATATATAATTAACCCAGTGGATATGCTAGCAATAATCCGGCTAAATTGAAAACTGGGCACAAAACATCTGGCCCCGTAACCTATTCTCCAACTGTCAACCCAAAGCCAAACTTGTAGTCTTTTTTCCGATGGTCTACCTGCAAGAAATGAAGTTTGGACAAGTTCAAAGGAAACTAAAAACGAAAGTGAAGGTTTAAGACATAATTTCGAAATAACTACTAAAATGGCTTCATTTATAAATTATTTATCAAAATGACAATATTTCAAAACAAGAGAGTACAATAGCCATCTTCTTTGAAATCGTGTTTCTAAGACATGATTTCAAGGTGAATCGTGCGGCCAACGAGGTAAACTTGTGCCACGTAGAAATCGTGGACCAAAGTCACAATTTCTAGTTTCATGTCTTCAACTCACGATTTCACTATTTCTATTTTCTGATATCGTGTCTTCAATTTATGATTTCACCTTCTTTAAATTTTTTGTAAGATCATGAGTTCATTGTGACTTGACATTGCCACATCAGCAAGTACTCAATTTCTTTATGGCTGACGTGGCAGGCCAAGATCGCGTCTTGAAGACACAATTTCATAACATGACTTCTTTCCTCATTACTTGGCTGAAGAAGTGATTTTAGTCATTATCTCAATTTTTTCTTCTGAAATTCAAGTCAAGCTGATTATTTTACAAGCCAGGCCGAATAAGTTGAGCATGCATTTTTAGCACAGACATCTCTTTTCAACTATTGCAATACTGCAATCACATTGATGTCCACGCAAATCATAACGTGGAGTCTTCGAACATCTAGAACAGTATACTACACAGTTTTGTCCAGATTGCCAAAAGGTATATGTTCGGTATACATATTCGACAGTATATCAAGGAACCCCCCCCCCCCCAACACACACAAAAAAAAAAAAATCATATAACTGAGCTCTGTGTTTTTTCAGGAAAGACTTTGCAGCAGAAACAGATGATGGTCAAGTGTACAAATCAATTGCTTTCTCTAACAAAAGACGTAGCAGAAGAAAATAGAGAGTTCTTACCTCAGCAGAAAGAATAAAATTGAGACCCATATTTAATCGCTCTTCTAGGAAAGCAGCTACGCAGCCATTTGAATCTATCTTTCCCCTAAGACGACACTGTTGCACAGCAACGGAGCCAGTTGGAACCAGAAAAACAAATTGTAATTAAATAAGTTAACACACTTGGAGTTCCGTGTATGCAATCTGGCTATTATTGCACAAAAGAAATGGCTAGAGTGTGCTGCCCCAGAATTGCAGTGTCAGATCAGCAATTAAAGAAAACGAAATTGCTTCATGCCAAGCATCTGCTCCAATTATAACTACAATGATAGCAATGGCAACAATTGCAAAGAAAATATATTCGTAAAAATTAAATTCGGAATTACTAACCAATAACCAACTATAACAATGCTTGGTTACTCAAACATTAAACACAAGAAATGACTTGGACCATTTGCAAGATAAAATGGAATGGTATTAACTGCACATACAAATTGAGATCACAACAACTGCAGCATTAAGATCAGAATTGAAGAAAATCAATATAAATATCATGAATGTGCCCAGTTTCAGCACCAGGGACCAACATCACAATATGCGAAAAAGAATAATCATGGGTTAAGATCTTGGAGACAAGTAACCCAGAAAACTGGCCTTTGTTAACTTTTAATTATGCAATAGAAAATCAAACTAGGATATAGAACAAAATGACTCAGGCTGGTAGGGCAAAGATACACCGTAAACCATGATTTGGTTTCGATCCATCCATAAACGAAAATATACCGAAGCATTATTATAATAACATACATCTTGATCTTGCATGCTTGGAGCTAATAGAGGAGACGGCCTGCAGTAGGAATGCGTAGCATCGACTAATCCATATAACCAACCCACCTAGTGGTATAATTTGCTTTGGTTCATTCTGACACTATAACATCTATAGAAATATCGCAATTATAATAGTTTGAAAGCAGAAAATTTCAACTACTCAAAATAACTTATGTAAGAATATATGTCTCTGCAGAATAAGAGTTTGTTTAGCCCCACTTTTAGACACTCGAAAGTGTTTTCTATGAGTTTAAAAGTTGAAACTAATCTGTTTGGCAATTTTTTAAAAGTACTTTTATATAAAAACTGAAAAACCAAAAGCTCCAAATTGGAGCTTTTTGAAAATGGCTTCTAAAAAGCTGTTTTAACATCATATCAAAAAAAAAAATTCTCCTTTTCAAAATAATATTACTCTATAATTTTAAAATTCCAATATTGCCCTCAAGACAGCTAAAAGTTCAACTCCTAAAATATCAGGCCAAATAATATACCACTTTTATTCAAGAGCACTTTTAACCAAAGCTCTACTCCTAAAAGCTCTACAGCTCAATAGTTGAAATCTCATAGCTAGGCCAAACAGAGCTTAAGTCTCTCGTACATATTTATGCTCCATAAATTAATTCAGCAGCAATGTGAACTCGTTCACTTTCCACTATTTGCTGATGCAAAATTTCTCCGAGTATTTTTTCCTTTGACAAATAGAATATCTCCAAGTATGAAATTAAGAGATGCCCAAACATACCACTAGAAGAGATGTAGGCCAAGAATTTCAAAGGATATTGCACCAGCAAAAGTTACCTGACGTAATATATAATCATAACCGAAGCTTGCTGTGACATCTCTAGACATGTAATTGTACATAAAGTCTGATGCTAGAGAAACCTGTAAAAGCAAAGAGCATCAGTGGCTGATCCTCTCCTAAGTTTGAGATTTGCCATGACATCTGAACGCAAAAAAGACCACTTTATCACCTTTTCAGATACTTTCTGGACATAGCTCAGAGCAACCATTCCTGTACTAGCAACCTGGCCTGTGGTGACCTGCAGTAGAGCACAGAAATTTATCATCTAGCGACAAGCTAAATGGGTAAAGCCAACTAATTGAGAGAATAATTTACTCATGGAATATAATAAGAATAAACATTTTCCTTCAAAAGGCTAAATTGACACATATAGCTAAGGAATTCGATATGATGAGCAAAATTCTGCTTTTGCAATAGCTAGTTTAGAAGTACTCTAACAGCCCTTCAGAAAAATCAACCAGAAAAAAAAAAAAAAAAAAAACCATTTTTGTGGTTAAAGATTGGGATGATATGAGGCAAGTTGAAAGAACAGATATGTCCCATTAATCACATTCTCTTCTTTGCACACAATGCACCCAAGCGCCTTGGGCTGCCCCCTTCCAGCGAGAAGAGAGGACACCTTTCTACTATAGGCATACTAACTCCAAAACATCAAAGTTCAAGAACATAAATGAAAACATGATCTCTCCTTTCCAAATAGAAAGTAGACCTCTTCTTAAGACATGGCTAGGCATACAAAAAGACAGAAAAATGTAAACAGATGCATGCAGAATAGGTTTGGATTGGCCTATAAAAAAGTATTCTTTCTAAAGTGCTTTTCTTGAAGAGCTTTAAGCACAAGCAAACGCTGTTCTGTGTGGACTGGCCCAACAAGTACTTTTTCAACTGCAATAGTTGTTTGGATAAAAAACTGTAAAAGCACCTTTTCCCAGATAAAATTACCAATAAGGGTATGCAAAAACACTTTTCATTGTGGCCCTTTTTTCCCCCTAAAAGAGCGATTTTGTCATACATATTTGGAATTCATGCAAATTGAATCTTGAACATAAATTTTAAATATATATATATAAACAAAAGAATCATGTCTAAAACAGCAAATAGAAATCTTTGAATTCTTTGTTAAATACTCTGATATTATGCTATTCGGGCAAAAATAATCTATTTGATTTGAGAAGGGAAAAGGCAAAGCAAATGTCTGCACAACAACACACCATAAGTATATTATAGTCCACCACAATGTATCATGCATGTCGATTTTGAGAGAGAAAAAGAGAGGGGGGCCTCGTTATTTACTTCAAGTCACGCTTATTTTTCTTCTCTTGGTATTTGGTGCCTATCCCTTTATTCTGTTCAGCCACACATGAGCAAACCCATTATTTTAAGGATTCTTTTTATGAGAATAAATTACACTTCACAGAAAATCATGGTGATAAAAACAACCAAAAAGAGAAGAAGAAAAGGGTCTTCTGGCACTTCCATCAGCCCAAAAAGAAGGGGGGGGGGGGGGATCAAACAATTTGGTGATAAAAAACAAAGCTGTTGGAGTACTTGCTGGAGTTTGAGAGGCAAGATCTGAATTCTGGAGCACAGAGGCAAAGCAAGAGGCAGATTTGCTAGCAGAGAAAAAGAAAGATTTATTGCGAGAGTGAAAACAGAAAAAGCGTGCTCTGTGAGGGTGAAAAGAAAGAGGATATGTTTGACAATTTAAAAACCTCTGCATTTCTCTCATGAGCCGCAGAAGCTTTTTCTTCAGAAGCTAAAACTTTTAGCTTCCCGAAAAAGCTCTTTTTTAGCTTTTTTAGGAGCTTCTGCGTTTTTGCAAAAGTCAATCCAAATGTTCATTAATGATTGAAAAGTGCTTTTTGTATGAAAAAAAACCAATCCAAACAGGCATGCAGAATGCTAGGTACTGATGCTTATTTATAGAGTATAATTTTTTTTTCTTTTTTGAATGGTAATTTATAGAGTATAATATCTCCAAACTACTCAATAAGTATGTTATGGAAAAAAACTCTGAAATCCATTTCATTAGTCCAATGGTATAAGTATATTATGTCATATGTAACCAAAATGAAATAAGAATATTTCCCTAATCATGTACAAACCAATAAAAATAAAAAAAAAAAGAACCTTGAGCTAATTTAGATGATGTAATATTCTCCAATTCAACTTTTAGCTTCCATAAACTAAATTGCCAAAGTGAGCATTTGGCACCACAGAATTAACTTCATGCATCATGATCTTTGTAAACTCAACCATTTTAATAAGGAAACTGATAATGGATATGACAGTTAAATTTGGAAAAAGTGACAAAAATGTTAGCAAGGAACGAAGAAGTGAATGTATGTTGTGTCGCCACCTATATCAGCAGTAAACATAAACATTATACAAAAGTCATTGTGCATACATGAAATGTGAGCAAGGACAGAATATTAAACTTGAGAAGACATAAAAATGGTAACAGTACCATCTTATCCGTGTTGTACCGCGCAGCATAACCAATCCCTGATTTTCTATGCTGACCAGCCCAGAATACTTCACCACCCAAAGATAAATTTGGTGTCACACTCTGCAAGCAATGTATGGACATTCTGTTTATTAAAGCTGTAAACAGTATTGACAACTAACATCTCCAATCACTGGATAAAGAAAAGAATGACCAAAGAAAGGAATAATGCATGTATAAGCTTCAAGCATATAGTCAGATACAGTCAATTTCTTCTCTTTCAGAGTCATGTTGCAACAGAAGTAAAGATACTTGTAGAATAGGTTACTCTCATCATTGATAATATATCTAAACAATTGAATTTTGTTCTTCACGAAGTCTTACTGCCTTACTGTTCGAAGGGGAAAGAAAAGAAATATATATACATATGTCCTCACAGATTGGTAGAAGTTAGAAAGTAAAGCTCTTTACTGGACTAATATGAAAGGCAAACAAATCATTGCCTCGATAGTCTTCTTCCCTCTTGATTAAATATATCTGATGGAAAATAAAGCGTCTAACTTCTAGTAAAGAACATGATACTGTTGCAGTAGCCAAATATTTCGATTTCTGCACACTAATGTAATATATAATCAGAGAATGAATAGATAATAGAAAATCTCCTACTGCACAAGTATACCTCACCCTACTAAGAAAAGACAAGCAAGAAAGGGAAAAAGATATATCAGAACATACTACCCCACACTATGACAATTTCCTAAGAATGCAATGCAGGATCTATAACTAGCTTCAGAACTCGAGCTCTAAATTTCATGTAAATAATAATAAATCAAAAATATTTTGGCAAAAGTTACCTGGATGTAACTGGCACCAAACAAGGCACCATTCCCTAATTGGAATTGGGTTCTATAGTCTTTGCCCTGGAAGTTTGTTAGACAAAAATAGAGTCAGTTGCTTAT
Organism: Cordia subcordata; assembly: GCA_028554755.1. NCBI lineage: Eukaryota > Viridiplantae > Streptophyta > Magnoliopsida > Boraginales > Cordiaceae > Cordia > Cordia subcordata. The sequence continues at coordinate 5,184,875 of JAPTOF010000004.1, read as the reverse complement.
ATTCAACAATTTATGAGGCACGCGAATCAATTCACTTCACCATGCAAGTATGTAATCCACATACTGAATGAGTCCATCTCTTTTAGAAGTAAATGACAGAAGTAATTCTACATTCCTTTTTCTTTTTTTCCCAATAAGTAATGCAATGAATGATCAATAACATAAAAGATTAGAATCTCAAACATATAATGTTCTGCAAAACTTTGAGCAACAAATGGTTTTACCTTATAATCGAAGTTGACCATACCATGTGACATGTGGGGCTCATTTGTAAGCTGGGTAAAAGAACATATCAACCATCAACTGACGCTTTTAGCAAACATATTGGTGGATTTCACAAAGGTTTTCAAAGGAAAAACTCATAGAACATTGATGATTAGTTTAACTTTACTTGAGCATTGGCTTTCAAAGAGAGATTTTCAGACAAATCACATTTCATTCTAGCATTAAGCCTCCCATCGGTCATTAACCTCCCAAAAAGCATCAACTGTGAAGAAATAACGGTAATTTCATTATCAGATCAATCTATCAAGTTCTAAAATAAGTGTCACTTAATGATGAGTGATAACAACACATACCTTTGGGTCAATAAAATTTGCACCAAATTCATAGTTAGCAGTCGGAATTTTGATTGTTTCAGTAGACTGGGAAGGAATCTCAGTAGGCCCCATGAACACACTAGTGGAGATCCATCATGACTCAGTAAGAAAACAGTAAAATCAACTCCAAAATTCCACCCGTACGAAGCCATAAAGAAAATGAAAGAAAAGAAATCAATATGTTATCTTGATTCAAAGAATGTCAAAACCACCTGTGACTGAGTGAAAATCTCTGATTAAGCCCTTTAGTGAAATCAAAGCGCATACCCTCAAAAAGGTCTGGCTTCAAGGACACTGCCAATAAAAGCTCACAACAATTATCGTCTCATCAAGGACAGCTTTCACATTAAACAACAATATAATAGTTTTTCAACCGAATGTAAAAGTTCCGCCTCATTACCACCTCAGGTGATTCAATAATATAAATCAGAGCAAGAGTTCTTACACTAACCACTATATTTTATGTGCAGCAACATAAGCCATAAACCAATAAACTAGCTATAAGAGGGTGTTTGGGAGTGCTTATAAGCTGGTCAAACCTGCTTATAAGCAGAAAAATGAAATTTACGCGTTTGGCAAATTCTACTTATAAGTAAGTAAAGTTGGGTTATAAGCAACGAAAACCCGTCTATTTTTTTTTGGTTGCTTATAAGCACCTTAGTTGACCAAATAAAAAGATATTTAGACCCCTTAAAAACTAATTTATTTTCACAACATTATTAATAACATTATTAATCAAAGGTTCTTTTTAGTCATTCTAATAAATATTACCAATTATAAGCACATATTACTTAACATGTTAATAACTTATAAGCACATTTTATCCAAACATTTTTCTACTTATTCATCATTTGCTTATAAGAAGCTTTATCAAAAGCTCTTGCTTATAAGCAGCTTAAGAAAAGCAAAGCCAAATGAGCTCTAAACCAATAAACCAAACCGAGCCTTTATCCCACAAGGTGACATCAATTCATATTCATTTTATTAAGAGTCATACCCTCCATTAGCTCCACACCATGCATACAGCATCTCATCTAATTTACTCAATTCATCTCCTCTTATGTTCCCTTCTACCCTCTCACAGATGCCACCAACAGTCTAACATGTACAAATCACCTGAAATGATTCCCCATTTAGAAATCTTTCCTAATCATAAATCACAAATTACTCCACATTGGATGTATGAGCTTGTTCAAGACAATTCTACTCCCAGATACACATCCCATCAACCAAAAAGAAGATACAACTTCCCTCTCTTTAGTCGATTATAGTCAACTCAATTGTAAAGTACTCCAACCTTGCTTGCACAACCAAACCTCTAAATACTCACATATCTACACGTACAAAAGTGATGCAATGATCTGAGTTCTTTACCAGGTAACCATATAAAAAATGCAGCACATATATACATGTACACTTCGTGTGCGTCATAGATTCGAGCTAAACAATGAATCTACAACCAAAAAGATTTCCACTTTCCAAATTGTAAAGCAGTACACAATTAACAAATAGTCAAACTGTACTACTACAGGCCAACATTATAAAAGATAAAATAAAATAAAATTTGCATTGATCAGCGGAAATAATACCGAGAATTAAAAAAAAAAAAACTGAATCTACAAGCAAAAACATTTCTAGTTTTCGAAATTTTAAAGCAGTATACAATAAACAAACAGTCAAACAGTACTACTACAGATTAAATCATAAAAAGATAAAATAAAATAAAATTTGCATTGATCAAAGGAAAAATTAGCGAAACAATAAAATGCTAACTGAGAGCTTCGCGGTGGATTTCTTCGTAGGGAATAGGACAAGGGAGGTTGAGGTAGTCAACTTTCTCCAGTTCGATGGTGGCCGGCTTTGGACCGGGCGGTGGAGACGCGCCGGCCGGAGGAGGAGGCACGAAGGCGGCCATTTTTGCTTGACTCCTTCTTCTGATTTGACTGCAAAGTAGCCAAGAGAGGGAGCTGAAAGGAGCTCTATATAAAGAGAGACTGGAGAGTGACCAAAAACCCTTCTTTTTTCACTCGCTCACTACACAAAACCCCTAAAAGGTCCTCACTTCTTTTCGGGCTGCCCGACCCGGCCGGTCCGTTTGTTGATAATTCTTCATTTCCTTTTTTGCTTTTTTCTTTTTCTTTTGAGGATACTAGAACCGAAAGTCTATTGTATTTGGTTTTTCTACAATAAACGTGTATATTTTTTAAATATTTTTATATTTAATTATCATCTTGCCCTATATTATAAAAATCATTTGTATGTAAATATCAAGTTATTTGTTTTTAGTTGTTGGACTTAAATTCTAAACCGGCACTAGCAGGAGACATGGTGCCTCCTTCTCCTCCGGTCGGCACGTCTCCCAATGAGTTTACATGTCAAAGGTGTAGTTCGGTTTTTTTTTATTTTACGCGTATCTATTTTATAATTTAGTTACTTGTTAAGAAAATATGCGCAACTTTAAATGTTCGTGTCAATCTATCAAATTATTTTCATGTTAACTTAACTTGAGAATAAACTATGATTTTTCTATTTAGGTGATTTAAATTCATTTGGAGAATAGAAATGTATTTAGCTTCAATATAACATGGCTTGTAGGAATGGCAGTGGTATCTCATTCCACCCCACTCTGTATGAGTACCGTAAGGACAACGGTATCTTATTTCACCCCATTTTGCATGAGTACCGTAAGGACTAAACATGGCTTGTACGAATGGTAGTGGTATCTTATTTCACCCCATCCTACATGAGTACCGTAAGGACTAGGCGATAAACTCCTGTCTGGTCACGGCCCCGAGCCCAAGCTCGTGCGATAAACTCTTGCCTGGTCATGACCCCGAGCCCAAGCTCTTCTGCATGAGTACCGTAAGGATTAAACATGGCTTGTACAAATAGTAGTGGTATCTTATTTCACCCCATTCTGCATGAGTACCGTAAGGACTAAGCGATAGACTCCTGCCTGGTCACAATCCCAAGCCCAAGCTCCTGAGCGAAACTAGTGTTGTAGACATAGAGGTGGCTCTTACGGGCTCAAGAGGTGGCTCTCACCACACATTTGATGTAACACTGTGCCCCACATAGCACTTAACTCCTAGTCACAACCCTGAGCTCAAGCTCGTGAGCGAAACTAGTGTTGTAGATATAGAGGTAGCTTCCATCGCACACTTGGTATAGCATTGTGTCCCGCATAACACTTAACTCCTGCAATCGACTAGTAATTGGCTTTGCTACCATTCTGTTACACTCCCAAGGCTAGGCCCGCGAACGAGACTGATGTTGTAGACATAAAGATAACTCCTACCGCACACTTGGTATACCATTGTGCCCCGCATAGCACTTAACTCCTGCAATCGACTGGTAACTGGCTCTGATACCATTCTGTTACGCTCCCAAGGCCAGGCCTGCAAACGAGACTGGTGTTGTAGGCATAATTAATAACTACTTGGGCCTCTAATCAATTAGGCCAGTATGGTTAACCCAAGTTGTTAGTTATACCTATTCCACCCACTTATAAATAAGTTACAAGTCACCCACAGATTAATGTGGGATATCATAGTGTGTATATACGCATGTACATGTATACATGTGTGTGTGCGTGCACTTGGGCGTGCGTGTGTGCATGTGTATGTGTTACATAATTTTATTACAAGTATCACGTTAGTGAAATTTTTTTAGCTTAGTGGTTAAAGTTTCCATTGTTTGGTCCAATTGACCTTCTTGATTGGTGCTCTTTAAAAGTATGGTAGTGTCTTTTTCAAAAAAAAAAAAAAAAAATCTAATTGGAGAGTGGACTATGCCAAGGATTCATGTATTATTAATATATAAGACTTCAAACTAGTTTTACCAGTTGACTTTGTTGACCATGTTCAAGGGGCTATATATATATAACGTTGTAAGCAGTGTTACCAGGTGCAAAGTGAGGGCTAACAGATCATGCTGCTACTCCACCTTATTGGCAACAATACCGGTGAAGTTTGATTACTTTGAAAGTCTAAACAAGTAAAGTTGAAAGTTAGTGAAGTTGAAATTTTTATTTCAACGATACTTAAAGCAAAACAGTATAATGTGATTGGAAAAATGTTATAAAACATCATTTTGATTCAACATATTATTATATTTTCTTTAATATTAGAATACCCATGATTCTTTATAATGTAAAAATCAATTTACTGAATAATTTTTAATGTTTGAATAAATAAAAAATGTCAAATTTTATAGATTGAATGTACAATCAAAATCACTCCCTTAAACCGTTTTTTTTCCCCTCTCTCTAAGGAACCTCTAGAGGAATTGAAGAAAATTTTGAGATATGATATTAAAAAAGTGTCAAATCTCATATTTATTTCGAATTAACCGGTGTTGCCCCTTTAAACCATTGCCAGTGTTGTGGAATAACAAATTAAAGGCTCGTTTGGATTAATTTTTTTAATAATTTTTGAAAAATAATATTTTTTCAGAAGTTAAAATTTTTATCTTCTAAAAAAATTGTATTTGAGTTTTTTTTTCTTAAGAGTTTCAACTTTTTTTAGAAACTAAATTAAGTAGTTATTGTAAAAGTAATATAACTTTTTTATTAAAAAATATTTTTTTCTTAAAAAAATTAATTCAAACAAGCCCTACATAACTTATAGCTAGATGCCTATCATTGCAAGTTGAAAACAAAATGCAAAATGCAAAATCAAAAAGCACAATAATAGTTTCCACGGAAAGTAAAAATCGCAATCTCATACTTACGCGAGTTGACGAAAATCACAAGTTGGAGGCCCATTGGGCTTTACCAAAATGACCCCCTTAGTTTCAAAATATTTTACGCTGACCCCAATAGAAAATCGCAATTACATTTTTGCCACTTTAAATACCCCATTGCCAACATACAAATTTTACTAATCAAACAGAATCAAAAGAGAGCAAGCTCGCTTCCGTCAAAGTCCTCGAGCTGCTGCTTCCCGCTTCTTCCTTGTAAGCTTTCATCACCTTCTACTTCCACACACACGCACAAGCACACTTTACACACACTACACACACAGTTTTCATATATAATTGTTTATATGCCATTATTTACATGTCTATTTACATTTCTGTACATATTTGCGTATATGTGTGTGTGCTTTGCGTATATTTTACTAGGCCTAGAAGTAAATTTTATTAGTTTACTTAATAGTTACGTTCTCAGAGGAACAATGAGGGCGCGAGTGTTTGTTGTGGAATTATAATTTTGATTTTCTTTTGAATGTAAATTCAAACTGATGACGTAGTTGAACTTCGAGCTGTAGTTGTAATCCTCGTACTCGAGCTGTATTTGTTTACTTGATGTTCTTATTTTTATTTCTTAATATTCGCTTTTCTTTTTTTTATGTTATTTAAATATAATATCAATTATGCGTTTGTTAGAATGTGAAAAGAATTGATTATGTTTGTGTTTAGGGTTTATCACGATTCTGTAAATGATGTTGGTGCTGAGTATTCCTCCAAATTTTGTACTTGGATTGCTTTTCTATTCTGTTAGGCCTGTCTCTTTTTTTTAAAGGTTGCTTTGGTGATTGTGGAAGTTACACGGAAATGGCTGGGATTGTGTATATTATTGTGTTGTGGTTTAAAAACATTTTGCATATAGCTTCAAAATATCAGAAATCCACTCATTTACTAGTTTTATGTAGAAGACAGTTATGCTTTTGCGTGAGGGTACTTTGAATAGTTTGGAATTCAAAGGGATCATAAAGTACACGGATAGCTTGCACATTAGGTAAAATACAAGCGTAAAATGCCTTATGCCTTTTTTATATAACTAATATTTTCTTTCACTTTTCATGATGTTACCTGTCTCCTGAAACAACAGAAGTAAGAAGAGGCATATTCTTTGCTCAAAATGCATTTCAATTATGTTACATGCGGTATCTTTGCTTTGCACAAGTCACAAATGACATTAATAATGGCAGTAACTTGAATAAGAAGAATGATTATATTTGTTAGGTTCCAGTCAGCTTTCCTGGAGAGCAAAGTTGGGGAAAGCAGGTAGAGAAAGAGTAGAAATATGGGGGAAGAAATCTCCACGCTTCACCACTATTCCTTTAAAAAGGAGAAAGAGGAGAAGTCCTTTGATAGGAAAAGAAGTTAACTCACTTATTCTTAAATTGTCGTAGTCTTGGTACCTACTTTCTATTGTAATCTCGACTGAATCAGACTAAGAAGAAGAAAAATTAAAATACACAGTGTTGCTTTTGGTGTGTTTGAATATTCCAACAGTGTCTCCTAAATGTTCATAAGTGAAATCATCATCCAATTGCCAAATAAGTTATGAAGGAAAAATTGCTTTTCCTTGTTCCATGTAAGATTCTGACAGAAAATGGCCCAGGCATTCAGAACCTCATGCAGATTCTGGAAGACATGATCAAAAGCACATTGTAGGACTTGCTAGTTGTTTCCTAACACATATGTTAACTTTTTTCAATATAATTTGTCCTTTCTACCTTCACATCCTGGCCATTTCAAGAAGAAACCAGACCCTGATTTACTAATCTGGAGATCAAGGAAAAAGATATATATTATGGTTTGCTATACTTAATGTTGCTGCTTGATGTAGTATTGGCATTCTTTACAACTCAGTATGTGGTCTAGTCTTTTGTTGTTAAGCTTAAGTGAATCTTACCCTTATTGAATCACCTGAAGATTTGAAACGCTTTCCTTGGTTCTATTTGTCAGGGAACTGATGGTTGAAGGTCTTAGTTGAAATGAATCAACTCTCAAATGCATTTTCCTTGCTGGAAGTGGACATTGCGGATGACGAGGAACAAACAAAAGTAATCACTATTGCTGATGATCCTGACACTCCGAATGGAAGTGGTTAGTTGAAATTTAACCCATGACTGGTGCATTCCTAAAGTATTATAGTAAAATATCTTCCCTAGTGAATAAAAGCCAGAACGGCATTATCAGTCTTGACTGGTGAATCAACAATGGAATGACATTATGTCACTCATAACTTTAACCAATCTAAATCTTGCTTCATCACTTCTCTTGTTGGTTTTTAGTCAAGACGTGCAAAGGTCAACTGTTAATGCTTTATGCACCCTTACTTGACATAGTATTAGTTACCAGCTTAATGATTTCAAGATGCAGGTAAAGGCAAGGAGAAAGATGACAGCTCAGCAGAAATCAAAGTGCCAAAAAAAAGAAATGGTGGTGGCACAGAAACAACTTCTGGGGGATACAAGTTGCCACTTGTGTGGATTGACCTGGAAATGACTGGTCGGTATTAACCTTTTTTATTTTCTGGGTGAAAGTATTACTTCGTGAATAGATCCACTTCACGCACAATAATACACACATGCATATATTTTCATGATAAGAATTGCCTGAATTTTCAGACCATATTGACTATTACCGAGAGAAGGTACTTAGTGGTTTGTCTTATTTGCTACCTTGATCCACTTTTTATCTGCTGTATGAGCAACTTGGCCTTTATGACCTTCTAAACCTTTCCGGCCAAAAAGAAAAGCCAAAAAAAAAAAAAAAAAAGAAGAAGAAGAAGGAGAAGAGGCAGCTAGCCTTTGTTCATGGTTGATCAACTTCTGTTGTCAGATAAGTTGTTGATCACAGGAAACAACTTAGAGTTTCTCGTTGCCCTAGGTTCCAGAAGAACTTTCTGAATCCCAAGTGTCGCTAAGCAACTAAGTTGGTTTATGTGCTGTCTCTTACAGACCATCTTTGGTTCCTTCCTCCAGGCCAGTTATCATCCATCTGGTTTGCTTGTTTTTTCCATTATTATGTCCCATATCCCACTCTTTTGAAACTTGTAAGTGTATTTTATCACTTTTTTCGAAGGTACAGTTTTCCTTGTCCAATTAACCAATTTCTTTCTCTATTTCAACATTCTAAAAGTAGACTACAGTAAGCAATGCACTTATAGTGGTCAAAGTCTTTCTTTATTTATCTTATAATATCTTTTTGGTGTCTTTTTTCTAGGTAAGTATCTCCTCATGCTCTACCTGTCACTTCTTTAGTTGGCCTTATGTTTTCTTATCTAAAATACTTCAACAAAATCATCAACTACCATTCCCTTTCAAATGGAAGAACATGTTGTAGTAGATCATAGTTGCAAAATAATCTTTGCAGCTTCAAAGAAGTGCCATGTATCTTTTATTTATAGAAATTAGTCAGGCTGATTTATAAAGTCTAGTAGTGCCATAAACTGCTGTGGTTTCAAAAAGAAGGATGCATTGTGATGCTAAATGCCTCTCTGTCACGCAGAGCTGAAATGTTGAGTAGTTCATATCTTGCTAGTCAGGAAACTATTGGCTTTTTTTTTTGTATAAAACGCAGTTCAGGGACTTCGTAGTCACTCTAAGGTTGGTCAAAGTAGATGGAAGAAAGCTATCTTGGCTGGGTTTTTTTTTAATTTTTTTTTATGGAGCTTTAGATGTTAATTTCATTGGGACCACTATTTTGGATTGGTTATGGAGCAAGAATACCTTAGTTTTCTTTACAATCATGCTATTCTTTGCTGTTTCTTTAAAGTTATTATCTTTTATCTTCTTTGTCTTGTTTTCTGGCTTTTCCTGCTAAAGGCAAAATAAAAGATGTACCAAGTAAACAAAAAAGAAATTCGGCAAATTTGAAGAAGCCAACATGTATGAATCATTCTTCTTTTCTATTTCATTTATTATCTGGTATTTTTGTTTCATTCATTGTCTGGTATTATCATCGGACTGAACTTCACCAATAAAGAAAAGGCACATGTAGATTACCTTCATGTTTTTTTCATAAAAATTGCACAAAGTGTTTTCTTTCAACCTTCTACAGTTTTTAAAGTTTTTGAAAACTAGAACTGCTGTATATTGCCCAATTTTTCCTTATTCGCCACTTAGAATATTCTTGTAAGTCTCGACATCTTTTCTGCCTATGCAGGCTTGAATATTGAAGTGGACAGAGTATTGGAGATTGCTTGTATCATTACAGATGGCAACCTGACGAAGTCAGTTGAGGTAGTCTCTGTGAAGATAGAGAGAGAGTAGAGAGAGGAAAGGCATTTCTCATTAATGATTAGAGTAGTTACAACTGGTATTTATAGTTGTGCCTCAGGTGGTCAACACCAGTAACTAACTGACCAACATTTCAGCACATGACAAAATACATCAACTAACTAACTGTACAGCTGTAAACAAATATCTGCTCAGCCTGTCAACACCTATCATTTACACAATATGTAACTACTCTATTGTCCCCCCTCAAGATGAGCTTGGTGAGTCCCCAAGGGCAACTTGGTTCTGAGATATGTAAACTGCCTTTGTGAGAGTGCTTTGGTGAATAAATCTGCAATTTGTTCAATACTTGGAAGATAGCTTAGCTGCAGATGCTTGTTTGCTACTTGTTCTCTAATGAAGTGATAATCAATTTCTATGTGCTTGGTCCTGCCATGGAAAACAGGATTGCTAGCCAAGGCCATAGCTGATTGATTATCACAGTATAGCATAGGAATAGCCACTGGAAGATGAAGATCCTGTAACAAGTAGGTAAACCACTTGATTTCTGTAGCTGCATTTGCTATTGCTCTATATTCTGCTTCAGTGGAACTTCTAGCAACAGTTGGTTGTTTCTTTGTGCACCAGGAGACTACATTAGGCCCTAGGAAGATAGAGTACCCTTAGGTGGATTTCCTGTCCAATGGATTAAATGCCCAATCTGAATCAGTATACCCTTGAAGATTAAGGCTGCCTTTGACCAATTTGAGTCCCATAGAAACAGTCCCTTTAATATATCTCAGGCACTTCTTAAGAGACTGGACATCACTCTGAGTGGGTGAGTGCATGTGTTGACACAGGCTATTGACTGAAAAATTGCAGGTTAGGCCTGGTCATGGTCAAATATTGTAATGCTCCTGTGATGCTTCTGAAAAAGGTAGGGTCAGGAAAAGTTGTAGAGAATCCTGCAGCTTGAGAATTCTTGGAAATTGTAGGCACCTCTACTGGATTACACTGAGCCATTCCTGCCTTTTTTAGTACATCCAAAGCATACTTTGTCTGGTGGAGGGTGATTGAGTTTGCAGTTCTCTGAATCTCAAGTCCTGAGAAATAGGATAGATTTCCTAAATCTTTCATAGCAAAGTGCTGACTCAGAGCCTGAATGAGAGATTGAATGTAGCCTGCAGAGCTGCCTGTTTCTATTATATCATCAACATAGATAAGCATTCGGGTAAAATCCTGTGATGTATGATGAATAAACAGGGAGGAGTCTGCCTTGCTTGAAGTGAAACCCTATTGTAGTAAGAATGAAGTCAGTTTATGAAACCAGGCTCTTGGAGCCTGTTTCAACCCATATAAGGACTTCTTTAAATGACATACAAGGTTTGGATTAGATGTATTTTCAAACCCTGGAGGCTGTGTCATGTAAACAGTCTCTGTTAAAGAACCATGAAGAAAAGCATTAGATACATCCATCTGCTTAATAGGCCAAACATTGTTCAGAGCAAGACTGAGCATTACTCTTATAGTCTGAGGCTTAATGATAGGGCTGAAGGTCTCTGTGTAGTCAAGCCCTGCTTCTTGAAGAAACCCTTTGGCCACAAGTCTTGCCTTATATCTAGATATAGAACCATCAGCATTTCTTTTTATTTTGTACACCCATTTACACCCAATGGGTGATCTACCTGGGGATAGAGGCACTAAATCCCAGGTCTGCTGTTGAATGAGGGCTTGGTATTCTTGCTGCATAGCTTGTACCCAACAAGGATGTTTAGCAGCTTCTTTATAGGTTGATGGTTCTGTCAAGGGAGGGTCTGCCACTAGAGTATGTAACTGATACAGTGGAGGTGGCAATGAGCCTGTCTTGGACTTAGTCATCATGGGATGTGTATTGGGATTAAAGGGCACAGGTTCTGACATAGTGCTTGATGAAGATGATGGTTCAGTATTGTTTAAAGATGTGGAAACTGACTCTGTTTCTGAGTGTAGATTGATTGGAGAGGGAGCAGGAATTAGAGGACTATGAGGATCAGCAGGGACCTGTAGAACAGGGGATGATATATTGGGAGAACTAGGTAAAGATGATGATGATGGAATAGATTCAGATGATGAGGATGCAACAGACTAAACCTGTTCACAGAAAACAGGGGTAATGGAATATCCATGAACTTAGAAATCTGAGAGATGGAGGTGAGACTTGGAGAGTGTTGTTTGTGAGCAAAGGGAAATTGAGACTCAAAGAATACAACATGTCTGGAAACAAACACTTTATGTGTTTCCAAATCAAGACACTTATAGCCTTTAGTGTTAGGAGGATATCCAAGAAAAAGACAAGGTTTTGATCTATTTTCAAGTTTGTGATTAGTGTAGGGTCTGAGGTATGGAAAGCAAAGGCATCCAAACACCTTAAGTGATGTATAATCAGGTTGTTGTTGAAAATGCAATTAAAAGGGAGTATAATGGTTCAAAACAGGTGTTGGAAGCCTGTTTATGAGGTAATTAGCACAGGCAAGTGCTTCTAGCCAATATTCAGTAGGAAGAGAGGCTTGATTTAGTAGAGAGAGTGGTTTCAATCAAATTCCTGTGTTTCCTTTCAACCCTCCCATTCTGCTGTGGAGTGTGAGGGCATGTGGTTTGATGGATGGTCCCTTGAGAATGAAATAAATGTTTAAATTTGGCATTTACAAACTCAGTTCCATTATCAGTTGTAAAAGTCTTGATTGTTGTGTTAAACTGTGTGGTGGTCATTGTATTAAAGCTCACAAACACCTCATAAGTCTCAGATTTATATTTCAAAGGATAAATCCAACAAAAACGAGAATAGTCATCCATTAACAACAAGTAATATCTGTATCCCATACAAGAATTGACGGGTACAGGTCCCCACATATCTGCATGTACTAAATGAAATGGGGCAGGGGATACAGTATGGGAATTGGGAAAAGGTAACTGTTGGGACTTTGACACTGCACAAGACTCACATTGTAATGGCTGAGAATTACAAGAAAAACCTAAGATAGTAGACAAATGATGAAGTGTAGCTGAGGCAGGATGACCAAGTCTAGCATGCCACAGTCTTGCATCACCCTTGCCAGCAGTAGATGAAAGACACTGAATGCAGGATAGGTCTGCTGCAGACTGATGAGCAGTGTTGGCCATTTTATTGTTGAGTACTGTACTGCAATTAGAAAAGGAAGGCAGAGAATAGAGGCCATTCTTACAAGGGGCCTTGAACAGGACCCTGTATGTAGCATTGTCCATTATAGTCACCTCCTTAGAATTAAAAAGAAGAGTGCAAAAGTTATCTTTGGCCAACTGATATACAGAAAGAAGATTTGAAGAGATGGAAGGAACATGTTGCAAATTTGTTAACCTAAGAGATGGAAGGAACATGTTGCAAATTTGTTAACCTAAAATTAGGAGTAGAAAGTATACCAGTGCCTGTATGCTGAATAGGTAAAGACTGACCATTACCAACTGCCACTATATCTTTGCTTTGATAGGACTGGGCATATGTGAAGTTATTATAATCAGGAGTCACATGATTGTTGGCTCCACTGTCTAGATATCACTCTGTGGAAGAACCTGAAGCAGCACCTCCTATTTAAGCAGCCATAGCCTGCTTGTTCTGTTTGGGATTGACATAGTTGATATAGTCAACCCTGTGCCAACATTCCGGAGCCATGTGGTTTGGATTTCCACAGATTTGACACTGAAGTCTAGGAGTCTGAACACCTATTGGTTGTGGACCAGGAGGTAGACCAGAAGGTGGAGTAGGATAAGGCCTTAAAATGCCAGGAGCAGTGGAGTTAGTTCTACCAGCAGGTAGCATTGGGAGTAGTAGCTATTTGCAGGGCAGTATGACCATCTTGAGTAGTAGGATTGAGGCTAAGAGAGGCTGTTTGAATGAGTAGATCTTCTGATACAAGAAGATTACTAGGTTCTGGAACTTTTATAGGAGCAGACCTTGTTCTAATGGAGGCTTTGAAAGCATCAAACTGTGCAGGAAGCCCCTTGAGAATGTAAAGAATAAGATCCTCTTGATCAACAGAAACAGAGGCAGCTGCAAGTCCATCAGTGATAGCCTTGACTTGATCCAGGTATGCCTGCATAGACTGTGTTCCTTTTTGAAGATTATGAAGCCTGAGTTTGAGTTGTTGAATGTGAACTCTACTGAGGCTGTTGTATCTTACGGCCAAGGCTCTTCAAATTTCCGCTGCAGAAGTGATTTGGCTGACTTGAGAGAAGACTTCAGAAAAAAATTGATGCATAGAGACAAGTCCTGAGATGTTTATCACTGGTAATCCATGCTGTGTATCCTGGATTAACACCTATGGAACCATCAGCTTGAGGAATAACCCTAGGAGGACAAGGATTGGTTCCAGTAATATGCTCCAGCAGATCATTATCAGAGAAAAGTGCTTCCATCTGAGACTTCCATTGGAAGTAATTGGAATTGGTGAACTTGATGTGAACAAGAGAAGAAAATTGGCCAAAAGTAATGAATGGAATCAAACAGTAGGCAAGAGTGATAAGAAACAGAATCAAGCTGTTTTAGTGGAAGTAACCCTTTGAAATTGGAGAAAAACTCTGATTTATGTAGGTGAAAACCCTAACTTGCGCACAAGAGAGAAGAGAGAAGAGAGAATCGAAGCTCGAAATAATGGAAAAAACTGATAAAAATTGGCTTATGAGGATTGCAATGGAGTGTATAATCTAGGAGAGAAGAGGTTCCAAGAAGATTTTATCAGGAACTAGAAGCTGCAGTTGAAGCTTTAGCTATGGCAGCTTCGGGGAAAAAAATATTTCCAGGATCATAACTGCTTTTGATACCATGAAGAGAGAGAGAAAAGGCATATCTCATTAATGGTTAGAGTAGTTACAACTGGTATTTATAGTTGTGCCTCAGGTGGTCAACACCACCAACTAATTGACCAACATTTCAGCACATGAAAAAATACATCAACTAACTAACTGTACAGCTGTAAACAAATATCTGCTCAGCTGTCAAACCCTATTATCTACACAATATGTAACTACTCTATTACTCTGCCATCCTCGTTGAAATCTTCATCTTTGTAGAATTAGAGAGAGAGAGTTTCATGATGGAAGAAAGAAACTGTATTTTCTGTTATGAGATCAGTTACATGAGACACCTATTTATAGTAATACATTGATAGAGTCAAGCATACAAGCTAAGCCTAACTAACTGCCAGCTGGCATAACTAACCACTACAAGTTTAACTAACTACAGCTATTGCCTTTTCCCTTAACATCCCCCCTAAACTAAGCTTAGCTGGAACTGCTGAGGGAAGTTTGCCTCTGAGATATTCAAATCTGGCAGTAGGTAATGGCTTGGTGTAAATATCAGCTAGTTGCTCTCCTGTAGACACATATTCCACTGTGATTTGCTTAGCTAGAACTTGCTCCCTTATGAAATGATAATCTATTTCAATATGCTTAGTCCTGGCATGATAGATAGGATTGGAAGCAAGAGCCATAGCTGAGACACTATCTGTATAAAGAGTAGGCACTGTACAAGGAATATGCAAATCTGCTAAGAGATATGTGAGCCATTTAATTTATGCAGAAGCTTGTGCCAAGGCCTTGTATTCAGCTTCTATAGAGGATCTAGCCACAGTTGCCTGCCTTTTTAATGTCCAGGATATGAGATTAGACCCTAGAAAGACACAAAACCCAGTAGTAGACTTCTTATCTAGATGACTGGAAGCCCAATCACTATCTGAATAGCCTTTCAAGTTAAGACTGCTAGGTTTGAAGTGCAAGCCTGTAGAAATAGATCCTTTAATAAACCTGAGAAGCTTCTTGAGAGCCTCAAACTCCTTGTAAGTTGGACTGTGCATATGTTGGCACAGAGTATTCACTGAAAACTGAAGATCAGGCCTTGTGAGGGTTAAATATTCTAATGCACCAACCAAGCTCCTAAATGCAGTAGAATCTGGATATGGTCTCTCTGCACCCTGATCTTCAATTTTTGGTTTAGACAAAGTGGGATTTGGAGAGGCATTATAATCAGACATACCAGCCTTCTGTAGCAGATCAAAAGCATATTTAGTCTGATTAAGCACCATAGACTCTGCAGTATAAGTAACCTCTATTCCCAGGAAATAAGAGAGATTGCCTAACTCCTTCATAGCAAATTTAGATTTCATGAGAAGAATGAGTTCCTTTAGAGCAGTAGAAGAGCTTCTTGTCAGAATAATATCATCTGCATAGACTAAGAGAATGATAGTATATGTAGATGTATGTTTAGTGAAAAGAGAAGTATCTGCACTACTGCACTTGAAACCATTTGCACAAAGAAAGGAAGCTAGCATAGAATACCAGGCCCTTGGAGCCTGTTTCAGACCATAAAGTGATTTTTTGAGCTGACAAACATGACCTAGAAACTGTGCATCTTCAAACCCTGGAGGTTGAGTCATATAAATTGTCTGTGTAAGCTCTCCATGTAGAAAAGCATTAGACACATCCAATTGCTGAATAGACCAACCATAATACAAAGCAAGACATAGAACAATCCTGATTGTAGGAGCTTTAACTACAGGACTGAATGTTTCCTAATAGTCAAGTCCTGCTTCTGGATGAAACCCCTTGGCTACAAGTCTAGCTTTGTACTTAGCCACTGAACCATCACTATGCCTTTTGATTCTGAACACCCATTTACAACCAATGGATTTTCTGTCCTTGGGTGGTGGAACAAGAGTCCAGGTTTGTTGCTTCTGCAATGCCTGAAACTCCTCATTCATTGCCTGGACCCAGTAAGGAGATTTAGCAGCCTCTTTATAAGTGCAAGGCTCAGTAGTAGGTGGTGACTGAACAAGGGAATGAACATGATATAATAGAGGAGGTAAAGATCCTGTTTTGGACCTGCTTTGCATTGAATGACATGGCAAATTTTGAGTAGGTGGTGTAGGCAAAAGAGAAGGTAAAGATGATGATGATGATGATGATGAAACCATTGGAGAAGTAGCTGTTGTAGGATTAATTGGACAAGAAGTAGAAGATGATGCAGTAGATGATGAGGAATGTGAAGATGATTGAGGATGTGCAGTACTAGAATCAGCTGAAGTATGAGATGCAGGTGAAGATATAGATACCACTGAAACTGGAGTGTGAGTTAGTGCAGTGGTATTAGAAGAACCTAATGTAGAGAAAATTGGTGGAACCTGCACTGAAACCTGATTTGAGGTTAATGATTGAGTAGTAAAAGGAAACTGAGTCGCAAAGAACTTGACATTTTTAGAGATGTACACTCTATTTGTGTTGAGATCCATGCACCTATAGCCCTTTGTATTAGGATGATAACCCAGAAAGACACAGGGAATGGATTTTGGCTGGAGTTTATGTTGGTTATAGGGTTTAATCCATGGAAAACAAAGGCATCCAAACATCTTTAAATGATTGTAATCGGGAAGTGAGTGATATAGTTGTTCAAAAGGAGATTTGTTGTATAAGTGAGGTGTGGGAAGCCTGTTAATGAGATAATTTGAAGTAGATAATGCCTCAAGCCAGTAGGACTTAGGCATATGACTGTGTGTGCGTAAGGTCATAGTTGTTTCCATAAGATGGGCATGTTTTCTCTCAGCCTTTCCATTTTGCTGAGGAGTATAGGGACATGTAGTTTGGTGCAAGGTCCCTTGTTTCTACAAAATAAGTTGCATATTAGTGTTAACATACTCTTTACCATTATCAGTTCTGAGCACTTGAATAATAGCATTGAATTGAGTTCTAACTAAAGCATTAAATTTCTGAAAAACAAACTCAACTTCAGATTTGGGCTTTATTGGATTTATCCAAGTAAAATGAGTAAAATCATCCAAGAATAGTACATAGTACTTATAGCCCATACAAGAAGAAATAGGGGATGGTCCCCAAACATCTTAATGTACAATTTGAAAGGGCTTATTTGTCTTAGATTTTGAAACATAAAATGGCTGACAATGAGACTTAGCAGTGCTACAATCCAAACACTTATTTGAACTATAGGAAGTATGTACAAGAAGCAAAGAAGTCAAGGTAGATGTCATGTGTTTGGATGGATGGCCCAATCTAAGATGCCACAGTCTGTCAGGAGAGTGAGGAGAGCATACACATTGATAAGCAGAATAGGTATGAACAGCTGAAACAGTGGAAGAAGAAGGAGTTGACACAGTGCAGATGCCAGAAGGAAGTGGATATAATCCTCTTTCATAGGGGCCCTGGAACTTCACTGCATGAGTAGTGTTGTCTAGTATTTGAACACCCTTTGCATCAAAGAGGATTGAGCAATTATTTTCTTTTGTTAGTTGATGAATAGAGAGCAAATTGGTGGAAATGTTAGGAACATATAAGACATTAGACAGCACAAGCTTAGAAGAGGAAAGAGATAGCAAACCAGTACCAATATTAGTGATTGGAAGAGACTGACCATTTCCCACAGTTACTGAGTCAGCACCTGAATAAGGACTATAAGATTGCAAGTTTGACCGATTATTGGTGACATGGCTAGTGGCTCTTGAGTCCGGTATTCACTGAGGGTTATTGGGAGTTGAAGAAGCAGCTATTTGTGCTGGATAAGCCTGCCCTGAAGAAGAAGCTACTTGTGCTGTATAAGCCTGCCTAGGAGTTGGGTCCTTATTATAGTTAATAGTGTCCAGTCTATGCCAGCAGTGAACAGCAGAGTGATTGAATTTGCCACAGATTTGGCATTGAATTGGAGATTGCACAGGAGCAGTTGACTGGGTACCTTGATTAGTGGTATTACCTCCTCTGTTATTGAATGCTTGACCTCTGCCTCTGCCCCTGTTCCCTTGGTGATTACCACCCTTGCCTCTATTACCTTTGGAATTGTTATTTGTGTATAGGATAGTATGACTATCTGCATAGATAGGTTCAGTGAAAGAGAGAGATTTGTTGAAAGACTGATGCAGTTCTTCTTGAATCAGAATACTAGTTAGTTCCCTCAAGATAATCTGTGTAGGTCTTACTCTAATAGATGTTTTTATAGAATCATAGGATGGTGACAGTCCTTTAAGTACAATAAGCACAATATCTTCTTCTCTGAGTGACTCATCTGATGTGGCTAGCTGATCACATATATTTTTCACATTGTCCAGATAGACTTGCATAGTCTGTTGCCCTTTATGAACATTATACAACTGCATTTTGAGTTGATGAATATGTAACCTGCTAATAACCCTAAACCTTTCCTCCAAAGTATTCCAAATTGCTGAGGCAGTGTCTAAATGAATTATTTGAGACATTACTGATGGAGAAATGGAGGCAATAAGACAAGAAACCAGACATTCATCTATGGTTTGCCACAGATTATATTTAGGATTAGGTTGTTCTTGGCCATCATCAGTAGTAATGTGAGGGTTTTGGACAAGGAAAATTACCAGTAACATGATTAAGCAATTTACTTGCCTTGAGAAGTCGCACAAGTTGAGTTCGCCAGAGAACATAGTTGGAGTTCTCTAGTTTGACAGTCACCATTGAAGAAAAATGCTGAAGAAGAGTTTTGAGCCCTAGAGGAAGAGCTTCATCTGAAGGCAAAGCCATCTCTAGAACACGTAAGGAGAGAAGAAATTAACTTCACCAAATACAGCTGAGAAGACTGATTTAATCCAATCGATGCTCTCGCAAGTGTGTAAAAAAGAAGATTCTAAAGAAATTTAAGCTGGGCAAGACAGATTCAAGCTCAATTGATGTGTTTGAGATCAAGAAAAAACCTAATTTTGAGTAATTTGATGCAGGAAAAACATTGAAAAATGATACCAAAGGAGATTTGTAAAGCTAGATCAAGATGCACAAGGAAGAAACTAGCTGTGTGAGAGCTTTTGATGATGCCGCCATTGAAGAAGCTTGAAGATCTTCGAAAGAAAAAATCACAGGCTCAAGATTGGCTCTGATACCATGTAGAAGTAGAGAGAGAGAGTTTCATGATGGAAGAAAGAAACTGTATTTTCTGTTATGATATCAGTTACATGAGACACCTATTTATAGTAATACATTGATAGAGTCATGCATACAAGCTAAGCCTAACTAACTACCAGCTGGCATAACTAACCACTACAAGTTTAACTAACTACAGCTGTTGCCTTTTCCCTTAACAATCTTGATGCAAATGGGGCTCACCTGCTACAGCTTTTAGGCCTTTTCCTTTTCTGAACTTTATGTTGCCTGGTATCACTTGTCCATTTCTCTATTAAATGGAAATAAATGCACCTCATTAGTAATTGGTTTAACAATACCAAAAGGTTTGCAAGCAATTTTGACGACCATGATTTGAAATGAAAATCTCATGCATCAGAAATTCTGATCCTTGGATTTTTCTGAATGTCTGGGTTCCAAATGCTATTAAGGCATGACTTCACTTCTTACTAAATAGGAATTGTCTCTCTCTGTTATATCTTTAATGCTACATGTGGAAGCTGATAGGCTTATTGGCATAGTTGTTGTCCTTAGTATTTCCAAAATTTCTTTTTTGCTTCAGGAATCATTACTTTTCCCCTTTTCTTTTGGTTTTGTGCTGGACCCTGATTCAACATTAGTTACTTCTCAAGCTAAACACATATTATTTGGGGAGAGCTTACTGATGCTCCAGTTGCTGTTTTCTAGAAGCTGCACTTATTTGAGTGGAAAACATTCATGTATCAACTTATTATTTGCTGAATGCAAGTTTTATAAAAACTCGATGAAATGAGTGAAAACCCCTCCTTATGATCTTAGCTGCTCATTTCTCAAGTACTTGACAACTGAGATATAAGTAGAAGTATCAACTGATGCTTTATCATAGACCTTCAAGATATTTAGGCATTATGTGCTTTGTCGGTACCCCTATGAAACATTTCGATGGTATGTAGAACCAAATACTCTCATATTTTATATATTTGATTGTCACATGTTTTTATCATCTTAGTCAAGTCTCTATTTTTTTCTGAGTTGATTATACCATTTAACACTATTTGGTTGTTTCCAAAGCTACGACTTTGAGCACTATATTCGCTTAATAATTGAATCCTGTTTGTCAATATGCAGGGTCCTGATTTGGTAATACATCAATCAAAGGAATGTCTGGATAAAATGGGAGACTGGTGTCAAGAACATCATGCTGCAAGTGGTAAGCATTTAGCATGTGTTTTTTACTTGATGTCGTTCCATTATTTCATAAACCACATAAAAGGCTGCTCGAAAGGTATTTTGTATTTCAAAACTTACTTGCTTACAATGATATAGGTTTGACAGAGAAGGTACTCCTTAGTAAAATTACGGAACGGGAAGCTGAAGAGCAGGTATCTTCGTTATTTTTGAAGATGTTTCTGTGCCTTACTTGTGGGACTTCATCTCTAAATATGATAAAAAGGACTTGTTACTTTCATTTTTCCCAGCCATTGAGATGATAGCTCTTTCATCTAACATATGTGCATACTCTCTTATAAATGGTGTGTCTTTCATTCTTGCTTGTCAACCGTGTACTCCTTCCACTGAACCACCATTAAAATGAAGAAAAGGGAAAAATGGGAAGAAGAACAAAGCCATAATTTAGAACATGCACATTCAGCTCATAATGTGGATGATGCTGATTAGGTCATCCAGATAGTATTCACACGAGTCCGTCAGTGGTTCTGACTTGGTGGACTCAACTTCCCAAGAAATTATAAACACATTGCAATCTGCTGTTAAATTTGATTTTCCAAAGAGATCTTTTCTATAAGATCGAAGTTGCTCCACTGGATTAAAATTGCATTATGAATCAGTTCACTACTCCCGCACAACATTTAGTTGCAAATTGCCTTGCAATTTTCTTTTCCATAGAGATTCACGTATATGGTAAAATTGCTCCATTACGGGTGAGTGCTGGCTATATAATGCTTATGCTGTTTTCTTCACATCTCAACTGCATTTCTCTGCACACGATATAACTATGTAAAGACCTGTCTTAGGTTCATAATATGGTGTTTCTTACTGTACCAGCTTTCAAGATATTGTCTCTGATCCTTGAACAGAGTTTCCGGCCTCATTATCTCTGCTTGCTTTCCAAAAAGTATGTATAATTGTTGATAATGTTTACTTGAATTATCAATATACAGGTCCTGGATTTTGTGAAGAAAAATGTTGGGACATATACGCCTCTTCTTGCTGGGAATTCCATCTATATGGATTTTCTGTTTCTGAAGGTATTAAAAATTGATTATTGTATGCATAGGATTGTGAATGCTTTCCTGTAATCCTTATAGATCCAAATTGAAGTCCATCTTGAAACAATTATTAACACTTTCCCTTTGATATACAAAAATTTCTTCCTTCCAAATGGTACTATGTGTTTGTTCTGTTTATAGCCAAAAAACAGAAGAAAGACTATCATTCTTGAAGGATCATTACATCTGAAGATTTGAAACTTCTGAACAGATCTTAATTTGGGATGGTGGGAGCATGAGAAAATGGATCTGTTTTGGTTACGTGGGTCTAATTGTTGATTTGTCTTAAGTGAAATTCTGTTGACTTTGTTGCAACATAACTTGATCAAGGATAACAGGAAGTATTTAGCTTTGACAAGAGTAACTGTTCTCTGGCATGGAGACTTTCTGCAGAAAATATAATCTCTTGTTCTTGGTACTAATTTGCTTTTATATTGTTGCAATTTACTGGAAAGTGCTCTGGACTGGGCTGATTGTTTTATTTTATGCCTTGATTACTAATTTGTGCGGGAGGAGAAAGCACGTGGTCTGTATTCTATTTCTTTTCCGGTTAATAAGTGATCTTTCTGCCTTCTCTTGTGGCAGAAGTATATGCCAGAGTTGGCTAGTCTTTTCTCTCATGTCCTTGTCGATGTCAGCAGTGTCAAGGCATTATGTCTCCGTTGGTTCCCAAAAGGTGACAGTTCTACTTTTGCTTAATTCCAATGAAACCAACAATATTAGTAAATTGTCTGATCCTACAATTTTTCAACTCTTTTGTAATGCATACCAAGTTAATGCACGTGTTGAAGAGGTCAGCATGTTATTCCAGGAGAGGGGTATTTAGAGAGAGGGGGGCGGGGGGCGCGGTTTCTTGGTTGAACTAATATTTCGAGTATTGGCTTTCATCCATTATGCAGATTTGATAATTGGTTTGGTTGCTTAACTTGGATTTCTGATATGTGCATGTGATTTAACTGCATCTCTAATAGATAACAGAAAGGCTCCCCAAAAGGAAAACAAGCACAGAGCTATGGATGACATCAAGGAAAGTATAGCAGAACTTAAATACTACAAGGAACACATATTCAAAGCCAAGACTAAAAAGTGAGACCACAGGAAATACCATCCAAACTTTATGCGATCGTGCAGGGATAGAACTGCCTACTATGTTGTCATATCACATATATATGTAAGATGGTGTGTAAAGTGGTGTTTTTGGTTCTGTGCTTTATATGGTGCCTTTCTGTTGAAGTGAAGGATTGAACTCTCTTGTATTCCAGACATGCAATATTGTACGTCGACAAGCTGGAGGAAGTCACCTCGTGGCTCCAGCCTCTTGTTATTGCCATTCTTGTTCTTGAAGTGTTGTCACCCCAAATCTGTATATAGTTAGCTTAATTAGGTGGATTATCGATTAAGGGCGCACTGGAAGTCAGCGGGTATTAACCAACGATGCAGTCACCTCACCTCCCATCCCTCTCTCGAAACCTGTCCTGTCTCTGGGAGAAGTGCATGTGAATGAAAAATAACTGGCAATTGGATTGAGTATCTTGGTATCTTGTTTTAGTTTTGAACACCCTTTGGAATTACCGCATTTCTCGTTTAGTAGAACACTATCCGGATTGTGAATCCATGGGTAGGCATGCTCCTGGCTTATGCGTTCTCGGCATCTTCCTTCGTGAAACAGAAATCCAAAGAGGCGAGGCCGCAATGTGTAGCTTCTAGGCGAGGTGGCAATGTGCAGCTTTCACCAGATCAAGGCCTGTATTCTCGGATGAAAAGCAGTGAAATCCATTCGTTGTTCAGTGAAGGTGTAGATTCTGTTTTAAGTGAAAGACGAGAAGCAAAAATGTACGTGACGCATATTGTTTTCCTTCTGAAATCAAAATTACCCAAATTAAATTATTAATTTTACTGCAACAGAGACTAGAAGATGATCTAAAAAGAGTTCGATATAAACAATAAGATTTTTCGTGTATAGAGTTGCTTTTAATCGAAAGGAGCGGTCTTGTCAAATTTAATTATTCTATCTCATTTAGTGAAATAAAAAACTTAGAAAAGTTCATAACTTCACTTGTCCAAAATTATAATGCTACTTTAGTTCTCCCGCGGATATTCTTAGGAAATATTGGTGTCCGCACCTAGGATTAAGTACTTCAGTCATTGCAATACTTCATCTAGAGTCACTACTTCATAGATTGAAGTGTCTCCATGCTTTTGTAAAGGATCAGATCATGAATTTCAAGCACAAAAATCATCACGCCCTTGAAATGAACTTAAAGCTACTTTCTAGACCTTAATCACAATCTCAATGGCTGCAGAGATGGAGGTTTCGTGATGACAAACTTCTTCAGAGCGCAGCCGGGACTAGCCAGCCCAACTGCAGATGGATCTGAGCAGGATTACTTGCTGGGATGTTTGACAGTCTCGTAAACAGCTGAGAAGTCAAGTTCTCCCAATCCCATGCTCCTGGCTTTCTTAAATGCCTACAACAGATGACCAGCACAGTCTTGTTAATATTATGACCATAATAAATCTATGGGAAAATTAGTAAGTAAAAGATTAAGAGTGAGGCAATTCGACCCCCGACTGATGACAAGCGAGAACGATTTAAGATAGTTCTAACATTTTATAAATGCAATACAACTTAGCAAGAAAAGGAATTCCTAAGATGAGTTTGGATAGAATCGTTTAAATGAGATCTTGCGTGTATGAAGTTAATAGAAGAGACAACTTTCAAAAGGGCTGAGTGGCATGGCTAAATCTACGTGACCAACTTCACCTATTGGGTTAAAGCCAAGTTCGGTTCGGTTTGGATTGGGTAATAAAAGCATGATAGAGATGAGATTGCCACAAAAGTCTTGATGGTTGTAAGACAAGCCCTCAACTTAACCTGGCTCCCCGAATACTTGAAAAGTAATTTCTATACACATATTCTGCTCCTAAACATGCATGACCATGGCTCTTGCTTCATTCAATGAACTTGAAAAGGATATGCCTATTTGGAAGGATTATGGTTTTCATCCAACTGACTTTGATGAACAACCCTCAAAGATCCTCTTTGTAATCTAAGATTAAGATTGAAAAATACCATAACACCAGGTAAGAAACACAAACCTCATTTGAAGCAGCAGCGACTGGCATTGGTACTGCATTTTCATCCCCAAGGGCAAGGGCCAACCTCATATCCTTCTGCTGATGTTTCAGAGGAAACGCAGGAGCATAATTGTTTTTTATCATAGCAGGACCCTTCAACTTGAACATTGGATTCGCGATGGCACCAAGGTCCTGCAAGAATAAACGTATAGAATGTCAGCAGCAAAAACAACCAAATGATTTTCTAAACCAAAATATTTTCAGCTTCTCACCAACACATCAAGAAGCGTATGAGGATCCAACCCACTCTTATCAGCCAGTACAAGTCCCTCAGAAAATGCATTCATCATGCTGCATATTAACAAGACTATTAACATCTATACATTTCAAACACAAAAATAGTACATAAAAGTTAAAACCCCCTTAACTTTAGGCCCTGTTAGTCATTTAACATTAAAATTCAAATTTGTTACCCAAAATATCATGGCAACCAGATGAAGACTTCCAATTTGAGTAGTGGAAGCATAATGTATTAACATAGCACAGGGATGGTCTTAGCTCTTGAATGTGCAGAACAAAAGTACAAGGAAAAAAGATTGGAACAGATATCAATCAGGAAAATTTGCGAGATACATCTTTAATCTTTTTTTTTTTCTTCATATAACAAGTAGATTAAACCGACTGATCGAACTATCAATAACAACAGACCAGTAGGTCACCTGCCCATTATCATATTGACAACAAGTTTCATTTTCGCTCCATTTCCAACGGGCCCAAGGTAGAAAGACTTCTTTCCCATGACATCAAAAGCAGGAATTGCTGCATTGTATAGTGCCTGTACATTCAAACAACTTAAGAGTAAGGATGATATATATCAGTTCTAGTCTCTACAGGGTTACGCCTTTGAGAAGTTAGCCTCTTCCAAGTCTACATACTTCGTGAAAATACAATTGCCAACCAAAGCAATCATCTAGATGAAGAATAAATATTATGAAAACCGAGCAAAGCAATAAAAAATTAAAGTTAGAAGTGTAAGAGAAATGAAGAGGTATTAGAGTATATTTACCTTCTCCCCAGCAGCAAGGATAACCAATTGACCATCTTCAGCAGGCTTCTTGCTGCCTGAAACAGGAGCTTCAAGGAAATCGCCACCCTTTGATGTAATTGCCTGCAAACATGAAAAGGGCGACAAGGTACAGTATAATTATTATAGCTTTGTCCTTGTTTCACTTTCTTCTAAACTGAACGACTAGTACATTCTAAAAAGAGCAACTCATGGGACTAACATAGTATTGATAACTAGATATTTAATGTTCTGAAAAGTAAGGAGGAATATTTGCATATCTTTCTGGAAAACAATCTATTCCGGTTGCATAGAAAGTAAATGGAAGTAACATGAATAAAGATACAAATGATTACTATTGGCACAACTTTAAGTTAGAAAAAGAAATGGGAAAGGGAACCATTTCATTAAAGTTGATTGAGGTTGCAAGTTGATCTTATACTTACTAGGGGAGATAATTTCAAGAATATATGCTAGCAGTGTAATGATTTAAAGGACGAGAAATCATATTCAAATATCTTTACATGTATGGCAAACCTCATTGATCTTTGAAGAAGTATCAGCATCGACAGTTGACATGTCAATGTATCCTTTTCCACTACAAATTTCCCCAAGAACACCATCTTTGTCAAAAACCACCTAAGCAGCCATCAGAACATGCATTTAGTACAAATGTTTTTAAATGTCAAATACAAGTCAACATATTTCTTGACTAACCGAAAGAGCTGCAGCGGGATCAGACAGCATTCCAATGGTGTACTTGCATTTCTTCACTACAGCTGCCGGACTTTCTCCAACAGAAGCACCATGTTTCACCAATTCGTCACACTGCATCAATGACAAAAGTGTTGCAATCTTTTGGCATTTGTATTGCATAATTCAATTATGAAATTCTTTTATCTTTCACATATAAAACAACAAAATTCAAGATTTCCCCCCCAAAGAACTAGCTCAAAGCAGGTATCCTTTTCAACAAATAAACTGAAGTTGATGATCAAAATTTCCGATGATTCATTGTAGTAAACCATTAGCTAAAAATTAGAAAACCGAACACGTCAAATCCCATCTCCATTTTAGCTTCTAAAGCCTCTGTTGTTCAAGTAATTCACAACATTGAGTAAACACTCCAGATTTCAGATGCATATTCATAATGTTGAGTAGGCCGTTAAGCTTCAATAATTATTTCATTTAACAAAGTGTCACTTTGCTCCTTCTTGTGCACTGCAGAAATTATTTTACGTATCATTTTCTAATGAAGTCTCGTATACCATGATCGGGCAAATTCTTACATGTAATTGTCCTTCTTGCTTATTAACTTAAATCATAAACTTTGTTCCAGTTAATTCATCACTAATCAAGAAACGGTAACATCTTCTTCATTGCATTTTTCCAACATATTCTCCATCGCTTTACATTAAAATAACATCATATTTTCCTTAGCAAAAACACTCTGCACACTATTAAACAATGAAATGGTATCTTACCCCATTAACCATATAAGACATGTGTATACATATATCCATACATACATACATACATACATACAAAAAAAGATTTCACGGAAACAAACGGACATTCAAGTGTGTCGCAACGATCTGAGTGACGTCATTAGATCCATACAACACAGACCACGTAGAAAACTACGTTTTCTTTGCACACATAAACAGAAAAAATGAAATAGTGAGTTATAAGTATCAAAGTATACCTTAGAGAGAGTGCGGTTCCAAACAGTGACCTTAAAGCCATGGCGCAGCAAGTTCATAGACATTGCCTTCCCCATTATTCCCATCCCCAAAAACCCTATTTCTTCCATTTCGCTTTCTTTAGTATCTGCGCAGTCAATAATGCAAGCACTATTCTTTTGTCCTGCTACTTTATATATATATATATGTGTGTGTGTACATGCTCTCTACACTACCTTGTACTAATACAAATAATAATTAATATTAATTATTAAGCACTACTGGAGGGCATTTGGTTTTGTTTGATGCATTGTTATAAGCAAGTGAAAAAGTGTTGAAATAAAATGTGTTTACAAGTTATTTATATGTCTGGTAAACATGCATTTATAAATATCGGTGTTTGTTAAAATAGTGGAAAAGGATATAATAGGGGAGTGTTGTATTTTCTTTTTGATAGGTAGTATTGTTCTTTTGTTTGATCAAAGTACGTATGTTTAGAAACAATTAAAGAAAAAAAAATAAGAAACGTAATTGCTTTTTATTTTACTTGTTTATAAATAGATAAAATTTATTTATAAGCAGAATTTATTAAATATGAACTATTTTTTTTGGTTCAAAAACAAGTGTGACTTGCTTATAAGCAAAGCCAAACACCCTCTTAGGATACTAAGGTTAATGAAACATGTGACATGTAACCCACGTAATATGTTTTAATTTTTCTGATCATCAATTTAAGAGCATCTCGTGACATAACAAATATATTTTAAAATGATAATATGACTAAACTGCTCTTTTCATGTCATTCCATAATGGATTCTAAATGCATTAAGATAAACAGCAAAATGGTGATAACATTAATTTGGATTTAATTGTCGTTGTCGCTATAAATAGATAATACCTATGGAGACGTTGTAATTATAAAATTAATTATGAATATTATGTTAGCTGATTTGTTTTTGTTTTATATGTCAAACTTATTATTATTATTATTAAATTTTTATTATTTTATATAAGTGGATGAGTGCCACGTTAGCTCACTTTTCTGCCACTCGTTTAGATCTGTTTGTTGATTCGTTCTGTTGGCCTTTTTTTTTTGGTTTCTCCACTTTTATTGGAGGGTTGGGCCAATGAGAGGGCTGCAAGATGATATTGAAGTGCAGAAGCGAAAGTATTGGGCCTGTCAGTTGTCCTTGTGTCCAATGGTTGCAGTCCAACACCTACTTTCTAAGTTTGGGCCTGGGCCTCCCTACTGTAGTATAAATACCATGCGTATAAGAAAGAATTGGGCCTAAATATTGAGATATAAAACTTTTTTTTTTTGTTTTTTTGTTTTTTTGGGGTCATGTGGAGGCGAAGCCGGGTAATTACGTCAAAATCTGACTTTGCAAAGAAACTCCTCGCGAATCATCGCCAAGTATTGTTTTGATTGACCCTGGCGGCTCTTCGATGAAATGGGTTCCAAGGGGTACCTGCAACCCAAAGTTGGCCATCCATGATTAATATAGTTCTATTCTGTTTGATTTGGCAGTTCCATGCAAAATTTGAGTTATAAATACTGAGGTTCCAAAAAAAAAAGTGCCATCAGGAGGGAAGCCATTATAACGGTTGACAAAACTTTTTTAATGCTAGCAAACTTTCAACTGTTTTAAAAGTAATATTAAGATTTAAAAAATATAAAAGAGTATATAACGTAAAAACAATTTCATGTAGTGTTTTCTTAAAAGTTAGAATTTGGAGTTTCTTAATTTTTAACCTTTTTTTTTTTAAAAAAATTTTTTACTTAACCTAAAGTTCTTTTTGTAAATGAGCAATATAAATTAGCTTGAAATCCTAAACTTACAAGAAGTTATTGCTTCACCCTAGTCCCAAACTAACTACCATGGTCTTATCAATACTTACAATTTGTTGCTTGGAAGTGTCATCATTAGTTTTCGATTAGTGTGCTCTCGTATCAATTAAAATTTTTCATATTAATACGAAAAGATCATTTCAACCATTCATATTTATACGATAATATTTGAGTCATTCGTTCAAAATGATCAAGAATTTTCTTTGGTGGGTTTGAAGCATTTGCCTCACTAAATCCAGCATCAATGTAAGCTTTAAAAGAACATCATCGTCGTTGTCGAACGTGACATCACCAACGTGTCTATAAGAAGGTTGAAGCACAAATAGCGCATACCCACACCACACACACACTACACACACACACACAAGATCCATCTGCATTGATTTAGATATACATTTTCCACTCGTTCTCTTTTCTTCTTTTTTCTTTTGATCTATTTGCATTTTTCATATGGAAGACCATTTTCGCATAATTTCAATTTTCTTTTTCAGAATTTTGCATTTTTGGGAGTTTTTGTGAGGAGGGATGGGTGAGACTGAGGATGACGAGCCGGGGTCGATAGAGTTCACACCAACATGGGTGGTCGCCGCCGTGTGCACCGTCATCGTTGCCATCTCTCTCGCCGTCGAACGCCTCCTCCATTTCACCGGAAAGGTCTCTCATTTTACTAATCTGATCACCTCTTTTACAAAATAAAAAAGAAAAACAACACTAAATCATTCGTCATCTAGTAATTAATATTTGTGTACGTCGCATGCATTATGCATCGTTCCATGCATGCAGTGGGGAATAGTAGGCTATTACTTATAAGATATTTGTATTTGTTTAATAAGTAATTTTGTCTTTTAAACAATTTAAGGGAAGACCAAAAAATTACACGATTGTTTTGCAAATTCCTTAATTACATATATTGAGAAGGAAATAATCGAAAATTTTGGCACTGGTTATGATGTCATTTATGATTTTTATGCTGTGGAAAAGAGGAGATAAGAATACCAATTGGTGATGATAAATATACAATATATAATTTTTTGGTGGATCAATATGATGTACAATATATAATTTTTTCTGGATTTAGTAATGAGAAATAATTTAATTTTTCTATGTAATTAAATATGTTGTGTTATTGCTTTCTAAGTGAGATTTCTTGTCAAAAATTTTTTTCTTTAATATTCTGAATTAAAAATCTGTTAAGAATTCACCCTACCTAAATTTTTTGGCTCCCCGTAATTGGGTCGTTGTGAGAGCATGTGTTGTATGCTTTTTTTGTGTGTGTGTGTGTGTGTGTGTGTTTTTCCGGTTTTCTGATGGGTGTTTGAAGAAAGTGCTCTTTATGTTACTTTTTGCTTTTTAAAGCTTAATTATGCAGATTATTTGAAAAATTATTTGGTGGGAGCTAATAGTGTTTCTCATTTGCTGAAAATCTATGCAGTATCTGAAGAAGAAGAATCAGAAGCCTCTTTTTGAAGCTTTACAGAAAGTTAAAGAGGGTCATGCTCACCACTCTATTTGTTTCTCACCATTTTAATTACTCTTTAACCAAAACTCAAGTAATTTGGGCCTATAAATATAAACGTTATCTAACTGCACCTTATCTTATGCAAATTGGCTGGGTTGTTATTGTTTTTGGTAGAGTGATCAGATTTCCTGAGATGTGTTTTTAAACTGGTTTTAGTGTTGCCTGAATGCAGAGTTGATGTTGTTGGGTTTTATATCACTGCTATTGACAGTGTTTCAAGGTAGACTAGTCAATATTTGCGTGCATAAAAATGTTACCAGGCATTTGCTCCCATGTGCCTTGCCACACGCTTCACATGGTTCACAGACTTCACACGCTCCACACGCTTCTCACGCTAGTCCAGAAGCTCATCATAGGCACTTGCTTGCAGAAGATGTTTCTCATTGTGCAAAGGTAATGCAATAGGTTGGCTTCGTTCTGTTTATGGTATTATTGCAGTAGATTCACCGTTCATTGGATGGTCTACTTTTAACCTCTATGCAGAATATGATAGTTTTATCTGTTTTTTCAGTTATCAAATGAAAAAAGTGGTCTTTTGTGTTATAAACTGTTGATTTTCGTATACTGCAATTACTTGGATAAACTTTTTAAGTAATCTTTGAAACTAGCTGAGGCAATTCAAATGTTTGATTGTGAGGCAATTCAAATGTTTGATGGTGATTTGAGAAACACCCAAAATTTATCAATGAGGCAATTATTTCTCCTCCCCTGCCCTGCATTCGCGCCTACTTGTTATACTATCTGTTATTCCATTACAGCTTCTATATATAGGTTCTATGCAATAAGATGTCTATTAAAATACTTCTGCTTTGAATTCTTGCAGCATGAAGTCCCTTTATTATCTCTGGAGGCATTGCATCATCTTCACATCTTTATATTTGTCTTGGCCATTGTACATGTGACATTTTCTGTTCTCACTCTTGTATTTGGAGAGGCAAAGGTGAGCACTCACTTGAACTTTACTTCTCTTTTGTGTTATGGGCTTGTTCCTTTAATTGTCTTACTGATGATTTCTTTGTTCTGATGTAGATACGTCAATGGAAGCAATGGGAAGATTCCGTTGCAAAAGATAATCCTAGCACCGAGGAAGGTATAGATGATTACCATGGCAAATTAGATCTGTCATTTGGCATATCAAGTAATTTGTCTAAACATTAGAGCAGTATTTGCTTTTGCAAACGTGTTTGTACGAATTATATGCAAATACTAGTTGTCATTTCATAATTCCAGTTTCAAAAGTACTCAAAAGGTTATTGTAAATAACATCATACTGATTATAGCATGAATTTTGTGCTGTGTGAGGTTTTATCTGGAAAAAATGGCAAGCAGATAATCTTGGTGTAAGAAACTAATTGTCATAATGTGTTAGTGAATCACCTCCATTTCTTTCAGTTTTTTATTTTTCGAAAATGCTTCTAAGTTCTAATTATGGACTTCCACGGACAGGTCTTGAGCCAAAGTTCACCCATGTTCATGAACACCATTTCATCAGGAAAAGGTTTCATGGTGTAGGTAAAACTTCAGCTACTTTGGGTTGGTTGGTAAGTGGTTACTTTATAGTTCTTGGACTCCTAATAGATTCATTAGCATTGTAAAATTTGATTTCATGCGTGAATGAGTTATATTTTGTTAAATTGTGTAAGGTTCTCAATGCTGTTTATGGAATTTATTTGTCAGTAGCTTCTATAATCTATACATGCACTTATTATTTTCTTAGGTATGATAGTTTTTTTTGAATAAGCATAAAAATCACTATTGAAATTGCGGCATTGAGACATCACAAAGCATAGTAGATGTATGGAATCTAATAGCTATGACAGACATGCTAACACAAAGCTTTGGAAAACTCAAATCCAAGTAGCTTGGTGCTTTGAGTTGTGGGAATAATTTCAAAGTTGGAAAAGGCAAATTATAGTACATATCAAGTGAGAAAAATATGCATTTCATGAGCACAAAGAATTAAATGGTGTATATTAATTAAATTCTCCTTCTCAATTTTTGGATTGCACTTTTCAATTTGAGATGCCACAAAATGTCTCATTTTCTATACGTCCCTCTAGTTTAAGTTTGATCAAATTTCAAGTCCTGAATTGAATAAAGAAGGCATGTTCGGCTTTACATGACACAATGTTGAGGCCATTTATATTGCTTTATTGTGCTTATGTGGTTGCTTGGACCCCATGGAAGTAGAGGTAGAAAAAATTAGAAGCGTTTACCCACTTCTGCTTCTTAACAGTCAATTTGCATCTGTATATTGGAGACTAACTAATCATGGTTGATTCAGGGTTAGGCTGGCATCCGTTAATCAGTCATAGTCATCCAGTGTTGCATAGCATCACATTGACAGTCATTTTTTTGTGCTTTTTCAGCATTCCTTTTTTAAGCAATTCTATGGATCTGTGACAAAATCAGATTATCTGGCGCTCCGACATGGTTTCATCATGGTAAGTGTTAGATATGTGGAGTTGTTTTGGTCTTTAAGATTTCTGATTTACTTTGCCACTGCTACTTTATTTGCACTATGACTATATTGAAAATGTCCATAATTTAGACACATTGCAGGGGAAACCCAACGTTTAACTTTCACGAGTACATGATCCGCACTCTGGAAGATGATTTTAAGAAAGTCGTTGGCATAAGGCAAGTAATATTTAAGATGATCGATATTATATTTGTTTTTTCGAGCTATGTTTTTTCTCTTAAAGAATCATCCTTTGGCTATTGGTTCACTTAATTAACTGGAAAATCTGACTTTATATGGTCACAGTTGGTATTTGTGGATATTTGCGGACATCTTCTTGTTGTCGAATATCAATGGTATGAATTCCTTACTTTGAGTTGAGTCTATTTGGTTCACTTTGGAGTTTTCTTGATGAATTCCTGGAAGCACTAGGAGTAAAGTTTGTAATGATGCCTCTAGTTGCTTTATTAGCTTGGTGATCGGAGATGGAGAAGTTCCTCTTTCAAGTGGCCACGTATCTACCAAATCATTACAGGATATGGACATTGTGCAGGATTTCATGCTTGTTCACAATATTAATGTCTCAGAGCAGTAAAATTCTGGCTTAATTTTGTCACTTTAGAAAATCTGGGGTTGGCAAATGATACAATATGTCCCACATGGGAGTAGTAACCTTTTCTTTTTCTCTGCGATTTCTTTTTGGCATTTGGGATGCATCACGATTGAATTTTGCTTGCACCATTTACCTTTTGAAGATTTTTGACTCGATGATTGTTTTCAAAAGATTTTCATTTCCTTTGCAGGCTGGCATACATATTTCTGGATAGCATTCATTCCTTTTATTGTGAGTTCCTGAAACATTATCTTGAATTGAATGTATTTCATGTCTGTTATGCATGACTGCTCAATGGTTAGAGAAACATCATATTTTTAAGTTGCAAGAAGTTGCTGTAATTTAGAGGAATCAGTATCACCTAAAAATAGGTTTGACAGCATGAAGACCTCTTGGTATTCTCTTATAAGATGAATTGTTTCTTGAGCCTTTTTCAATTTATGAAGCATTGAACCCAATACAACTAGTTTTGCTTGAATTGAACAGCTATAGATTGCAATTCTAGAAGAATTTCCATTCTACAGACTCTTTTGCTGCAACTTTGTTCTTTTTCCAGTGTTTTATTCATTCCGTCTCTTCCTTTAAATCCTACTAATCTCTTTTCAAGAGAAAAGTGGAATATCCAAAGTTCAACCATATGATGATATTTTCACCTTAAAATTCACATCTTCGATTATTTATTTATCCAGCTTCTACTTGCTGTTGGCACCAAGTTGGAGCATGTCATTGCGGAGCTGGCTCATGATGTTGCAGAGAAACATGTGGCTATAGAGGGGGAGTTGATAGTGCAACCTTCTGACAATCACTTTTGGTTCCATCGGCCCCGTCTTGTCCTAAAATTGATGCATTTTATTCTCTTCCAAAATGCCTTTGAGATAGCATATTTCTTTTGGATTTTGGTATATGTCGATCCTCTGAACCTCGCTTTCACTACTTGATACTGTCATATACTTTCACTGTCATTCAGTAACACTAAATAACTTTAGGTTATATTTGGCTTGCACTCCTGCATCATGGGACGAATCTTCTTCATTGTTCCTAGGCTAATCATAGGGTAAGGCTTTCATATTAAAGCCCTCTGTTGTTCTTATTTGTCTAGTAAACTTGAATCTTTCTTCTGTTTTAATGACAATAAACATTATGATGACTGCATTTGGCCACTTCAGAGTCTTTATTCAGCTACTCTGCAGTTACAGCACATTACCTCTTTATGCCATTGTCACTCAGGTAAAGTACCGCTCAAATCTCCCGAAAGGCAAGTTTTGATTGATTAATCCCAACATGGAAGGCTAAATCTTTTTGTTTGTTCTGTCTTGGGCCAAAAAAAAAGATGGGAACGCGTTTCAAGAAGGCAATATTTGATGAGCACGTGCAACTCAGCCTTGTTGGCTGGGCTCAGAGCGTGAAGAGAAAGAAGTCGAGGGGTGCTCTCGGTGGCTCTGGCCGAGAAAACTCACTTGCTGGTTCTCCAGCAAGCTTACAGTTAGGAGGCATGGCGCACCAGGACCCTACCCAGGAGATTTAGCTCGGCATGGGCCACGAGGACTAGATCTACGCTAGAGGTATACCTCGCGACTAGTTCCCTCGTGGGGCGTAAGGAATCTGTCCCAGGGGTGTTCAGTTTAGAGAACCAGTGTGTTGAGGAATCTGGATTCCCTGGCAGAGGAGACCACAGTTCGTTTGTAGTACTGCTGTGTGATAGGTGATTGCAATGCAATGATATTGCTAAAGCAGTTAGTACGAGCTTGTGATTAATAGCAACAGTTATATAGCGTAGACTTGGGTTGATAATATGTGACATGAAGTTCTAATTGAAAGATCTCTCATCGGAGAATTTGGTGTTTCACCATATGAAAATGTCTTGCTTCCTATGTCATAAACCAAATTGTCTAAGCAAATCAATCGTACGTTATTCCTTTATCGATGGCACAATTTTCACAAGTGTCATCTTTATCGACGGCAAAATCTTCTCTAATTTTCACCATTTGCTGCAGCAGCACACACGCACCCTCACAAAATAACAAATAGGTAAGACATTAACGTAGTTCGACCCTATGTTTACGTTTATGATTTTTACTAATTATTCAGGTAATGGTTACAGTTCTGATAAAAACAATATGATGTATTTATTCTATCTGATTTTCTTGACTTAAAATTATGTTTTCCGTAATTTGGTCAAACACCAAAACCTGATTACAATAATATTTATCAGAAATTGGGACTAAATGAGAATTAAAAATTGGTAGTTTAGAACTCATCGATCACAACAAGTACTGAGAGGTGGTGAGGTTGAATGAGTTTTTATTAGTAGAATCACACTTTTCTTCACAAAAGTTGCCTTACGAGTTTCTCGAGATCACATTTTCCAATGCTAAGAACATTTTGACAATGGGTTAACTAGCTTTCTATTGAGACATGTTGAAGTGGAAACTGAAAAGAAGAAAAGTTTGGGGAGAAAATAACTTGGCAAATGTTATTTTTCTCCCACTTTACCTTTCCAAAGCTCTATGTAGAACTTTTCATTCAAAAGAAAGTTTTTGACTTTTTGTTACCCTGACCTTTGGCTAGTGGCGTTCTTTCTTTTCTTTCCCCCCCCTTTTTCCATCTCTTTGTTTTTTTTTTTTTTTTTTTATCTCTTTTGTTTATCATGGTTTTATTGTGGTTTTTCATTGTAAATCTCTTTTACATGATGTATTTACACCAGATCTATAATAATGGCATCATTTTTTTATGTTTTGGTTGTTTTTTTGGTTTCTTGCAAGTATCAATCAGTGTTCTCCTTACTTGGATTTTCACTTTTATGGCTGCTAGTTTGGCTGTTCACCTCCTCTTTTTGGATTGTTTCCACCATAATTGGTAGTTTTGTCCTTACAAAAACAAGTTTCTTGTTTGTTGGGTGTCAATTCTGTTAGATTGTTCCAAAACTCTTAATTTTCAAGTTGGTAAGTCCTATTCTCATCTTTTAATTGTGTTGGCGATACATGCTTTGCAGGAGTTTGTTGGTAATGAAAGATGGTGTCATTTATAACAATCCTGGCTTCATTCTTGTGATCGTGTTTTTAGTTTCTACTGTAGTGAATGAGATCAAATCTTTCTAGTTTGAGTATGCACGACCTGGTGGTCGGCGTAACAATAATGACATTTGCCGATATGCCACTGTCTGTTTACTAAGATCATCATAGATTATTAATGCGTGCATTCCATTATTGTGGAAATATTCCTCTATGGCACACCCAGAATATGGGGCCAAAAGTTGCAGAGGGGCAGGATCCGAAGCGGTGGCTGGTACAAAAATAGAATATTCCAAAGCATTCGCTTTTGAAAGAATTTGAACTAA
Source organism: Cordia subcordata (assembly GCA_028554755.1). Lineage (NCBI taxonomy): Eukaryota > Viridiplantae > Streptophyta > Magnoliopsida > Boraginales > Cordiaceae > Cordia > Cordia subcordata. The sequence continues at coordinate 5,147,520 of JAPTOF010000004.1, read as the reverse complement.
TTGTGCCATAGCTGAGTGTTTCTATCCAATCGTTACATAAGCACAATACAATCTCTCACTGTAAGAGGTGGCCCTTTCGTTCATTTGCTTTTGGTTTAATATGGTATTGATAGCAATAACTGTTTTTCTTGTTTGTCGATCCCTGATTATAAGTTCTTGTTGACCACGATCTATAAGAACCAGACTATCTACCACTTTTAACCCAATTAGCATAGATTTGTGTACAGATTTACGTTCAATAATCCCAGAGGCTTTCACTTCGATACGTCTTCGCTCGTAATCGCTTAGAGCCCCTATCTTTTACTTTATCGTTGAAGTTTGTTTTTTTGTGATCCAAAAAGAAAGATAATAACTTGACAAAATTCTAAAAGTTGCTTGTTACCCGAATATATTTTTATCATTGAGAAGATATCATTTGTTCCAAATTCTTTGGGACAATCCTTACTTCCTTATTGTACATAATCATTTTATTTCACCTTTTACAATTAATCTGTAACTATAATAATTTTGTGTAACAAATAGCAACACATGCACACACAAAAAGAAAACACATATTTATGACAAGAAAACTTACTTTAGATAAGATCACGTTAAATTTGCCTTAGTGTTATAAATCTCATTTGGTAATGACTTGCTCCAGATAAATCAAAGGATTATAAATATAACTATGAGAACTTCCTATACAATTTTAAATAACTTAGCACAAATTGTGCCAATATTTTCCACTTGATCTAATACTATATGTGAAATGTGGTCCCGTTATTTACAAGCCCAAAAGTTTCAAGACTTGAATATCCATATGTATATTATGGGCTGCATGGCCACTCTTCCACTAACACCCATACAACAATTTGGCAGAAGGTGAGATTGTGAATAAGTGGCATTTATTCTCCCCCACCATTTTGTGGATGGCAAAGCTTCCTCTTTACTTGTCTTCTCTCTTTGTGCTCATGTTTCATTTTGCTGACTTACAACAATTATCTTTTTTGCTTTCCTTCTACTTGGCCAAATTGAGAAAACAGTTGTTGGCGAATAATGCTTAACTAGTCTCACACACTTCATATAAAGGAAGCAACCATAATGGCAACCGCCGGAGGATCAATTGCATTTTCGAGCTTCCGCCCTTCTACTACTTCAAACTTGCCTCATAAACCTAAATCCACTCCCTCGGTTTCGCTGGTACGTATTCGAATTCACTACTAGAAAACTGTTGATTAAAAACGAAAATCAAGGATTGAAAAACAAATAATAATAATAATAATAATCAATCGCTAAATAGAGATGGCGTAGAAACCAAAATTAATGCCTGTCTCTCTTTGGATAGTTTAGTGACCGAGAATTATCGAACACAAATCAGACATGTAATTTCAATATCTAATAAATAAACACGCTAAATCTCTCTCTCTCTCTCTCTCTCTCTTAGGGCTTCGAAGAGCTTAAACCTTTCGACACTAATGTTTCATGTATACGCACACATATTTACGTGCGTATAGATGCTATTGTTAGTTTCTTGCATGAATATAATATATATATATATATATATATATATATATATATATAATTCTCAAAATCATGAAACTTTCACCAGTTGACTTGTGTGTTCTTGGATTGGTGTTTACAGATTGTGAGTAAATCATCAGTGACCTTTCGCCGAAACATAGCTTGTTTTGCTGTGCAAGAATCATCTGCAGGTGATCTATGAAGCCTCATAAAGTTCTTTAATTGCTTTGGCTTTTCACAGAGTTTAACTTGTTTGATGCAAAAACGTTCTCTCTTGATTAATGTCTAATTTGCGTTTGTGAAAATTTAGTTGCTGCTGAAAAAAAGGAAAAGAAGGAGGTGAAAAAGGAGGAAAAGGATGGCGAAGCGGCGGCTGCTGCCGACAAGCCTAAGCCTGCGGCTGCGGCGAAAAAAGCTCCGGCAAAGCCTCTGCCTCAGATGATGGAGGAGGATGTGATTCCTTCGCTTAAAGGAACTCTTGAAGCTGAAGAGGACATAACTGAACTCGAGCTAGCTTTTAATGATAATAAGGTTAGTGCATCCTATGCGTGCCTTCCCTAATGCCTAAATGGTACACGGCTATTTCTTAGCCTTCTTACGGTGCAGAATTCTAAATCCACAAAAGCAACCAATGTTGTAGGCATAATAAATAATTACTTGGATCCTTAAATTAACAAACTCAAGACGATCAACTCAAGTTATTATCTATCTATTTTGGGTTTATTTATTCGAGGGCCCATATAATTATTTGTTAGGCCTATAACACTCGTCTCACTCATGCACCAAAGGATATGGGCTTGGGGGCAGTGAAACTAAATACCATTATCTTTTATGAATTCTAAAAATTGTAAATAATATTGTGACAGTTGGAGGGCTCCTTTCTGAAGAAGGGTATTCCGTATACATTTTGGGCGTTCTTCCCAAATGGAGTTCTTACAGGTATAATTCATTACAAACTTTTTCTTTTTATAGCAAGAAACTTACCTTAAACGTACAAAGCCCAATTATGGTGATATATCC